>CM055836.1:12220951-12626174 GCA_029582265.1 Zoroaster sp. YZ-2022
GTTTTAGTACAGCTGTCAGAGCCCATATGTCTGTTTTAAAAGGCATGTGGTTTCTAGAAGATCTTTTAATCCCAACATTTTGAC
Organism: Zoroaster sp. YZ-2022; assembly: GCA_029582265.1. NCBI lineage: Eukaryota > Metazoa > Echinodermata > Asteroidea > Forcipulatida > Zoroasteridae > Zoroaster > Zoroaster sp. YZ-2022. Next base: position 12,221,036 of record CM055836.1, read on the forward strand.
AAATGGTGTAGTCATCACGCGCAATTTAGCCTGAAACTTAATTCACAAATGACATAGATTAGACAAAGTATTATAATTTCTTTGGAAATACATTTATTGCCTGATGGCATTCCCAAAATTCCGTTTTCACTTTTATGAAGGAATTTAAGTGCAGGGTATCGATCAAGACAAAACATTAGGTTAGTTGCTGGCATTTACTGATGAGATCTTGACAAAGAGAACTCTTTCAAAATGGAAAATCTTAAACATCACGGAACCTTAGCATTAATATTTGTGAATTACCGGTGCTATGCCTTCCTCTTGTTAAACTGTCTTAAATTTCACAGATCACGACCTCATAAGAACTACATGTACATGTATGACTATTTATCGTTAGTACTTAAATATCAGAGCAGCAATGCTGTCATCAGTTCCGTGAAACAGACTCAAGGGTGTGATTGAGGCAAATGATACATGTATGTACAAATTACTACAAAAGTTTAGTTGGGACACCACACAATTGCCTTGAACACTGCAGTATCGCCAAAGTTATTAAAGATTTAAATGAGTTTTCATTTTGTTTATTTTCCTGTTGGGATGCTTGCCACCTCCAAGAAGAGTCCTTTCCTGCATCACCTTGGGATACAATGAGCTTGACATGCCTCTTGGATACGGTTGGAGAAGCAAGGACAAGGCGACCCACAATCTGCTCCTGTGGGAACCAACGTTGGCTGCAACTGCCCAAACAAGGTCGATCCGATGATTACTGTTGAAAACCCATTTTCTGAATTCAAACTTATCAATGCTGTGTTTCTTTTTAATTCATGGTATAGGCCTATTGCTTGCTCTGATAAAAAAAAAATCATGTAAAATTTTCAGCTTTGTACAAGTGTTGTAATGTGGAATTTAAGAAAGAGAACTCTTTCCTAAATTCAAATAGAAGTTACTTCACTTTTCTTTAAAATGTTGGTGATGTAGAATTGAATAATGGTGATTTGCAATATTGCTCTCCATGAATGATAAAACTAGACTGAAAGTTTCAGCTGTTTAAAACTGGGTGTCCTTTAGTTTGTATATTCACAAAAAGCGGCTGGTCACACCTTACACAAATGTTAAGCCTTTCTCGTTAAAAAGTTGATAACAGAGCTACCATGAGTATGTTTCAGCTTTGCACACTTGTAAAAAACGGAAAAATTCTATCGCTCTAAATGTTAGTAATATGCTATGCCTTTCTCTTGTTAAAAAGTTCATAATGCATACATGTAGCAACATTTTGAATTCAAACTGAAAATAATTGTTATATATTAAGGTTTTGTTAATTTCATATTTAGTAATAGCGATTTATAACATTGTTCGCTGAAGTTTGAGCTCTTTAAACCCGGGTGTTCTACAGTTTGTATAAACACAAACGGTAGCTGGTCACCTGAATAGAAATTATTTCACTTTTCTTAAAAATGTTAAGCCTTTTCCCTTGTTAAAAAGTAAACAATGTTGACAAAAGTGGTACATGTAGTATGCATCCTCGCTCTGCGTGATACATTATAAATATGATTGATAAGAAGTACATTTTAAGAAGTACATGTTTTTGCAATATTGCTTGATCTTCATGATACAAAATTATGTATTTTGTAATGTGGAATTTAAGAAAGAGAACTCTTTCCTAAATTCAAATTATTTCATAGCACAAGCCATGATTAGGAAATAGGGCGGCTGTCCAAAAGACCTGCTCGCTAATACAAATTCTGATTGGTACATGTACCTTTCAGGTAATGTTGTGTACATTTTAAATATCTCCTTTGTGCCACTTCTTAGCGAAAATGCTTTCCTCTTGTTAAAACATTTTAGATAATAATGTAAGATCATGTTTTTAAATGTTATGCCTTTCTCTTCTTAAAGTTTCCAAAACGGCTACGTAATTTTCAGGTTTGTACCATCGTAATGTGAAATTTAAGAAAGAGTAGTCTTTCCTAAATTCAAATCACTTTTCTTAAAACTGTTAATTAAGAATGATATGCCGTTGTTTGTTACTATCACACACACCAACTCATTCCTAAATTACCAATGGTAGTAAAACATTTTACAGTGTGATTAGAATCTTTCAGTTAATAATTGTGCATTTTAAATGTTACTTACATGTACTTTGTATGTACACAAACACATTTTCTTGAAATATTATTTACAGATCATGTTTTTTTTAATTATTAAGTGTTAACTTGAAGGTAAATGCATTGCATCTTGTCTTTAATTCCAGGTACGTAACGTTCTCTTGAAATGGTGGTAATTTTCAAAATGTGAAGCAAATGTTGCGGGTGACAGATCAGTCAGCATATCAATTTACTCTCAGCTTTGAATTTAGCAATGATATTCCTTTGTAATCCATGATTCAACCAAGATGTCCATTTTTTGTTAGATCTTGATAATTTTGCATTTTTGAAGGTAAAGTGTAAGTTTGTATTTTAAATGTTATTTATGTTCTAATATTAAAAGTATTAACTTGAAGGTAAATGCATATTAAATCTTGTTTTTAATTCCAGGTATGTAACCCTCCCTCGACAAACCATGTGTGGGCATATGCCCACACATGGTTTGTCGAGGGAGGGTAGAAATTTGTTGGGTGCAGAAGACCCTGCCACGCGCTATCTCGAAAACCTGTACAAAACCCCATTGCCTTTTTTGTACAAAATCCCTCTCTTGTTGGTACTTGGTCAGGATGAAATAAAACATTTCTTTATACAGTAGAGTTTGTTTGTCTCATATATAATAAACATTACAACTAATAGAGATAGAAGTTAAACTACTGAAGACAAATAGTTAAAGAACATTACAGTTAATACAATAGAGATAAAAAACTACTGAACTACTTTAGGAAATTGTTTACAAACATCTTTGCTAAAAGTACACTAGAGATTAAACTACTGAACAACTCTAGGAACATTGTTTACAAACAGATAGAAAATAGTCAACATTGCTACAACTACACTAGAGATTGAACAATTGCTGGAACACTGTTTACAAACAGATAGAAAATAGTCAACATTGCTACAACTACACTAGAGATTGAACAATTGCTGGAACACTGTTTACAAACAGATAGAAAATGGTCAACATTGCTGAAATTACACTAGAGATTAAACCTACTGAACAACTGTAGGAACACTGTTTACAAACAGATAGAAAATGGTCATTATTGCTGAAATTACACTACAGATTAAACTACTAAACTTTTGTCCAACCGATACATTGTATCCAATCAAATCGCCTGGCTGGGCATGCTACAAACAAGTATCAAACTAGCTGCTCAGGATGGAATGTTTGCCTATTGTTCACAGTAATTGGATTAGTGGGACAATAGCTGCTGGAGTGTGCACTATGATGTGTTAATAGAGGGGATTTTATTATCTGGACGTCCACATTAATTGTTGTCGTAATAAAAAAGTAGTGTTGAAATTGGTTTTGTTGTGTAATTATTTTGATGTGCCACTGACCATAGCATACCTCAGCATATCACCAACATTTACATTTATTTGCCCGCCGATACCGAGCTCTCTTGTGTATTACATTTGCCGACAAGGTGACAGTTTGTTTCAAAAGAAAGACATAAAAAGGGAGGTGTTAAGTCGGTCATTGTCTTTGAAACCAACAGTAGGATCCATAATCAGTCGGATTTGAAAGGTATTATTGGTTGCGGGTTTGATCCTTTCAATTGGGCAGCATATTTTTACAATCACCTAATCTCCTATCAGTTGAAAAGACGTTTATGAGGGACGAAATGCGGTTGCTTATGATGAGCTGCGAATTATGGATCGTCAAACATTGATGGAGGGGACAAATTGGCTGAATACTAATTAAAAAGTAGACAAAACTTACACCGATACGTTTTGTTAAGTTATTTTTTGATGAGTGCGCATCCTAAATTTTAGACTCATTTCTTGACTGACCGATCAACACGATGCCACGTTCAACAGGGAATAGTCAAGTTTGGTCCCATTTTGAGAAAAAGGGGCCCAAATTGGTAAAAATTCATTCTTTCAAGAAACAATGTTTATTGACAGGTTTATTGAACATATTAATATTCAAGTTCTGATTTTAGATTCGTTAATTTTTTGCAGTTTGTTAGTTTAATAATATCAAATATTATTTTAGTACGCAAAATCATGTCCTCATCCAAAGCCAGCATGGCGTACGGGATATCCTTATTTAGAAGGCAGGGGCGCGGCAAGGCGCAAGCACATGAATGTTTTCTCACAACGGGTTAGTTCCGCCCACATCGCCTTTGACCAATGGCATTATTCAACACGTATTTTGTGACATGAACATTAAAGTCAACTTGCTATACGCATGCGCTCTGATCCAAAGCCAACATGGCGTACGGGATATCCTTATTTAGAAGGCAGGGCGCGGCAAGGCGCAAGCACATGAATCGTTTTCCCACAACGGGTTAGTTCCGCCCACATCGCCTTTGACCAATGACATTATTCAACACGTGTTTTGTGACAAACATTAAAGTCAACTTGCTATATGCATGCGCTCTGATCACGCACGCACCAGTGATTATTGTCTTCTGATGATGGTAGTCACTCCCTGACACAGTCACGTGCGAGGCCGCTGTAGCTGCGTGATGCACCGGCCATGCGTGCGCGCGTGTGATCAATTTTTACGGTTTTATTTCAGAAATAACTTTCCGTAAATTAATACAATATTTTGTCACCAAGATGTTATACTTTAATAAAGATCGAATTAAATATGGTATCCTCTGTATTATAAAGGTCAATTCAATTTTGTTAACGTTTACATGTATTTGTACACCAAAGGAGGCATGTTTTCAACAAGAATGAAAACGGGTATCCGGGTATCCGGGTATCCGAGTATCCGAACTTTCCTGATTTCGGGTATCCGGTTCCAAAAATATCCGAAAACGCACAGCCCTAATAAATATACAATGTGAGGAGAGGTGGCCAAAAACAAAACCACAACAGCGATTCAATGCCAACATAACCAGCGCAATAAATTAACATTTGAGCACGTTATTGTATCTTATCACCAAAAACTCATGTAGCAATGGCAATGAAATATTTAACAGTAAGCAGGCACACAAGTTTATCCGTATAATATTTATTATTATTTTTTTTGTAATGCAATAAGGGAATAACAGTTTTACACACGGTCTTTACCGCAGGTTATTGACTGGTTGTGGGCATGGTCACAGGCGATAAGCACCGTATCAATTTCGCTTTCAAAATGTAAACAACAATTTTTTATTTTTGTTGAATAAAGCCAAATAGAAATGGCCAAATTCACAATTTGGAGAGACACGAAACACTTCCAGAGTACACGAGTCAGGTGCATGATGCCAGTCTTCGCCAGTCTGATTTTGTTCAAATCTGTGTCACACAAAACAGCTGGCACATACGTACGCGCTGCTCTGATTTTGATATGCCATGTCTTTACCATCCGTTAATACACCCCCCACATGATTAAATTTTGTCCAATCAGATTGTCTAAACTGTCTCGGGCGTTCATGATTAGCCATTCAATGTAAGAACAGTAGCAGCTAGTGTAAAAGAAATCCCCATCATCTATGAATTCAAAGAAGATATCAAGGTACACAACTGGGCATTCGTCATTTGACTGGATGAAATTTTGGCCTGCGTGAAATATCTCGATACTATTGTTATAATGTCACTATCTCCCTTCATCAATGAACCTATAATGGGGCTTTTTTTTAATACCAAAAAGTTAAATTACTGCCCAGTATGTTTATTTGTTTTAACTTAAAAACTTGATGAAGTCAAGTCCTAAATTCACAACTGTCCAATATGAGGATTGATACGCCCTCAATTGACACTTTTAATCCTCAAATTTAAAAACTGAATACTTCTTAGTTTCTCACAAAGTTGATGACTGATTTAGCTGATACTTTCAGAGGTTGGTAACGATACTTTTATAAGCAGTTTTGCAAACATTATCAAAACGATACAAATATCTTTCAAGAAATTTACATTTGAACAAAAAATAAATAAAAAGAATTAAGTGGGTTCACAAGAAGAGTACAAATTCCTTTGAATATTTGTTGTTTTTCTATAATGGTTTAAATCTTTAATAATTTTGCCCAAGACCAGTCGAGATGGAATATTCAATATTAAAATCATTGTAAAAAACAATTTGAAAATGGATTTTTATGTACAACTTTCAATTTAATCAAAAGCGTCTTTCCATCAACATATTGTCCTGTGAATTGCTAGAGTGCCATAATATTGTATCTATCAAAGTTAATTTACCTTAATATGGCAATACACTGCATCCAGTATCTTTTAGTTTCACTCTGCAGAGATCATAAACTCCTACAGGACTAACGACCGCTGTCATCAGCTGCCCATGAATTCCTCCTGATTTGAAATGTTATGTCAGCGAGCAGTTACAAGTCACTGGTGGTTGGAACACGGACTGTTGCATCACCTATAAATTAAAATAATTTAAAAAAAACATTCAGAGTTTTATGTTTGTCCTCCTATTTTGACCTGTAAATATACTTACTACCAGCGGCGTAGCATCGGAAGCCTGGGGGCACGTGCCCCCACAAATTTCCAGTGCCCCCCCCCCCAGGTGCCCCCACGAAAAATCCTCATAGTGCCCCAAAAACAGAAAAGAAAAGGGAAAAAACCCATACCCCCTGGGGCCCCCCACTGAAAAGCAATGCCCCCTGTGCTCCCCCACTGAAAAAGTCCTGGCTACGCCGCTGCTTACTACACGTAAGGTTTGACAGTGTTGGACTTTTAAGTGCACTAGATATACTTTGGCAAGTATATCAACATTTTGACCATTTTTGACCCTTGTAGTAGTAGGAGGGTTAATCTAGTAAATAGAGAATTAGCTGTTGCAAACTGCTTACCAACCTAAAGGACCTGTAGTATAAATGCATATATAGTAATGGTTGTTGTCCTTGCGTTTCGAACCTTAGCAGGTTCTTTCTCAAATGCAAAGAGATTTTAATCACCAAGCACATGCTTAGAGGAGGAGTATAAACCATAACCAGATAACTTAACATGCATGCATGCCTTGAAACCTTGGCATGTATATCAACATTTTGACTGATTTTGACCCTTGCAGTCATAGAAGGGTTGATGGAGTGCTAATAAATATGTTCATTATGTTGCCTATATTCATACAGCATATAATTAATCCTGTAATGTCCATGTACATACAACATACCGAGCGGTCTAGCTTACCGGACTCAAGTTCTGGTGTTAGCAGCAGAATGTGGGTTCGAATCCCGGCCGTGACACTTGTGTCCTTGAGCAAGACACTTAACCATAATTGCTTCTCTCCACCCAGGGGTTAAATGGGTACCTGTGAGGGCAGAGTTGGTTGATTAGCCCTATATGCGCTGTAATGGCAGCAATTGAGCTGTATACTCCCCAGGGAGCTGAGATGGTTTCAGGAATGATTTATGAGTTGGTGGATACGTGCGCTATATAAGTCCACACATTATTATTATTATTATTATGTATGATACGGTTCACAAGTTCAACAGGTGGCATTCCTCCTCCCAGATTCCATGTTATGAATGTGATTACGTAAAAAAAAAATTTAATTGACGACCGACATTTGCATCGGAAGTCGGTCTCATAGACATGTACAGCAAAGTCATATGGGTGTTTTTTATTAAAGGGCTTGTATTTATGTGGGGTGTATAAACGGTCTAAAACCATGCAGCTGCCTATGCACTACCGACGATAATAACCAACCAGCAAGTATGCCAATGACAGCTGTTACTAGACATGCGACACAAAAAAATGAACCAGTCAGAGTATTAGCAGTTTGTAGTCGCGTCACACAGATTCACAGTCTAAGTGGAATTTCATCCAATCTCAAATGGTGGATTTGTATTTTTTTGGCTCCTTTCAATTCAAATGACTCTTGAGATTTTGAAAACGAATGTTGAATACAAGTTCAACACATGGTCTTTACGGCAGGATAAAAACTGGGGTTGGGAACGTTTCCACATTTACACGTGTACACGAACAAAAAATTACTAAATGTTTTCAAATTCACAAAACATGTCAATGAATTCTATATTTACAAAAGAACCTTCCATTTGCGATATCTGCGATAATTGTCTGGTCTTTTCTTCTTCGGATTATCAAAGCAAAAAGCTTGAGAGCAATTAGACAACAATTTACAAATCAATAAGAATTGAGGCTTTGCTTGGTGGAATATCGATATCGTTTCAGTTTGCGGTAACACCATGTGTGCGACAAGGTTCTTTTCAGAACCTGTACCTCAGCTTCACGATAGTTGAGATAAACACAAACCGAAACGAAATTACAAATCCATGGTATGATGGAAGATCAAACCCCCAACTTCATGTTTTTTGTTGGTTCACCCAAAAAAGTTGTTAATAAGACATCGAGCAAAATAAAAATAGCAAGGTAGGCCTATTTGTTTTAACAGATTTGTATTCAAGTATTTACCAAGTTTTGTTGTATTTTATAAAATTCAAATATCAAAGAAAACATTTCAATTTATAATTTTGGGATAATTCATCAGTTTCCCAAATTACTGATTTTGTAATAGGTTAAATTTGGTAAAAATGATTATAATCTGTCTCAGTAAACGTGTTATAGTATAGACTTTGTGTTCATCTTTGCGAGTTTAGTTATTGTTTTTGTATCCACACAGTGTCAATTCAAATCAAAAAGCTTTTCATTAAACAAAAGGTGAAAGATGGGGGGGACGAAGAAGTATGTAAACTGATTGCCGTGTGGTCAGACGATGAGATCTGGGATTGTGCGCTTCCGCCTATAGCTACGTTCACGACTTCCGTTTGGGATTTGATCATAGGTGTGAAACGTGCGTGCAGATTCCCGGGAAATATAAGGACCCAGCTAGGAAATATGCAGGGTTGTATTCCCCGGGGATAAGAGATATGTAGTGTGAAAAAAGCTTTTGTCGCATAAAAAAAAATTAAAAAGTTAAGAAAAACCTATCAAAGATATCACAGAAAACCCCAGGATTTTTTTGTCAAAATCAAGAAAGTTGTATTATGATTCGATTTGTGGACAAATTTAAGAACAATGCAGCTGCTGACATCTTGATTTGATAAATTTACGACAAAAGTGAATTTCGACTCTTGGGGGCGCCACTGATTATCATGCCCCCAAAATATGTTGGAACGCGTAGATGGCATTTTGAAGATGTTGCCAGAACCTTTAACAGTGAGAATTTCGAAGTTTGGGCAAGTTTTAAGCTAATTAAACTTGCAAGGTCAATTTGAAATTTTCAACACAAAAATCTTTGAATGTATTTTTGTTCAGTTACACATGACACAAAACAATGGGTACAAATTTACACTGCACAGAAAAAGTGGTTTTTAGAAATATAGAACGCACTCATTGTCACCCCGCCACTTGCATACAGCTGAATAAAGAATTGTATCTTTCCTATGTTTCTTGGTGGTTTTTCTTTCTCTGGTTTTGTTAATTATTCTTCAATAGTGATCATGAGGCAGGATTTTAAAACCCTCCTACACATGGAGGCCACTCCGATCCAAAAAATTCTGTTCTTGAGCAACCTTCAGTACATACATGTACAAGCCTGCTGTCCTTTCCAAGTAATCTTACAAAATCAACTGTGTGCCACCCAAGGCCACTGTAAATGTTTGAACATATTAGTATGGCCTGCAATGTATCAATGGGAGACCACTTTACCTTGCAATCTCAGTGGTGTGACAGTGCACAGAAGGGTAACCATAGGAGGCCACTGGCAACAGTTAATGGCTTGGAGTGGCCTGAATGGGAATATTTCAATATATCATCAGACATATTGATAAATTGTGAAAACATCACATCAAATTAAATTTGCAAAAGTTCATAACCACAACCTGGATATAACAATAGTAACTTTCACTTCCATTGTTTTCCCCATTTCAAGAGCTTATATTTTGATACTTAAGTTTGCACACTTTTAAGAATGTATGTGGCAGTTGTACTTCAGAACACCGATGTTTTTAAACAATTGAAGGGATTTCAATGCTTTTTCTCTATTGTCTTATCTGATTAAACTATTTGGGAAACTGTTAAAAGCAGGGTGTGATTCCTATAATGTCATTAATTTGATCTAGAAATTACCAATTTTGCACCTTCCCTTTAAACTCAAAAGTAGTACATTTTTTAGAATAGCATATCCCCCTAAAAAAAAATCGAGTTAATGAACTCTGCAATATTTATCAATATCCAGTTAAATAAAAACCACAAATGCTTTTTAATAGGCCAATTGGATGGTGTTAAAAACCCTGGCATCAATTTGTTGATCAAAGAACACTAGTCAAAATGTTGAGAACCAACCAACCCGGCTTTTCTCAGAGCGATCCCTTCTTCCAAGAAGAGATTATTACATGGTGTACCCGAAAGAACTCTATGCTTACCATTGTGGTATGATGGACCAGGAATTACAACGATTCATCTCCTGCATGTAAGAGTTGTTCCAAAATGTTTCTCATCTCGCCGACTTTTAATTTGTTTATTTCCAGACCCAGATCTGAGGTAAAACAATGGAAACATATTCAAGTTTTGTTGAAAGGAAGGTAAAAAAAAAATGAAAATTTGGGGTAGGGGTTGAGATTGGGGTGGGGAAGATTTGGGAAGGAGTGGAAATTGAGGAGTGGTTGAAATTGAGGAGTGGTTGGGATTGGGGAGGGCTGGTGGGGATTGGCAATTAGTGTGTGGGTGGGTAACAACCAAGTTTTGCTTGTCATCATGTCACAAAATATGGAAAGAATGTCGTATCCGAATGCCACTTTTTAAGGTTTTTTTTGGAATTTTTTTGCAACCAATAACCAGTTAAAAAAATATTCTATCGATTTTTGGGAGTGAACAAAGCAAAACTATCTTTAAAATCCGCTTTTATGATGGTTTTCGGACTTTATTTCCCTTCTAAAAAATCTTCCCCTTCAGAAAAGGATCCTATTATAGTTGCCACTGTGCATGTACAATGACCGTGTTGGTCATTGACCCTAACTACCCCAAATCCATCAAAATCCTCCAAGGGGCACTTTTTGGGAAAAGTTCACCACTGTTGGAAACTGGTACGTTCACCTCCTCAAATAAGGCAAAATTACTACCTGGCAAGAAGTACAGGCCATAAGTGCTGAATATGAAAGACCAACGAAAATGCATCGTGCATTTTGAAGATAAGGGCATGTCTCCAAAAGTGCACTAATGGATTTTGGAGGATTCAGGAAGGTTCCTAGCCAGAATACCTAGGGGGTTAGGGTTAAATTAATGGGGGAGTTGACATGAAGTCATATACCAAAAATGCCTGATTTTTCATGATATAAATATCCTGGAATAATTTGAAGTATATGTCTATCATCATTCATATGTTCTCCACCTTACTAGGTAGGTAAGATTTACATTATTGTTATATTGAATGAGAAAAAGTGGCGGTCGGATACAAATTTCTACCCCAAAATATAAATCTAAGTAAAATCACCATTTGATTTGTCGCTTTGATAGTTTAACATGTAAGAAACGTGTCAAAATAGTTGCAAAATAGTGCTAAGAATTTACAAAATCAAGACTTTTGGCATCAATGGAACCATGGTGGCTAAGGGTTCAGGTCCATGCCACACGAGTGGGGCTAGGTTTGGGGGTGTGTGAAGCATGGGGTTAGGTGAGTGGTGGAGATTGGGGAGATGGGTGTGGGAGTGGTTTGGAATTGGGCAGGGTAGATTTGGGGTGGGGTAGATTTGGGGTGGGGTAGATTTGGGGTGGGGTAGATTTGGGGTGGGGTAGATTTGGGGTGGGGTAGATTTGGGGTGGGGTAGATTTGGGGTGGGGTAGATTTGGGGTGGGATAGATTTGGGGTGGGATAGATTTGGGGTGGGATAGATTTGGGGTGGGATAGATTTGGGGTGGGATAGATTTGGGGTGGGGTAGATTTGGGGTGGGGTAGATTTGGGGTGGGGTAGATTTGGGGTGGGGTAGATTTGGGGAGGAATAGAAATTGTGGAGGGCTGAGGATTGGGTTTCCCCACTAGTGTGGCACGAACCTGTATATCCTAAGGATATACAGGTCCGTGCCACACTTGGGGCAAAGGATTGGGGAGGGCCAAGGATTGGCAACTGGTGTATGAAGGCTGAAGTAGCTAGGGTAGGCAAAGGGTTGGGACAACAAAGATTTGCTTGCCATTAATGCATTATTAAAAGCAACATTAAATATTGCCTGTAAATTCATTCTGCCAAAGTAAAGAATGTACAATACAACCACCACTTTTTTATCCAAAATACATGAGAAATATCACAGATTTCACAGATGATAGAGGATACACTTGACTTAGGCCTAAGGATTGGAAACGATAGAACTTGAGCCGTTGAGGATTGGAAAAGATATTTTGGGAGACTGGCCATTTTGTCTTCTGCTAAAAACACATACATATGCCTACATTATGCACAAATGACGGTTGGGTTCGACATTCTTTCCGTGCTAAATGTATATGACCTACCTCAGTACCTGTTGGCGTTGCATGTGATTTGTACATCAAGTACGTGTGTTTTCTTATGGCGGCGTGGTCAACTAAGGTTGTTGTTGCTTTGGAGCTTCGCAAAAAGTTTGCAAAAGATTTTTAAAAACAACAGAGTTCCAGCTACGAACAAAGGTGAAACATTCATGTTCCAATAATTTGAAGACAAAATGCTAACAAATATTCAAGACAAAGGAGGCACGTAAGGCTACAATTTGTAGGGCAATTTCCATCATAAGCTTGCTCCGTACTTGGAACAAAATGGCCGCTGCCCCATCTCCACACCACTTTGACTGAGCATGCTTGGCAAGATCAAGAGATGAAAACGTCACGTGCCACAAATAACAGTTGTTTACAAAACTTTCCAATTGGCCAATCACAGCCACCTTGGCTTTATTCCCAGGTGCAACAATTTAATGAGCCTCTGATGGACAACAGTTTGCTGAATTGTTATATGCAAAACAGCTGAACAGCGAGTCTTGCGCTATGGGCGGCAAGCCACCGTGACAAACAGATATATTTAAACACTGGTAATTTAATGTATATTGTTATGCAAATGAGGTTTAGGGCTATTTCGAGCAGGATAGAAGCCCCAATAATTTTTGGGATAGTGATCATCAGTTTTATCTGTTTCGTCTGAAGTTGGTAATGGAATAAAACATAAACGAAGGTGCTGCATGATCATGATTTTATTTAATTTTTTATTTTTTTTAAATTCGGCCTAATAATAATGTGTGGACTTATATAGCGCACGTATCCACCAACTGAGTGGTGCTCAAGGCGCATTATATTATTACCCCTGCTCATAAGGCTCATAAATCATTCCTGAAACCATCTCAGCTGCCTGGGGAGTATGCAGCTCAATTGCTGCCATTACAGCGCATATAGGGCTAACCAACCAACTCTGCCCTCACAGGTACCCATTTAACCCCTAGGTGGAGAGAAGCAATTATGGTTAAGTGTCTTGCTCAAGGACGCAAGTGTCGTGGCAGGGATTCGAACCCACATTCTGCTGCTAACACCAGAACTTGAGTCCGGTAAGCTAGACCGCTCGGCCACGACACTCCACGCCTATATATTTCTAAATTAGTTCTATGACTTAAGTTTAAAAGGGCGCTTTTTCTCTCTAATTACTTTCTCTAATATATTTTCTCAAAATATATAGTTTGGTTTTAATTTCTGTATATAACGTCTCTTCTGTTGGTCTAGCTGCACTAATTTAAGTGCATGTGTACGCATTGCCCATTGACAGATGTAGGGATAAATCACACTGAATAGTAACTTAATCAGTGTCTTGCGTAAGAATTATTACTTAAGAATTATTACTTAAGAATTATTACCTGATTAGCATAATTGTTTGACAAACCGCCCACTAGAGTTCATACAATTCATAATCCCATTTGCGATATTTGGGGAAATGGATTTTAGGGACAAAACTACAAAACTTAAATGATTTAGGCCTACCCCTGTTAATAATAATTGGGGGGGGGGGAATCATAACTGAAGATCTTTAGGGGGAACCTGCAAGGGTTACCGCCGCCGGTATATACCCCTTGTGATTTTTAGGGGGAAACGAGAAGGCAAACTCCTTGTGGTTTTAGGTGAAATCGACAAGGCTTGGCCCTTAAAGGTCCTGTGAAGGGTATATTTACAAAACTTTATTTCTTGGTGCTGTTATATTGATTGGTATGAATTAAAAACAATTTTAAATGTTCTTTTAATCGAGTGGATTATTAATGGTTTATCTAATAATCAAAAATTGACCCCCCGAATTATCGAAGTTTAACGAAACGTTCGTGACGTACACAAAGGCAGAGAATTTCTACGCAGCGCAAGCCCCCATCATGCGGTCGGAACAACACACACCGAAGGCAATGCCAACATTACGGTGTTATTTTATGAAATAACAGAAACAGTTGAGTCAAAGTTCTGATCATTTAAAAACTCAAAACAAGCGCAGGCATAATGAGAAAGGTTTAATGTTTTTATGTTTGTCTTGCCAGGATATAAAATCAGACACGATGTTTTTATTAATGCGGAAAATCACGGCATGTTTTCATGCCGTGAACACTGAATGTCGTTTTGCACGGAAGTGGACTGGGTATTGCATGGGAGTGTAACTAAGTGGCCACTTACCCAGAGTCTTTCTCGCTTTAAAAAGCGCCTATCTTCTTCGTTGTTGGAATTGCATCTGGTAGCAGCATGGCCTTATAAGCCATACCGAACTGGCTGTGAAGGCCCCGTTCAAAGCATTGGTGCGTTGTATACGACGCATACTGGGGCAAGTGCTGTGGATCGCGGATCAGGAATCTCCTAAGTGTACGTCACGAATTTTATGTTAATGAGGGGATATGGGTGTGTCGAAAAACACCCCCTAAATTTAAAAGTTAATATTTTTATGGTGTAAACGTGAGGGGAAAAATTTACAAATGACAAATATATGTTCCAGGAGACATACTTTATTGTATACAATGAAAAAAAAAACCTATTTCATAGGACCTTTAAAAGACCAAGGCGTCAGGGGCGTAGCGAAAGCATTTTCGTAGCTCTAGGTTTGCCGACTGAAAATTTATTCTGAACCAACACCTGTTCTAGTACCTTTGATGCTTCATTTGCCGACCGAGGCTCTAAATGCCGACTGAGAAAAATGATTGGAGGTATCATACCCCCCGCCCCGTCCCGTCCCGTCCCGCCCCGCCCCGCCCCGCCCGCCCGCCCGCCCACTCGCTACGGCCCTGCACGGCGTAGCCCTTATATAGGGTTTACCCCTTATGATTTTGGTGAAAACGACAAGGCTTGGCCCTTGTGATTTAAGGGGAAAATACATGGCTTGACCCTTGTGATTTAAGGGGAAAGACAAGGTTTGGCCCTTAATATGATTTAAGGGGGAAAGACAAGGTTTGGCCCTTATGATTTAAGGGGAAGAGGTTTGGCCCTTATGATTTAAGGGGGAGAGAAGGCTTGACCCTTGTGATTTAAGGGGAAGAGAAGGTTTTGCCCTTATGATTTAAGGGGAAAAGAGAAGGTTTGGCCCTTGTGGTTGAAGGGGATAAGAGAAGGTTTGGCTCTTGTGATTTAAAGGGAAAGACAAGGTTTGGCCCTTATGATTTAAGGGGAAAAGAGAAGGTTTGACCCTTGTGGTTGAAGGGGATAAGAGAAGGTTTGGCCCTTGTGGTTGAAGGGGATAAGAGAAGGTTTGGCTCTTGTGATTTAAAGGGAAAGACAAGGTTTGGCCCTTGTGATTTAAGGGTAAAAGACATGGCTTGGCCCTTATGATTTAAGGGAGAAGAGGTTTGGCCCTTATGATTTAAGGGGGAAGAGAAGGCTTGGCCGGCCCTTGTGCTTGCATTGAAGGGGAAAGAGAAGGCTTGGCCCTTGTGATTTAAGGGGGCAAGAGAAGGCTTGGCCCTTGTGATTTAAGGGGGCAAGAGAAGGCTTGGCCCTTGTGATTTAAGGGGACAAGAGAAGGCTTGGCCCTTGTGATTTAAGGGGACAAGAGAAGGCTTGGCCCTTGTGATTTAAGGGGAAAGAGAAGGCTTGGCCCTTGTGATTTAAGGGGAAAGAGAAGGCTTGGCCCTTGTGATTTAAGGGGACAAGAGAAGGCTTGGCCCTTGTGATTTAAGGGGACAAGAGAAGGCTTGGCCCTTGTGATTTAAGGGGGCAAGAGAAGGCTTGGCCCTTGTGATTTAAGGGGAAAGAGAAGGCTTGGCCCTTGTGATTTAAGGGGAAAAGAGAAGGTTTGGCCCTTGTGGTTGAAGGGGATAAGAGAAGGTTTGGCTCTTGTGATTTAAAGGGAAAGACAAGGTTTGGCCCTTATGATTTAAGGGGAAAAGAGAAGGTTTGACCCTTGTGGTTGAAGGGGATAAGAGAAGGTTTGGCCCTTGTGGTTGAAGGGGATAAGAGAAGGTTTGGCTCTTGTGATTTAAAGGGAAAGACAAGGTTTGGCCCTTGTGATTTAAGGGAAAGAGACATGGCTTGGCCCTTATGATTTAAGGGAGAGAAGGTTTGGCCCTTATGATTTAAGGGAAGAGAAGGCTTGGCCTTGTGCTTGCATTGAAGGGAAAGAGAAGGCTTGGCCCTTGTGATTTAAGGGGGCAAGAGAAGGCTTGGCCCTTGTGATTTAGGGTAGAGAAGGCTTGGCCTTGTGATTTAAGGGACAAGAGAAGGCTTGGCCTTGTGATTTAAGGGACAAGAGAAGGCTTGGCCCTTGTGATTTAAGGGGGCAAGAGAAGGCTTGGCCCTTGTGATTTAAGGGGAAAGAGAAGGCTTGGCCCTTGTGATTTAAGGGGACAAGAGAAGGCTTGGCCCTTGTGATTTAAGGGGACAAGAGAAGGCTTGGCCCTTGTGATTTAAGGGGGCAAGAGAAGGCTTGGCCCTTGTGATTTAAGGGGAAAGAGAAGGCTTGGCCCTTGTGATTTAAGGGGACAAGAGAAGGCTTGGCCCTTGTGATTTAAGGGGACAAGAGAAGGCTTGGCCCTTGTGATTTAAGGGTAAAGAGAAGGCTTGGCCCTTATGGTTGAAGGGGAAAAGACAAGGCTTGGCCCTTGTGATTTAAGGGGACAAGGGCTAGAGAAGGCTTGGCCCTTGTGATTTAAGGGGGAAAGAGAAGGCTTGGCCCTTGTGATTTAAGGGGACAAGAGAAGGCTTGGCCCTTGTGATTTAAGGGGAAAGAGAAGGCTTGGCCCTTGTGATTTAAGGGGAAAGAGAAGGCTTGGCCCTTGTGATTTAAGGGGGCAAGAGAAGGCTTGGCCCTTGTGATTTAAGGGGGAAAGAGAAGGCTTGGCCCTTGTGATTTAAGGGGAAAGAGAAGGCTTGGCCCTTGTGATTTAAGGGGAAAGAGAAGGCTTGGCCCTTGTGATTTAAGGGGACAAGAGAAGGCTTGGCCCTTGTGATTTAAGGGGAAAGAGAAGGCTTGGCCCTTGTGATTTAAGGGGGCAAGAGAAGGCTTGGCCCTTGTGATTTAAGGGGAAAGAGAAGGCTTGGCCCTTGTGATTTAAGGGGAAAGAGAAGGCTTGGCCCTTGTGATTTAAGGGGAAAGAGAAGGCTTGGCCCTTGTGATTTAAGGGGAAAGAGAAGGCTTGGCCCTTGTGATTTAAGGGGAAAGAGAAGGCTTGGCCGAAACGTCGAGTTGTACTGATCGAAACGTCGAGTTGTACCCCCAGTTCTTTTCAGAACTAATTACTACTCAATTGAGATTCTTACATGGTGTCACCGCAATTAGTCTTACTTATCATTCTCACCATGCAAAGCTACAAGTTTTACCTAGAAGGCTTGGCCCTTGTGATTTAAGGGGGAAAGAGAAGGCTTGGCCCTTTTGATTTAAGGGGAAAACACAAGGACTGGCCCTTGAAATAAACAACAGACTCATTATTATCATGAATTGTGTGCAGCTATTATTTGACTTTGCTGGCAAGTGTTTGTATTCATCTCAATGTTTATTATCATATAAACTTAATAACAGTTTGACAATTATTGTACATAATTTAAGTACACTAAAATATTATACTATATTGCCAACTTAATGTACACAGATAAAGTCAGTAGTTGACTACACAATAAAAATGAAACTGAAACCAATACTGACCTAAGTACATTCTATCTGCTCTATGCACATTGTATAGCCCTCTAGTGGTGAAATTGCATCCAGTGTCTTGATGAGACTTTGGTGTCAAGTGAGTGTTGTGCATTACGCTATATGATGTGCATCTGTTACAGTATTACGCGCACACCAGCCAATGATCGCTTGAGATATTCCATGCACATTACAACATACACCAAACACAATGCACTATTGCTGCCCTCTCGATCAACAGTGATTTAACGACATGCGCCCTCAACAGCTCATGCACGGTGCGAATAAGATTCACAACTGGCTGTTATCATAGCCTTTGAATCAAGGCTCACCCACGCCATGGGCGGATCCAGAACATTTTTTAGGGGGGGCTGAGAATCAAAAACAATTATTTTTCAGTACTACAAAAATTACAATGAAATAATCAAAGGGAGAGAAAAACAAAGCACACTGTGGGAATGGGAGTGCGTTCTCCCCTCCCCCCCTCTCTCTCTCTTTTTTTAAAAAATTTATTTATTTAATTTTTTTTTTTTTAAACGATTTTAGGGGGGGGGGGCTACAGCCCCCTTAGCCCCCCCTGGATCCGCCAATGCACGTGCCATCATAGGAAGAATTTACATGCTGGATAAGAGACCAGTGTCAACTAATTCTTCTGGGAGCATTGCTGTGTTCTCATGTATTAACCATGCCTTATATTAAGAGGAAATGTTCATAAATATTGGTAAAATGTATCCATATTAACTGTTGTATTACATTCTTGTATAAAAGTGAACATACATGTACATTTCAAGGTTCATTACCAAACATACACTTGTATTTCCCAATTCTCCTGTATTATGTATTCCAAATAATTTAAAAAAAAGGGACATTTTGCGAGCATGTTAAAAGGGCTGCACTTATTAACTTTGCACAGATGCCATACAAAATAATAAATGGTCAATATTTTTTAGTCAAATGTGGGCAGCCTTATATAGACTATATGAATATATATATATATATATATATATATATATATATATATATATATATATATATATATATATATATATATATATATATATACATAACAGCAAAAGAAACGTCACCCCCTAAATTTTGTTGAGTAATTATATTATTAAACATAATAAATATACAATGTTGTGGGATGGTTGGCTGCCAGGTCAACCAAATTTGCCACAATGTGTTCGTGTTACACTCCATACTCATAATATTCTTCATTAAACAAATTATATTAATTATAAAATGAAAATAATAAATATTTTTAGGTGTGACGTTTCTTTTGCTGTTATGTATATATATATATGAATATATATATATGAATATATATATAAGGTATATATATAAGGTATATATATATATAAGGTATATATATATATATATATATATATATATATATATATATATATATATATATACTATTCTTAAGGCACCTGCACATTGTGGGCAACCTGTCTAATGTGGGCAACCTGTCTGATGTGGACACTATTCATTCTGGGTGTCTACTATAACAAAACATCAACTGTGGTTTGTCATCAAGGTAAGAATGCAGTATACAGCCACAACTAGTGTACCAAGTGCATCAATGGAAAAAGTGCATCAAT
This sequence comes from Zoroaster sp. YZ-2022, assembly GCA_029582265.1. Classification (NCBI taxonomy): domain Eukaryota; kingdom Metazoa; phylum Echinodermata; class Asteroidea; order Forcipulatida; family Zoroasteridae; genus Zoroaster; species Zoroaster sp. YZ-2022. The sequence continues at coordinate 12,240,708 of CM055836.1, forward strand.
ATATAAGCCCCACCAAAAAAGTCTCTGGTTTCTGGTCCTAAGACGGCTTCAGAATCGGTGCGGTGACGCATTTTCTTTTTCTTTTTATTTGGGGGGGGGGGGGGGGGGGCGGGAGTGGGTAATTTTTTTTTTAAAGTGATACATATATACGTGGTTATTAGAACCAGACCAACTTTCACATACACAAAGTATGGTTGCTAAGGCCCCCCCCCCCAAAAAAAAAGTCGAAATCAAAATCGGTGCATTGATGCACTTTTTCCAATCGATCCAGCAATTTTGGCTGCAATTGGACATCGTTTCATAGCACACACACAAAAAAAAACACAAAAAAAACTTTAAAAAAAAATTAAAATAAAAATTTCGACGCGTGGGTCTGACGCGATGCGCGCGGAGACCAGAAACCGGAGACTTTTTTTGTGGCCTATAGAGAGGCCTCACAAATCGGGCAAACGTTGATACCCCTGTGTGAAAAAGTCATTTAAAACACAGCAACACAGAATTCCAATCGATTCAGCAATTTTGGCCGTAATTGAACATCATTTCATAGCAAACAAAAAGAAAACTAAAAAAAAAAAACTGACGCGCGGCTCAGAGGCAACATGTGTGGGGACCAGAAACAAAAGACTTTTTTTCGGGGGGGGGGGGGTCTATGGCTTTAGGAGACAAACAATTTTACAGGGATATGTAGAAATTCAGTGTTCAAATTCAACCTGAACATAGTTGCTAAACTTCACACACATTTTACTTTAGTTTGTCTCTCTATCATATTTTATAGTGAAGTCTGTGACATCTGTTATTCTGACAGATTAAAATAGCAACATAATACCGCATTCTTTTATTTTTCTGACAATATCATTTATTAAAGGGACAGTATCGTCACGATCAGAGCAGACTTTCAACAGGGCATGGAATCGGCGCAGTGTTCCTAGTTTAAGATGAACACAGTGACTGAAAATGACTGGCTCATTTATGCAGAAGCAATGCTAATATGACCTTATAATCATGTGAGTATTATTTTCAGTCACCGAGTTAATCTAAAAATAGCATTCCGATTCCATGCCCTGTTGATCGTGATGATATTGCCCATTTAAAAGGAAACTCGTCTGTTTAAATAAATTATAAAACTAATTATTCACAATGATGACATTTGATCGAGTATTAAGACTCATTATTTGGTAATTGCTAGTAGGGAAGTTGCAACATCTAGTACTTACAAGATTTTTCAAATTGATATCTAAAAACTTGTTGTACGTATTGATGGTCCTGAGAAATTGTTTGAATTGATGTTCTGTTATCGTTGAGAGAAAAGGAATTATACTGAACTAAAGGGACAGTATCGTCACGATCAGATCAGACTTTCAACAGGGCATGGAATCGGTGTCCTAGTTTAAGATGAACACAGTGACTGAAAATTACTGGCTCATTTATGCAGCAGCAATGGTAATATGACCTTATCATGTGAGTATTATTTTCAGTCACTGAGTTAATCTAAAATTAGCACTCTGATTCCATGCCCTGTTGATCGTGATGTTGCTGCCCCTTTAAAGGTTCTTCTCAGGACCCTCACTGCTCAAAGGAGATTATTTCAATACATGGTGTCACCGCAAATCTTACTCTATCTATTCACACCATGCATGGCCTTAAAGGGGCAGTATAGTCACAATCAGAGCAGACTTTCAACAGGGCATGGAATCAGTGTCCTTGTTTAAGATGAACACGGTGACTGAAAATTACTGGCTCATTTATTGCAGCAGCAACGGTAATATGACCTTATGACGTGGGGTGTTATTTTCAGTCATCGAGTTAATCTAAAACTAGCACTCCGATTCCATGCCCTGTCGATTGTGACAATACTGTCCCTTCAAGTCTTATTTCCAAAAAGTCACTGCCTGACAACTTTTTGTAAAACATATAAACAGAAGGGAAAAAAAACCATTTAAGTTTTCGGTTGTTTTCTACAAATTTTTTTTAATGAAAACTTGAGGGTTGAAATGCACGTACGTTTACCAAACACCAATGTCATAACTTCCCTTGAAGTCATCCCACGAAGTGTTATACAAGGGTTTAGGGGCCAATATCTACTGCTTCTGTGCTGCCGAGAAAAGGACCTTGGATAAAAGGACCCTGGAGAAAAGGACCCTGGAGAAAAGGACCTTGGAGCAAAGGACCTTGGAGAAAAGGACCATGTAGAAAAGGACCCTGGAGAAAAGGAACCTGGAGAAAAGGACCCTGGAGAAAAGGACTTTGGAGAAAAGGACCTTGGCGAAAAGGACCTTGGAGAAAAGGACCTTGGAGAAAAGGACCTTGGAGAAAAGGACCTTGGAGAAAAGGACCTTGGAGAAAAGGACCTTGGAGAAAAGGACCATGTAGAAAAGGACCCTGGAGAAAAGGAACCTGGAGAAAAGGACCCTGGAGAAAAGGACCTTGGAGAAAAGGACCTTGGAGAAAAGGACCTTGGAGAAAAGGACCTTGGAGAAAAGGACCTTGGAGAAAAGGACCTTGGACCTTGGACCACACGATAATATCGAATATTGCGATACCTATTTTTTATTCGATTACGATATCGAGAACCTTTTCAAGTTATCGAGATATAGGAAAACCGCGATTAAAAAAAAAACGCCATTGTGCGTCAAGTCAGAAATTCCAAGGAAATGAAATCAGGACAGTCTTTTCAGCTTTCGGAAGCGAGAAACAAAAGCGAACTACTTCAGAAGTACATGCACACTATGCAAATGCATTTGTGATTTATTGTGACGCTTGTAGAGAGGTACATACCTGTGGTTATCGGCTCTAAAGCAATCATGCATGAATAAAAAACGAACAATTGTGATACTATCGAAAATCGCGATATATATTTAGCGATATATCGTGGATGAAAAAAAAAAAAAATCGATATCGCCCAAGCCTAATTGCCTACTCTTTGTGTCCCTTGTTTACAAACAGTATTGCACTGTTTAATACTTGTATTTTGTTCACTTCTAATAAACTCAAGATTTATAAAATCCATAAAAAATATACAAAGTCTTCAGTATTTTTCTGAAAATCGTCAAAAAATATGCATCGTCGAAAAACTCACTTGGCCTCAAAAAGATACAAAAAAGTGTTGTTACATCTCTTTAGTTGATAGTAAATATATGTTTACAAACATCGAAACAATTAAATAAGATTTTTTTTTTTACATGAAAATATACACGATTATTTATAATTTGATACATGGCAGGGACATATTGCATATTGTCTTCATTTGTTCGAGTCATTTTCCCCGATTTAGTCTGTGTGCATCCTAGGAAAGCACTGACTAGATATACATGAATTAATATTTATATACTAACATATACTTTGAAATCCCCTTTAACTCCAACTCCAACTCCAACCCCTCCCCCTCCCCAACAATTGTAAAACTATGTACATTCATCTAAAATGATATATTCATTGCGTGCGGACTCTTTCTCTCCTCGCCCCCCCTACCCTGACCCTACCCTGACCCTACCCTGACCCTAGCCTTATCAGAATTGTCGGAAGCATGCGTGTTGACGTGAAAAACAACCTCGCACCTTGGAAAAAATAAGTACCTTTGCGTACAAGGATACTTAAAAGTCTTTTCTTTTTTTTTTTTTTTGGTGATAAGTTATTTTTTTACGTATTATGACAACATTGCGGAGAATTTTTCTTTGCAATTGGTTAGATATAATAATTTAAGTATTCTGTTTATGATCTATCAGTGGGGTGCCATGGTCGAGCGGTTTAGTGCATCAGATTTGTGTTCTGATGGCTGCGTCGTCAGAGTGTGTGGGTTCGAAGCCTTGCCGCGACCATGGTGCTTGTGTCCTTGAGCAAGACACTTTACCATAATTGCTGCGAAGGCCGAATTGAACCCAGCCACTGGGGGTGTACAAGCCAGTGCATGCTTAGTGCCGGTCCCAAGCCCGGATAAATGGGAGGGTTGCATCAGGAAGGGCATCCGGCGTAAAATCTATGCCAAATCAAATATGCGGATCATGATCCACTGTGGCGACCCCTAACGGGAGCAGCCGAAAGAGGACATCTTATCAATTTCGATGAAAATATTGTCATAATACGTAAAAAAAACATGCATCTTATCACCAAAGAATCGTCCCCCCCTATTGACTTTTAACATATCCTCGTACGCAAGGGTACTCATTTTTTTTCCAAGGCACAAGGTTGTTTTTCAAGTCAATACGCGAGGCTTATACTGGCCTTGGCTTGAGAAATAGACCTCATACAATGGAGGCTCAATAAAATAATAACTTACACCTGCTAGAATCATTTGGTGACTTTGAAAATTGAGTTAACAATCGGTACCACACGCAGCCACACATGCGATAGTTACTCATACACGCGTAAACCAGCTACGCGCTTATGATACATTTACAGCAAGCACTGTCATGCCCAGCACATGCTGTATGCAGAGTCTGTCCTTTAAAAAAAAAAAAAAAAGTTTTTTTTTTTTAAAAGACACACTCCCAGTCTCCATTTATGAACCATTGAGAGCGCTCTCCAAGACTTTGAACTGACGAGGATGTTGTGCTCACAGTAAGCGTTTCCCGTTGTCATAACGTTCCTCAACAATGTGTGATTTCTGCACCCTTCAGGGCGCTGTGCTGGACTTGGAGCCTACGAGGGATGGCTTTGTAAATCTGCCGTTTCATTTACCCATTCACTGTTCGCTACGAGTAATGAACCCACACAATCGCAAGTTGTACTTCACGTCTTCATCACCTTGCCTTTCACAGCATTGGCTGGACGTCATGGTTAGTCAATGAACACTTGCCGGAGTTATAGCTGCCATCATACACAGCGTTCAACCAAATACAGCGGACTGGTGAATTGTTGAGTAACCTTGGCAAGTGAGGCCGGTCACAACCATACCCACAGAATAATAATAATAATAATGGACACTTATATTGCGCCGGTATCTGCCAAGTTTGACGCTCATGGCGCATGAACATTATTACCCCTATCATCGGGCCAGTTATATCATTCCTTAGAACCATCTCAACTCCCTGGGGAGTATGCAGCCCATGCTGCCAAATGTGTAGCGCAATGAGCTTAATCAAACACAATTACCATCTCTGCCCTCACAGGTCCCCCATTTATACTCCTGGGTGAAGAGAAGCAATTATAGTTAAGTGTCTTGCTCAGGGACACAAGCACCATGGTCGCGGCCAGGATTCGAACCCACATTCTGACGACCCCGGCCATCAGAACACAGGTCCGATGCACTTAACCGCTCGACCATGGTACCCCCATGAAGTACAGGAAATACAGGTGATTCGAAGAGACTCCGGGCAAACTCCACTCGTCCTCACATCAGATTTATACTACGTCGGGCTAGTTGCTGCCACTTGACAAGGTTTGGGAGGAAGGGGAGAAGGGGATGGACAAGCGATCATCTCAGTTCGTCTTGGCATTGATGGCCCAGCATGCCGTTGGGTTGACTCTCAGGAGCGACAGCATGTTGGTGTCGGGGTCCAGACATCGCTCACCTGAGTAACAAAAACCATGAGATATTTTGTGTTATTCATTTATAATCACTGTTTTGCATTCACTTCACACCTGACTAACTTCTGCTCACTCTTGTGTTTATGAATGTATGGATTGCGTTCATTTTTCCTTTGAGAAAGAACCTGCTAGGCTGAAAACAAAAGACCAATAACCATCACTTTATGCATTTTGTACTACAGGTCCTTTAGGTTGGTAAGCAGTTTGCATACAGCTCATTCTCTATTTATTCTCTAGCCCTAACTCCCTATTAAGCCTGTTTGTACACAATTTTATGCAAGTCAGAAGCTCAGTTTACGAGGAAAGGTGCCTTAACCCTAACTCCCAAGGCCCATTTGCTTACACACAACCTGAATCCTCCAAAATCCTTCAGTAGTAAAGCAAGCACATGACATGTATGCACACATGTGTTTCTAATCTGTGATACATGTACATGGCCAGGGACCCTCCCCCGCATGCATGGAGCAATAAACAATGTCCACTGACCCAAGCACTGACCTTGCAATCACTACAACAAACATGGACGTACATGTACCATGGAAAGGCAAGTATGCCTAATAACCTCAATCCTCCAAATAATGTTTGGACAGACCAACATGTACAATGTAACCTCAATCCTCCATTTTCAAATATAGCCTGATAACCTCAATCCTCCATAATCCACCAAGCAATTAATCACATTTGCCCTCAATCCTTCAAAATCCTTCAAAATCCTTCACCACTGCAATTTCCTAATAACCTCAATCCTTCAAAATCGTTCGCTTTAGCAAAGAGGATTTTGGAGGATTTGGGAAGGTTAGGGCTAGTATTGTCTAAGCCAAAGCCAAACCCCCGGGCCCTAAACAATGAAAACAAAAATCGTATTGGGATCCACGCCAGGAGAACCCTCAATGAGTGGGTCAAACTTGTAGCTTTGCATGGTGACGAGGATAAGTAAGACTAATTGCGGTGACACCATGTGAAATTCTCAATTGAGTAGTAATTAGTTCTGAAAAGAACTGGAAGGTTACAACTCGACGTTTCGATCAGTATGCTCTGATGGTCCTCAGGAAAATGCCGGACTCTGGGAAAAGCTGCTGCTTAGGTAGGCTGCTGGAGGATAGTTTGTGACGCGAACGGAGGCTGCGAACTGGATCTTGGAGCTGGAGGCCTGGCGGGATGAGGTTAGAGTCTCAGCATCGTTTTAGGAAGGCAAGGTTGTCCATCAGTTTAGAACGTCTGATCGACGCTCGTTCAAACAACTGGACCTTGGTGGTAGTAGGCTCCTCGTAGAGCGTAGATAGGTAAAACTTGTAGCAGCAGCTTTTCCCAGAGTCCGGCATTCTCCTGAGGACGATCAGAGCATACTGATCGAAACGTCGAGTTGTAACCTCCAGTTCTTTTCAGAACTAATGACTACTCAATAGAGAATTTCACATGGTGTCACCGCAATTAGTCTTACCAATGGAAATAAGCTTACCTATGTTGCCTCCGACTTCGTACAGGAAGTATCTTGTTCTGCTCGGCGCTAGTTGTGAAATTAGACTGGACGCGTCGCCATTTCTGAGGGAATAAATAAAAATCAGGCTGTTCAACTCACTCGTCAGATCAGTACTACTATCACTATGAATAACTTTACCCTGAAAATCTGTTTTACCGTGAAATAAATAGTTCCTTCGCCGTGAAAACGCTGTCAAAATGCCATGAACTTCTCGTGGCAGTTTTGGGGCAGCTCATTAATTCTTGAGGGCACCGTGAATTTGCCGTGAAATCACCGTGAACATTATTGCCAATATCTGAGACACCGTGAAATTGCAGTGAAATTACGCTCAACTGTTATTTCAAGGCAAAAGTGATTTTCAGGGTATTTTCAGGGTGAAGTTGTTCACAGTGTGAATGGATGTGAAACGTAGAGGATCAATGAAAGAGATAAGAAGAAGCTGTACACATTTCAATTCAAATGCCTCAGAAGAATCAGATGGCCTTATGTCGTGTCAAACGAAGAAATACTCAATAGAACCAAATTAAGGAGAATCAGTGAAGAAGTGCAGGCTCGAAGATGGAAGTGGATTGGTTATGCTCTATGAATGAAAGATATCTGCCACTGCAGGACAGCAATGGGTTCCTGAGGGGAGGAGGATTAAATGGGACGTCCTAGAACAACTTGGAGGCGCACTGTCAAGAAGGAAAGGACACAGCTAGGATGGAGGGTCTTGGAATGAAGCCCAGCCTGCGGCCAGGAACAGGGCGGACCGGAGAGAGCGTACTGCAGCCTTACGGGCCACTTGGACGAAGCCCAGCCTACGGCCAGGAACAGGGCGGACCGGAGAGAGCGCACTGCAGCCTTACGGGCCACTTGGACGAAGCCCAGCCTGCGGCCAGGAACAGGGCGGACCGGAGAGAGCCTTAAAGGGGGTAGGTACATCATCACGATCAGAGCAGGCTTGCGGCTTGACAATGAATCCCGAACTGATAGTTTTAGATTACCTCAGATGAAACCAGTGACTGAAGATAATACCCCAACAAGCACACGCTGGCCTAGATAACAGGGCACACCAGATCCCATTACCGTGACTGATGCATAAGTAATGTACATGTATTATGTACATGTACAATATTATAACTACAGGTTCATGTGCTCATTATGCAGTTTCTGGCTTATTACTTATGCATCAGTCGTGGTAATGGGATCTGGTGCGGCCTGTTATCTAGGCGTGCTTGTGGGGGTATTATTTTCAGTCACTGGGTTCATCTGAGTTCATCTAAAACTATCAGTTCGGGATTCGATGTCAAGCCGCAAGCCTGCTCTGATCGTGACGATATACCCCCTTTAGCTCGTCGTTCTTTTTGTAAATGATATGTTTCTTTTTGGCACAATCCAAAATATTCAGGTATAAATTGTAGATGGTCCACTTTTGACTTAATAATGTTTTGGCGGAAAACACAAAGTCCACCACTTGTAAGTTCGCTTTTCAATTTTTCAGACAAGAAACTCGGGAACAAATGGTGCAGTGTTGTTGACCCACCTTTCAACTGTCTTTCGCTTGCTTCGTCTCCTGAGACTTGTCCGTTTGAACGGCACCTCTGCAGACGGTTGGACGTGTTGCGTAAACTGCAACACGATGTCGCCTGCCGTCGTCGAGTCGCTGAGCTGGACTGTGTTGGACACTTTCTCCGCTCCGGGCATCTGGATTCTGATGACGCCGTCTTGCGCGTCAAACTACACAGAATGAACGCAAGTGTTTAGGAAGCTGTGGTGCAACTTTCAAATAAGTGTTTACAAAAATATTTTGTAAAATGCCAATTTTTTTTTTACAGTAACGTCACGATCAGAGCAGACTTTCGACAGGGCATGGAAACAGTATCCTAGTTTTAGAAGAACTCAGCGACTGAAAATAATACCCCATGATCAGCAAGCTGGCCTTGATAACGGGGCACGCTAAGATCATATTACCGTAGCCAGTGGCTGCGAAATAACGGAGTTCACCTAAAACTAGGACACTGATTCCATGCCCTGTCAAAAGTCCGCTCTGATCGTGGTGATACTGTCCCTTCAAAGACATAAGCCAAATGGCTTTTAGTTATAGGGAGGGGGGGCGGAATAATTTTCAACCGACCCCCTGATATACAAATCAATCTGATTTTGAAAGTGTAGTCTATTTTGGCGCATACAAAAATCATTCCTTACCTCAGCCGATGCACTTTTTCTGTCCTTTTTTCTGAAGAGTGTCATCACCTGTATCAGGACACAAATAGAAACAGGAAATCATGGATAACCTTTGGATTAGACCTTTACAAGTGACAAAAGTATGGCTACCCTTAGAATTGAAGGCATCATAGGAGAAGCGCTCACCATTTTCTTGTTTAACTGCACAATTTTGTGAGCGGAATTCAAAGTGGATTTGTAGTTGAATACTTGTTTATGAATACAAGTACAGAAAAAAGTACTTGACTACTACACTCACTGGCCAAAAGTATTGCAACATGAATTTGTACGAGACATTGCCTAGACGGATGGCCGCAATTATCAGGTCACGTGGTTACCCGACAAAGTATTGAAGGACATTGTTTCCGAGCAAGAACAGCAAAAAAAGAACATTGACTTCAAAACACAGGCACTTTCAAGAAGTCTTAAGTAGTGTAAATAAAATAAAATAAATTATTGTAACACAGTTCTCCAAACTGAACTTTGGTGTGAATTTCAATGTTGCAATACTGGCCAGTTATGGCCAGTGAGTGTAGTACTAGTATAAAACTCGATCGATTTAGTTTTTTTATTTTATTTTAGTTTTTATTTATTATTTAACCTGGAAAGACCTTTAAGTGAAACACTGTATTTCAAAGGTGCCCAGGAAACCTGTAAACAAGGGCACTTGCTATGTGAACCAGAAACACAGGGGGTAAACCCCTACTCTTTCACGATAAGTGTTCTGGGTTCTTTTATGTGTATTATTTACTTTAATAATCTAGTGCACGGGACCTACAGCTTAACGCCCCATCCGAAGGACAAAGCAATTATGGTTAAGTGTCTTGCTTTTAGGGACACAAGACACAATTTGAACCCACATTCCACACCAGAAACTTGAGTCCAATGCGCTAGACCGCTCGGCCACGACACTCCGAATACTAAGTAAGACTAATTGCGGTGACACCGTGCGAAATTCTCAATTGAGTGGTATACTACTCAAAACAATTTAGAGAGCACCGGAATAATCTCAGTTAAAGCAAGATCATTTATTTCAGATTAAACACAATGTTTCACAGAATTGATGAGAAACAACTGCACAATGAAACAGATGATAAAGGATGCATGTAGTGATTACACATTTCATGACATGACTACTGAAAGAGAGAGTGGGGGTTGCAAATGAAAATCCCGGTTCATGGAACATTTCAAACCTATTTGATGTTAAAAATCCGGTGTTCCCTAAATTGTTTTGAGTAGTATAATTAGCTCTGAAAAGAACTGGAGGTACAAGTAGAGTTGAGAGTTGTACCTCCAGTTCTTTCCAGAACTAATTACTACTCAATTGAGATTCCACATGGTGTCACCGCAATTAGTCTTACTTATCCTCTTCACCATGCAAAGCTACAAGTTTTACCTACTCTGAATACTAGTTGAATCCTTTTTTTCATGAGTACGAGTACAGAAAAAAGTACTTGAGTGTGTCTGTGCTAATTCCAAAGTGGCATTTCTGTCTTGGGATGGCAGAACTTCAGTGAAGTTCAGACATTTGTGCATCAAGGCATAATTAATGACACTCACCGATTTGGAGTCTTTCGTCTTCTTAGATTCCACCTCATACATACGCCTCACCTGCTCCACCATTCTAAACGGCACCTGGGCCAGGAAAAAAAACAATGGACAGTAGTGAAATATCCTGAAAAAATGGGTAGCCGGCCTGGGTCTCCCTTTGGCCTAGAGGACAGAGCCCCCCTGAACATCCTGGATGTTTAATTTTGGAGGATTTACAGACTCTCCACATCCGCACAAACAAGAAACTAGAGGTTTGGACACAATACAGGCTACTTCTCTTCTTTCCTTGGTAGCTACTTCTCTTCTTTCAAGAAAATTATTTAGACAAAGAAAGGTTTGTAAAAATTCCTGAAATCAGGAAAAATCCTGTGAAATCACAGGCCTGCTACAAACATTACACTCATACACAAATACACTTTTCTTTCCCTGCACTCAACACAACCTGATGGCATTATGTACAACATACTATTTATAGTACCGGTGTTCTACAGCAGCCCATCATAAACAGGTGTGGCCACAACTGTTCTGGTATGTATGAAATGAACCATAGAAATGAAAATATATTTGAGGGACATGGAGATGCAGCTAGGGACACAGTCAGTGTCCAACCTCTCCCCCTCTTCCCTTCCCTTCCGTTCCTGGACCTTGGGGTCTATGAGCAACACTCTGGTTAGGGACAAGATCCATAGCCCCTTAAAGATATGAACAAGGCGCAGATGTTCCCCATTGATCCGAGTGGTTATCCTTTGAGGTTAATTTCTGATATCTTAAAGCCGTAAAGAGATGACATTAACTTAAACCTGGGATGATTTTATAGAGCTGCTTAGCCGATAAAATTGCTTACCAGAAAAATTAGCTTAGCAGATTTCTTTGGTTACCAGCCAAACTTTCACACAAAATGTATGCAGTTTGGCTGGTAGTCTGTTTTATTTTGCTTAGCAAAATTCTCTGCCTGGCAGCACTGTGAAATTGGCCACTGGTTGCAGAGACGCAAGGTGAAGTAGACGCCCCCATTGTGCCAAACTGACCCTCAAGGTCTGTTACTATAGGGACGGGGTCATGCCTATGTTCCCTCAGCCCTATGTTCCCTCAATGCCTAACATTTTTTTAATATCCAAATTAGGCCCTATGTTCCCTCAACCCTATGTTCCCTCAACCCTATGTTCCCTCATGGAGTGTTAAGACTGGATGAGGGAACATAGGGCTGAGGGAACATAGGGTCTATTTAGGGCTGAGGGAACATAGGGCTGAGGGAACATAAGGCTGAGGGAACTTGAGTACGGTCCCATAGGGACTACATATTGTCTGGCCATAAATAAATTCACCAATTGCATGAAGTGTCAATACGGAACATTATCAATGTCAGAGTCAAATCCTATGCGGATACCAAGTGCATGTACAGATGTTCACATTGAACGATCGAGAAATGTTACACCCTCGACTCGCCCTTTTTGCCTAATCCTTCTCACCCCTGCCTTTCCTATAAATAATCCCCCCCAGTTAAGATAAACAGGGAGGCTGCATTAAACATCCACTCACCACCCATAGGATGTTGTGGTATTTCACCAGCATCCTCATCACGTTGCACGTCCCCGCCGCAAACTGGAGCTCCGAGTAGTCGGGCAACTTCTTCCGCGTCGACTGGGCAGTGAAAAGGTTGGGCGCCATGATCATCGCGATGTTGTTCAGCGTCATCTTGTTCTTGGGTTCGTGGTCGACGACCTTCGCCAGGAATTTCAGTACTAGCTGTAAAGTTGAGGCGAGAGGTCATATCATGGGTGAACTGGTTCTCTGTTCAAAAAGTATTCTAAAACATATGAAGAACTTTGACCGGATTTCGCGCAGAAAAGATAAGATGCTCTGTGGAACGGCCGGAAGGACGCACATGACCCTATACTAATGAGTGCACATAGCATGGATGTTTATTGAAAACAATAGGTCAGTGGACTAGACCATTTCATATAATGGGGATGGCGGTGGATGTGAGAAAGTATTAGTACGAACAATATAATTAATAAGTACATGTACATGCACATCACTACAAAATACAACTCAAGTTTTCAGAGTTTTAAAATGTTCAACTGCAGCAACTTTAGTTATTCACATTCTTCCACAAAATCAAAGTAAAGATGGCCCAAAAAAGTAATGGTGTGATCCGATCAGCAAGTACATCAAACTTGGTTTTTTTTAAATCGAAGTTGGCTCAATTTTCTTTAAAAGAGGGGATTTTAATATGGACTTAAGAAAACCTACCTATAAATATATTCTACAACTATTTTTCCTTTGTTGATGTGAGAAATTGTTGTCAAAATCTAATGATTGTTTCTTGTGGCACAATCTAGTACCCACTGCAACCATCACACTTTACGTGCATAAGTGAGTGCATGTGAAACCAGACTATGGAGATCCTTGCATAAATTATCAAGGTCACTACTCGAAGAAGAGAGACGTTCAATGATTGCACATGAAAAAGCCCCTCTTTCCTCTTGGCTAATCAAAATCCTTCTTACATGAATGGAAAGAGAATTTTCTACGGATTCTTCTGCCGTGCGAGGTAAATCTGTAACGTTACGCAATCTACTTTGACATTCCATTTATTGAGCGAACCATCAGGAAAAACAGTCAAATTCGTGTTGACCTCCATAGGAAATGCAGATTTTTAGCATTTACTCCCCTTTTTAAAAACAAAAAAGCCCTATTTTCCTAAGTGTAATTAAGTTTGAAATGATAATCATTCTGAGGGGAAAATGTTACACTTTAAAATGCCGGGCGAGGGGGTTAGAAACAGTCAACTACATTTCAAATACAAAGGAAAGTTTGTTAATATTGCATCATTTAGTAGCACATTTCCCGTGTTGTAGGCTGCGTTGCGGAAGTCAAAGAGTAAATGCGCGCAAGTTGTTCATATGAAAATGAAGTACCTCAAGTTTGGTATTAACCAAATATGCTTTTTCAGAACCATTTAAAAAAAAATTTTTTTTTTTTTTAATAATAAATGTTACCAATGAATTGAGCGAACCCTTAATTGATTTATTTTTACCAATTTGACAACAAGAAATCTTCATCCCTACAAAAAGGGTGTGATCTGAAAAAAAGTAAAAAATCCTGAAAAATGGACAGCAGGCCTGCATCTCCCTTTGGTCTGGAGGACCAAAGCCCCCCTGAACCTCCTGGATGTTTAATTTTGGAGGATTTACAGACTCTCCACAAACAGAAAACTAGAGGTTTGGACACAATACAGGCTACTTCTTTCTTTCCTTGGTGGTGACTTCTCTTCTTTCAAGAAAATATTTAGGCAAAGGGAGATTTGTAAAAAAAAAAAAATCCTGAAATCAGGAAGAATCCTGAGAAATCACAGGCCTGCACAACGTGATGGCATTACGTACAACATACTATTCATAGTACCAGTGTTCTGCAGCAGCCCATCATAAACAGGTGTGGCTACAACTGTTCTGGTATGAATTTTCCGATACCCTCACAAAGGCTGGTCGCATAGGTCATATGCCTTGACGTCACAAACTGAAAGGCGCCCTCAAGGTCACTTATTGGTTCATGTATACGCACTGCGCATGCGTGCACTCAAAGATGCAGCACATTCCAGGGATGTGGTTGAAAAAAATCCATGTCAATTTCGCTAGGGGTATTGGGGCTGCCGTTGTGAACAGTTCTGAGCATTTGCTTTGCTTTCCTTTATTGCTTAAATCTTTAAAATCCGGAGGATCACAACAGTGATTTGTAAAAATCCGAAAATCCGGAAAAATCACACACCTGACATTTACGCACAGCGCGCATACATGCACCAATGAATGGCCTTCTTTTTTTTTCCCCCAGCGAGGGTGCCCTTCAGTTTATAGATAAAGGTATATTGGTCAAATGGGGTCTTATGTCCAGGTGGTGATAACAGCCATGTTTGACCAAACTTAAATGTCTCAATATGGGAATTATCATTATCAGCTGATGGCAAAAAAAACCGCCTCACTTCCGAAGACAAATGTGCACGTCACAAGGCAATTTAATGATTAACTCGTGGGTGAATTTAGTTTAAATGAATGACTAATAATCCATATTTATTTATTTTTTTCCTCAGTGCGATTTAAGAACATGAATGATGCAGAGACGTATTCAGACGAGACCTACACATCATCAGGCTCGTGCAAAAACCGCCCAAAAACAATGCGGTGTCTTGATACAATTAGAACATATCCTCACTTGCAAAACGCTGATAAGAACGTGTCGGTTTCTACGTCCGTGAAGAAAAAAAAAAAAAAAAAAAAAAAAAAAAAAAAAAAATCGAGCATGTCTTAATCAACAATGACAGAGTTGTGGTTCATTTAACTGTTTATTCATCCGGCAATTTCATCTCCCCTGCCCTCCCATCCTCCCCAACCCCCAGTTCAAAATGTTAAAAGGTGAGATAGACTATGAAGGATAAGGTGAACAGCTTGCAATCGGAGGTATATTTTGCACAGCTGTTAATGAGTCATATATTCCATTTGAATCCTTATTCCATTAACCCTAACCCTATAGGTATTCTGGCTAGAAACCTTCCTCAAAAATCCATCAGTGAACTTTTGGAAACATACCCTTATCTTCAGAATGCACCGTGCATTTTCGTTGATCTTTCATATTCAGCACTTATGGCCTGTACTTCTTGCCAGGTAGTAATTTTGTCCCACTTGAAGAGGTGAAAGTAACAGTTTCCAGCAGTGCTGAATTTCTCCTAAAAAGTGCCCCCTTGGAGGATTTTGCAGGATTTCGGGTGGTTAGGGTTAATGAGGGAAGGCACAACACTGGTTTTTGAAAACATTCAGTTTTCAAGAAATAAAAATAACCTGTGAAAATTTCAGTGACGTAAATCCGTGTCGGAAAGTGAGGGGATAATATTGAAATTTGTTTGCATTATGTACTGGATTTCGAACGTCGCTCAACGAGGGGGACACCCCCATCCCCCTAACACCGCAAAAAACATCACTTTATGTACTGATCATGACGATACTACCCTGTTAACAAAACCTTGACCTCCTGTGACCTTTGGCTTGACTGACCTTGAGGGTTGCTCTGTGGATGTCTGGAAGAACGAGGATAAGGAGGTTGAGACACTGAAGTTGCTTCTTACGATCCTGGATTTCTGTCAGATGAGGGAGACAGAGAAGGACGTGTTAGAGAAATTCTTTAAAATATTGTTAAAAATCGAAGAAAATTAAACTATCGTCTTTGAAACGGTCCATGGCAGCTATTTGTTACACGTAAATATAGCTTGGTGTACAAATAGCATTGAGACAAAATTGTGCACTTCTTTGGTTTGTTATAACTTTGCTGCAAGACAACATAACAGCTTCAATTCTAAATTGAGTGTAAAGATGGCATCTGTGGAAAGCGGATCTATTGCTCAAGAGAAAGCCGGCAAGAAAAGTGAGATACTGACAGACTCTACTTGATATCGAGAAAAGATAACATCGCTGTGTCAAAAAAATATATACTGCAAGACAAGGATATGGCAAGTGTTTTTGGGAAGGACACAAAAGAAGTCCTAAGTTAAGAAATATGTTCGGGGATTTTACGTTTGAGGACAACATTAAAAAAAATCCTGTCACTCTCATGACAAAGCAGTTACCTTGACATCTTAATAGTCCGACATGACTGACAGATGTGTGTCAGTCATCAAATTCCACATTTTTTTCATTCAAAAAAGAAACCTTAACTAAGTCAAAGTTAAGTGCTCTCGACAGATCTGTAACTGAATCCCATCCCAATGTCAAAACCTCTGACTGGACATTTCCCCCTCTCTTTCCAAGAGTTTCCGCACCCAGGAAAATCACATCTCCCCCCACTTCGGCCGAGTCCTCATCACTTATGTTTCCTGCTAGTACCACGTACTTGACATCTAGGCTTGTTGATAGCAGGCCATGAAAAGGGGTCTTAATTGATTCAGGATGGTCGTACTTGTAAGGAGACACTTGCAGGGTACTCACCCACTGAGAAATGGTACCCCACAACTTGATTTGTATTTTGGTACCCCACAAGTGAAATTCTAAAGAAAAGGGACAATAGGACCTCAGAAGTCCTTTGGGTTGGAAAGTCCATACGAATGGATGGCCGTATGGATGGATGGATGGCCGTATGGATGGATGGATGGTCGTATGGATGGATGGATGGCCGTATGGATGGATGGATGGCCGTATGGATGGATGGATGGTCGTATGGATGGATGGTTGTATGGATGGATGGATGGTCGTATGGATGGATGGATGGTCGTATGGATGGATGGATGGTTGTATGGATGAATGGTCGTATGGATGGATGGTAGGATGGATGGTAGTATGGATGGATGGATGGATGGATGGATGGATGGATGGATGGATGGATGGATGGATGGATGGATGGTCGTATGGATGGATGGATGGATGGATGGATGGATAGATGGATGGATGGATAGATGGATGGATGGTCGTATAGATGGATGGATGGTCGTATAGATGGATGGATGGTCGTATGGATGGATGGATGGATGGATGGTCGTATGGATGGATGGTCGTATGGATGGATGGTCGTATGGATGGATGGATGGTCGTATGGATGGATGGATGGTCGTATGGATGGATGGTCGTATGGATGGATAGATGGATGGATGGATGGATAGATGGATGGATGGATGGATAGATGGATGGATGGACAGATAGATAGATGGATGGATGGTCGTATGGATGGATGGGTGGTCGTATGGATGGATGGATGGATGGATGGATGGATGGTTGGTTGTACTGTAACAATTACAAATGATGAAGATTTGAGATGAACATACTAAAATGTTTTTGTTGCCATTTCCTCAAAATAGGAAATTGAATTGTGTCTGCCATAGACTACCGTATAGATTGTGCCCTTCATGGTTATAGACCTTGGGGCTATTCTGTAAACAGGGGTCAATTTCACAGAAATGCTAAGCAGATCATTTTGCTTAGCAATTTTGTTTTCATTAAGAATTATAAAACAGACTACCAGCCAAAGTACACTCATTAAAAATGCACAAGTTTTTTTCTCAGCAAATATTTCTGTTTAACAATTTTTTTCTTCTGCTTAGTAGCTCTATGAAATTTGGCCCCAGGTGCCAATTTGGCCCAGGTGCCAATTTGGCCCAGGGGCCAATTTGGCCCCAGGGGCCAATTTGGCCCAGGGGCCAATTTCATAGAGCTTAACATGTACAAAGCAGAGAATTGTGCTAAGCCAATATTTTTGCTTAGCAATATAAAACAGACTACCAGCCAAAATGCATACATTTTGTAGGAAAGTTTGGCCGGTAACTTTATAAGAAATCCACTCAGCCAATTTTTTTGTGGTAAGGAATTTTATCTGCTATAAGCAGCTCCGTGAAATTCGGCCGAATCATGTCACGTGTGTACACCCTCTGTCTGTACTCACTCTCAACCATTGCGAATGCATTGATGTAATCCAGGGTCAGTATGGGCGACGGGAGGTCTCGCAGAAACTGCTTCAGAAGGCCGACTACATCGTTGATTCGTAGATCGTCAAATTTGAATTTCCCCTCGTAAAATTTACTTTCGATTTCTTCCCTGAGTTGCTGTTTAAAATTTAAAAAAACCCAGAAAAGTGATTCTATTATGTGAAATATAATAGCGTATGTGAACTACATGTATAATAGAACTAGTTACTTTAAAAACAGCATTCTAAGCTTGCTCGAGGACACAAGTACCCTGGTCGCGGTTGGGATTCGAACCCACATTCTGACGACTCAGCCATCAGAACACAAATCCGATGAAACCGCTCAACTTTTGTTTCTCACTTCCGCAAGCTAATTCCAAAGCTAATTTTGTTCCCATGGAATTTCTGACTTGACTCACAATGGCAACTTTTTTTTAATCGCGATATATTTTTTGTAATCACGACTTGCCAATATCTTGATAACTTGACAAGGTTCTCGATATCAAAACTGAATAAAAATAAGGTATCGCGATATTCGATATTATCGTGTTATCACCCACGCTTATAGCGTTCAACACCAAGATGTATTATTTTGGAACAAACTCAATAATAAAATAAAGCTATCCCCCTTCTCTTTCATTATTCTATAAGATTTTGAAACAGACAATCCTAAAATCATATTTGCATTGAAGTATACCGAAAGCAATTTAGAAATTATATAAAACATCGTACGTATTATTCAAATGGTGCATGTTGTTAAGTTTTAGTTTTTAGTTTTTTGTTCATCCGTTCGACACCGTCCCTTTAAAAATTCTGTAAAAATAACAAATTCAAGTGGGATTAAGGACCATGCAACAAGCTCTCCGCCCATTTCTGAGTTTCGCTTCCTTAAAATTGACACATCCTGCCCGTGAATGGAATGAGCGTGGGGCACAAACAACTCAACACGTGCCACAGTTCATTTAGCCGTCCTAAAACTTAAACCCGCTGCGTTCTGCAAAGAATGCCCTAATAACAGGAACCTTGTTAATTTATTATTTACACCCACAAAGTTCTAACTCGACAGCGTGTGTATCAGCGGCATAGCCAGGACTTTTTCAGTGGGGGGCCCAGGGGTATGGGTTTTTCCCTTTTCTTTTTCTTTTCGGTTTTTGGGGCACTATCGGGATTTTTCGTGGGGGGCACCTGGGGGCACTGGAAATTTGTATAAAATACTGACGTGGGAATCTATGCCAAGAATATTTCATGTTTGTGGTTTCGTTTGTGGTTCTCACGCAATGTTGTTTTTTTTGCCAAATGATAGAGATATCTTAAAGACATGCTACACAATACTCTGGGACTGGTAATTTAAAAAAATAACCAAAATGGTTGGCTTGAATGTCAAAACTTCCTCCCTTCTTAAAACAGCTGTTTCCAGCCACTGAAAATTCAAGGTTAGCCGGAAAAACTTAAATCTTTCTGTCTTAGTCCCACCAAAGCATCCGCTAACTGATCTATCTGACCTCGTGCCCTTCTTCCCGAAAAATCCCAGCTACACCCCTCTACCCAGTTACGCCCAGGGAACGATGGGAATATAGCCTACATGTAAGTATGTATACCTTTATTCTTGCCGTTGAGCCAGGTACTCTTAAGACACCCTCCTCGTCGAGACCATTGTCTTCTAAGTAGCCAATAATCTGGAGAAGAGAACAAGAAGAGGCCATTAACCCTAACTCCCTTGGCCCATTTGCTTACACATAACCTGAATCCTTCCTAATTCCCTAGGCCCATTTGCTTACACATAACCTGAATCCTTCCTAACTCCCTAGGCACATTTGCTTACACATAACCTGAATCCTTCCTAATTCCCTAGGCCCATTTGCTTACACATAACCTGAATCCTCCAAAATCCTTCAGTAGTAAAGCAAGCACATGACATGTATGCACACATGTGTTTCTAATCTGTGATACATGTACATGGCCAGGGACCCTCCCTGCATGCATGGAGCAATAAACAGTGTCCACTGACCCAAGCACTGACCTTGCAGTCACTACAACAAACATGGATGTACATGTACCATGGAAAGGCAAGTATGCCTAATAACCTCAATCCTTCACTTTAGCAAAGAGCATGTAACATGTAACCTCAATGCTTCAAATCCTTCACTTTAGTAAAGGGGATTTTGGAGGATTTGGGAAGGTTATAGGGTTAATTGAGGAGTGCCAAAGTCATGGTACAGCCCAAGCCTTTCAGAAGCCCGACCAGGCCCGGGCTACCTGGCCTCCTAATCTGATTTTTGCGAGTCCTAATCCTGTAACAATACAGTACCTGCCAATCAACCTAACCTGGGCTTCTGGAAGGCCTAGCCCAGCCAAGTAGAGCTCATTATAATGGCTGCAGTTATGAACAAAAGACAGCTGAGGTGTCGGTCAAGTCTGTGTTAACAATAAGAGCTATTTCAGATCTCTTGATCAGTAAAGGATCTTTTGTGCTCAGCTAGGGGGTTATATACATATAGGCTCATTGGCCTAGGCAAAGCCTAATGGGCCTGGCCAGGTTCCTCAAAGGCTTGGTTGTACCGTGACTTTAGCCCTCCTGCCTAAGTCAAGGTATCAACTGAGAAAAACGTTCCCAATCCAAAAAGGTTTTTAAAAATATGGGTAAGTAAGTTATTTTTCACAAAAGGAATAGAATCGATGATCAATTGATCATCCTCACTGACCTGTAGTGTGACATAAGGCTGCACCGGAATATCCGAGTACTCAGATACCCAACCACAAATTGTCATCACACGGTTCCATTTTTCGGTTCCAATTACCCGTTAATAACTTTTTTTAAATTCTGAACATTGAAGCCACAGAAATGAAAGTCTCTGATTTTTTGTTATAACAAAATGAAGAAAACTCGGATAAAGGCTTCAGAAGTAACATTTGCCGACAGCCGTTCACAGACAGTTGGTATTTGTGCCTATCGTTCGCACTTATGAGTGCCAGTGTGGGACACATGAGTGCCAGTGTGGGACACATGAGTGCCAGTGTGGGACACATGAGTGCCAGTGTGGGACACATGAGTGCCAGTGTGGGACACATGAGTGCCAGTGTGGGACACATGAGTGCCAGTGTGGGACACATGAGTGCCAGTGTGGGACACATGAGTGCCAGTGTGGGACACATGAATTCTTTTTGTACATGTATGTGTGTCGGGAATGGGGATGCTAATTTTTTTTTTTAAATTGTCAAATGAAATAAAATTCACAGCACGGTGCCTATAGGGTCTCACATTTTAAACAAATATCTTACAAAAAAATCTTTTCAATAACAGCTGTTGATGGAGAGCTTCTGATTCCTACAAGAAATGTCCACAGGAATACTAGTACAGAACAGATAACAACACGACACTCACACAAGTACTTGACATCTCACATGGAAATAACAAATTAATAACCGAGAATTGTAAATCATTTACACACCACTCACAAATGACAAAAAAATTGAAATGTTTTTTGACCGTCACACGCTTAAAGGCACGTGCCTAGCATTTTCCGTTTTTCACTGACAAGGTCCACTGACAAGGGGCCAATTTTGCTAAGCTTTAATTTTTTGAAATGGACTACCAGCCACTGTATGTATATTTTGTATGAGGAACTGACACTGGTAACCAACTAAATCTGTTTAGAGCTGCTAAGCTTAAAATTCTGCTAAGCACCTTCCTTGCTCACCTTTTTTTTTAACCAGTTCGCATCGGGAATAAAAAAGTTTTTCTGGGCCCCTGTGGCGGGTTTCTTTTTCCCACACACACGTTAATGGAAGCTTCCACAGCGGGTGGCCGGCACTTCCGAGCATGTCACCGTACATGCGTGGCTCAACCGAGCATGCATACAAATATTCCGGAGTTTCCTGTGGCGTGTTTAGACGCTCTCCGATCCGTGGTGCAAAAAAAAATTGCATGTATACACGGCCTCCGACGCGAACTGGTTAATGGACTGCTAAGCACCTTCCTTCCTTATGTCCGAAGAACTAACTGGTAACCAACTAAATCTACTTAGAGCTGCTAAGCTTAAAATTCTGCTAAGCAAATTCCTTGCTAAGCTTTTTTTTTTAAATGGAATACCAGCCACTGTACGTATATTTTGTATAAACTGACTGGCAACCAACTGCTATAAAGCAGATTCGATTTCCTAAGAAGTTTTTAGATGTCCATGTGATGACACGTGCCTGGAAAAACTGAAAGCGCAAACATTTTCTGGGAAAGCTCTGACAAAGCCAATGTGTGCGTACATAAAACATGTCTGAAAAAGACTTTAAAAAAAAAGAAGCTTGTTAAAGATAATTGGCATTGAATTATACACGCACTTAAAACATAGCGTTGCACAAGGCTTTGGATCAAATCTGATTGGTTTATAAGGAATTGTTTTTGGCAGCTGTTGATTGGTCAAACAGCCCCAGATCCAGTGATGTGGGGGGGAGGGGGGGGGGGGTTGAGACATGCCTACTTCCAGAAGCCTGAGACACTGTTTACATGTTATGTAAATTCCCTTTCATATGATACCAAAATCATTGGCATTGCATATAAAATGATCAGGTTATTTATTTTACTTCCCCTGACTTCGTTCACAAACACAGAGAGCATTTTGTACACATGTGTATGGCGTTCCATAGCACAAATGGCCATTGAAAGGATTGACTTGTATTATGTCTGATTTCTATAACAGCAACATGTAGGTTGGGCTATATCATTAGAAAGATAAGGAATCAGTCTTTCCAATCATATATAGCATGGGTATGGACTGCGATGAAGGGAAAAAATACAGCTGTTTTAAAAGCTGGTCATGATACTCCCAATTATTAGTGCTGTGTGTGTGGTGACCATGGTCGACTAAAGTCGCCAATGGTAAGCAACAGGGGGTATGTGTGTTGTCGACTAAAGTCGCCAATGGTAGTGAAAGGGTGAATGATTATTTTACAAGAAAAATTCAACTTGAGTTCACAGTTGTAAATGTGAGTTTGGTCTTACCTTCTGTAATGCGATGGGCGTGTCTGTGTCTGGCCTGTATAACCTGTCGTTCTCTACAAGTGTTGTGAGTGAAACACCAAATATACCAGAATCTACAAGGGGGTAATATACATGTACATGTATATTAAACGTTGATTGAATTTTGCCCTACACCAACGTGTGTATAGCACTGCATACTCTGAGAGTCTGTGAAAAAACTTCACAGGCGACTCGGGCGGGATTCAAACCCACGACCTCCTGCTTACTAGTGCAGACGTCTTAACCTCTCGACCACCGAGCTTGCCCGATGACGATTGGCCGGCTAGAATCCTATATAGCAGCGCGTTCCGGGATGTTTATAGGTTGATGAAATTCTTCCGTCAGGTGATAAACAATTGCATTAATTTTTGCTGTATAGCACTGTATACTCAGTGATTTCTGAATTTGTGTGAAAAAAAACTTCACAGGCGACTCGGGCGGGATTCGAACCCATGACCTCCTGCTTACTAGTGCAGACGTCTTAACCTCTCGACCATCGAGCTTGCCCGATGACGATTGTCTGGCCAGCTAGAATCCTATATAGCAGCAGGTTCCGCGATATTTTATAGGTTGATAAAATTCTTGCATCAGGTGATAAACAACTGATATAATTTTGCCTGCCCTACACCGACATGTGTATAATAATAATAATATTGGACACTTATATTGCGCCGGTATCCGCCAAGTTTGATGCTCATGGCGCATGAACATTATTACCCCTGTCATCGGGCCAGTTATATCATTCCTTAGAACCATCTCAACTCCCTGGGGAGTATGCAGCCCATGCTGCCAAATGTGTAGCGCAACGAGCTTAATCAAACACAATTACCATCTCTGCCCTCACAGGTCCCCCATTTATACTCCTGGGTGAAGAGAAGCAATTATAGTTAAGTGTCTTGCTCAAGAACACAAGCACCACGTTCGCGGCCAGGATTCAAACCCACATTCTGATGACCCTGGCCATCAGAAAACAGGTCCGATGTACTAAACCGCTCGGCCAAGGCACCCCCATATAACCCCATAGTACAGAACTGCACATTACGAATCAGACAAACTGAAACCACATTTAAGCTGCCAAAAAACGGTTGGAGACACAAAAAGAAACAAATAATAAATGTACACAAATGGTGAACAAACCCCCACCCCCCTCCCCAGGATAGGCTAATGCGGTTTTTCAAATTATTTTTTCTGAAATTATTCAAATTGGCAGTGTTAAAAATACAAATGCTCATTTAGTAGGAGCAGATCACAGCTATTCCCATCCTTCCAGCTATCCCCCCACCCCGAACCCAACCTCCTTACTCAAACCCACCCAACACCCCTTTGCTGAATTACATGTGGCTCTGATGACGATACACGTACCCTTGAATCTCTTTCGGCTTGATTTACGGACCGGCTGGAAGGAGAGACCGAGTCGGTCAAACATGGCCGTCAGCTCAATCAGCGCTATCTGACGCACCCTGTCGATGTCTCTGGGGGACAGGAAGTGGACCGGGGTGATACCCAACTTGTCCCGGGCTATGGTGATGTTCTGGAGCAGAAGAGAAAAATTGTTTTTTTTTTTTTTTTTTTATAATATATTATAGATCTGTGGCTGTTACAAAGATATTATTCTACTCAAAACTGACTGTAGGGTCACAAAGTTATTGGATTAACAGTACAGTAAAGAGGGTGATAACTAAGGAGAGCGAGAGCGAGAGCGAGAGCGAGGGCGAGAACGAGGGCGAGGGCGAGAGCGAGAGCACCGAGTATATATACAGTGTTTTATACATTGCGTGAGTGTTAGGGCAAAAATCAAGTCAACATGACATTCCATCATTCAGTGCAAAGTTCACTCTTCAATTCATCACTCATTCCCCAATTGAACGTATCCTCATACAAAGCCTGATCAACCAGCTTAGCATCAAAACGCTCCTTCAAAATTAAGACCACATCATCCCCCGAGAGAGAGAGAGAGAGAGAGAGAACCTTCCTCTCCAATCGATCGTCCAAGACAAAAAAAAAACACCTTCCTCCGTCCTTTGGGAAATACAAGGAATATGCAAGGTCTTGTTTATCCCCCGTTTCCGAGCTGCATTTGGGGATCCTGCTCTCCTTTTTTTTTTTCCCCCTCGCTGGCGGTAATTCATAAGTTCCGCGTCCTACTTAGGAGATGTGTGACCATATTTGGTCGTTGTGTACAAAGTCAATCCAAAACAACACAACGTCAGTCAGTCTTAAAATGGTAAGGTATAGATAGCTTTGGTAATGCTGATGATTTCTCTCGACAATGATTACAGCGTACTAATTGAAACGTAACACTATAGAAAAGACCCTGTGAAGTCCCCATGGTTCTCCCTGAAACACATCCTCACTAATAGCGATAGTTAAGAAACGAGTTGCCCGATATTGGTTCTCTCCTTTGTCTGTCATAGGGGAAGATTTACAAAAGCATTATGTTTCATTTTTTCCCCTACATGTTAGTAATACTGCCAAGTTTCAATGTATAAATCCTGTCAAACTGTAATTTACACTTAACATATTGTCAACTGTGCTTTATATTAATAATCTGTGCTGTACTATTGTACTCAATATAGATTAAGTTGTTGCCAATACGGAAATAAATGTGTGACATTTGTCACGAACATATAAAAAAAAAATTTTTTTTTTAAACAAACAAACAAACAAACACCCCAACAAACAACAGCGACAGTTTTGACAGGAGTTGCCCGAAAAAGATCTTTTCATAACCTGGTACCACACTTGAATGTGATTTGAGATTTCATACCTTACCTATAAACTACGATTAGAGCACACTATAAATCGAAACGTAGAGAAGACCCTGTGAAGTCCCCCATGGTTCTCCCTGAACCACATTCCCACTTAGCGATAGTTGAGAAACAAGTTGCCCGATATTGGTTCTCTCCTGAACCATAATCTCACTTAACGCCAAACTTACTCAGTGTAAACTTCATAACTTTACTAGAAAAAAAATATATTCGGTGCTATCATTTTAAGGACCGCCCCCGCCCCCTCCCCCCCCTCCCCCCCCCCCCAAAGTCTCCGGTTTCTGGGCTCCGCGCGTGTCGCCTCAGACCCACGCGTCAGCATTTTGACTTTTCCTTCTTTTTGTTTGTTTGCTATGAAACGATGTCCAATTGCAGCCAAAATTGCTGGATCGATTGGAATTCTGCCGTGCTGTGTTTCAACGACTTTTTCACATAGGGGTATGATGAATGTTTGCCCGATTTGTGAGGCCTCTCTTAGCCACCATACTTTGTATATGGGAAATTTGGTCCCCACATATACAATGTATCACGTATTTCCCTGTTGGCAAAAAAAAAATGGGCTGAAAAAAAAAAATGTAACCGCACCAATTTTGAAGCCAACTGATTACCAAAAACCGGAGACATTTTGTTTTTTTGGGGGGGGGAGTGTGTGGGTTCGAAGCCTTGCCGCGACCATGGTGCTTGTGTCCTTGAGCAAGACACTTTACCATAATTGCTGCGAGGGCCGAATTGAACCCAGCCACTGGGGATGTACAAGACAGTGCATGCTTAGTGCCGGTCCCAAGCCGAGATAAATGGGAGGGTTGCATGAGGAAGGACATGCGGCGTAAAACCTATGCCAAATCAAATATGCGGATCATGATCCGCTGTGGCGACCCCTAACGGGAGCAGCCGAAAGAGGGCAACAACATTTTACATGTTAATAAGAATAATTTCACTATTTTCTTGTGAACTACAAAAAAGCTGAACTTTCACAGACTGCACTGTATTCCAAATGCACGCACGCACGCACGCCCAACGAGCACAGTTACGGGTCTGCTTCTGTGGGGCATCGTGGGATAGGCACTTCCACGCTGTAGCTTCGCGTGGAAGTCCACGCGAAGCTACAGTTCCTAGAGAACTAGAACGCAATCTTAAAACTAGATGCGGGTGAACCATTTGTGGGGCGAACAATGGGCGAACACGCTGAGGTGCGTGTGCAAGACACAGTCCTCTCACACGCCGGGCAAGTCTCCCAGACTGCACTGCGTGTTTTTGAGACCTTGCGCGTCAGTCTGTGGAACAATACATCACGAATGGGCCAAATCCATTGTTCTTGGAGTACTATGGCCATGGACTAGGTTAGTACACGACTGGCACACTCCATGTAGATATTAATAGACTTCTAATACTGTACATTGTACATGCATCATGAATGCCTGTGTTCGTAAACCCCCCCCTGCCCCCCCCCACCGATCAAGAAAAGAACCCACCGGAAGAGCTGCAGACAAACTCCTTAGTAGGTCGTCTTGCTTGAGGAAATTGTCTTCAGATGATTGGAGATCCTACAAGCGAGAGGAGAGAAAAACAAAGCATGATGAGGGGGGAGGGAAAAATAGTGCAGATTTCTCCTCGGAGAAGAGGGATGTTGTCACATGACAAAAACAGCACCCTCGGTCATATTGTGGCTGGTGAAAACGGGCTGCATTGTTTTTGTCGAATGCAGGCATCGTCAGGTCCTCAGGTATTTTGATGATGTCAGCATAAAAACGTCTTGCATGTTATTCTTATTTTAGGTACAGACAAACGTGCTTCCATGGCCACCTGAATAACTTACATGTACATGTAAGGGCACCTATTCAATGCGGCCAGCCTTTGATTATCCCAACACAAACTGCCCCACAATATACAAACCTGTACAATGAGACCACCTGTTCAATGTGGCCAGCAATATGCATGTAAAAACCTGTCCAATGAGACCACCTGTTCAATGCGGCCAGTCTCTGATGGTCCCAACACAAACTGCCCTGCAATATGCATGTAAAAACCTGTCCATTGAGACCACCTGTTCAATGTGGCCAGTAATATGCATGTAAAAACCTGTCCATTGAGACCACCTGTTCAATGCGGCCAGTCTCTGATTATCCCAACACAAACTGCCCTACAATATACATGTAAAAACCTGTCCAATGAGACCACCTGTTCAATTCGGCCAGTCTCCGATGGTCCCAACACAAACTGCCCCGTAATATACATGTAAAAACCTGTCCAATGAGACCACCTGTTCAATGCGGCCAGTCTCTGATGGTCCCAACACAAACTGCCCCGTAATATACATGTAAAAACCTGTCCAATGAGACCACCTGTTCAATGCGGCCAGTCTCTGATGGTCCCAACACAAACTGCCGCGCAATATACATGTAAAAAACTGCCACGAAATAGAAAAACCTGCCTATAAAGGCCACCTGTCCACTGTGGACACCTTGTCATTTGTCCTTTTGTTTGGGCCAAATTACACAGGTTTGACTTTTCAAGGCACTATTGTAGTAATAACAATAATACATGATTTTTATAAAGTGCACATATATCCTAGCAACTAGATCAAGGCGCTGTAGATTATTACCCCTGCTCATCAGGCACATAAATCATTCCTGAAAACCATCTCAGCTCCCTGGGGGAGTATACAGCTCAATTGCTGCCATTTCGGCGCATATAGGGCTAATTAAACACAACAACCAACTCTGCCCTCACCAGGTACCCATTTACTCCTAAGTGGAGAAGAAGCAATTATGTTAAAGTGTGATGCTCGCAGAACACAAATCCGATGCACTGAACCGCTTGGCCATGGCACTCCACTGTATATTTGAAGGCCTGAAATTTCATTTTCATAGGGGTAAGGTCACTCTTCTTGAGTAAAGGTCACTTCCATTAGAATATGTCTCGGGCAAGGTTTTTAAGGGGCACCAAGACCAAGACAAGGGCAAGCCTCAGTGAAAATCTAGTATTTCAAATAAAAATGTGGATTAAATAATTGTCGAGGCACTCAGTGATTGAAAGCCAGAAAATTTGCATAATTTTCAGCGGATAAAATTAAAGAACATGATATGAAATTAGAATATATAGTTCACTGGAATTGAGAAACACAGCCAAGAACATCCGTTAGATAAACTCCACCGGGCATGTCTGTCTGTCATGTAACACAGTGAACCAAATTGTCAGTATCTCGGCATAACATAAGACAGTGATTTGACAAAAGTAAAAAAAAAAACCTGAAAAATGGGTAGCGGGCCTGGGTCTCCCTTTGGTCTAGAGGACAAAACCCCCCTGAACCTCCTGGATGTTTAATTTTGGAGGATTTACAGACTCTCCACCTCACCCCACAAACAAGAAACCAGAGGTTTGGACACAATGCAGGCCACTTCTTTCTTTCCTTGGTGGCTACTTCTCTTCTTTCAAGAAAGTTTTGAGGCAAAGGGAAATTTGAAAAAAACAAATCCTGAAATCAGGAAAAATCAAGAGAAATCACGGGCATGAAATATGTACACAAAAAAATGATTCAGGGTGGCAGAAAACTGGGGGCATCTGACCATTAAAAAGCTCACTGTGATACACAAGCAAAAACAGCCAACACAAGTGCAACCAACGAACAGACAGAAAAAAATTACAACTACATGTAAGAAAACAATAGAAACAGAAAGGAAAAATGCAAACTTACAACGGAATTAGCCAGAAGTGAATGTTCCTTTTTGAGAAAATAAAAATAAATCACCAATAAAAGTTGATTTTAACCTCAGCTTGTTAACTGGATCAAAAATTCCTAGGCCGCCCCCCCCCACCAAAAATAACCTGACCGAGAAAATTTGAAGCAACTGTTTGTCAGAGAGGAAGAGGGATTATTGAAACAAACCGACGGCACTGGAAGACTTCAATATCCTTTCCCTTTACAGAAGAGCGTCATGAGAAAATAAAGAAAAAACTAGTTACCCCCTCCCACACCAAAAAAAAAAAAAAAAAAAATGGTTTCTGGTTTTTAGAGAATCCTTGGTTTCATTACCAGAAGGGAGGCGGGCCAAAGCCGCAGTACAGCCAAGCCTTTGAGAAGCCAGGCCAGGCCCCAGGCTACCTGGCCTCCTATTAATCTGTCTTTTATGAGTCCTAATCCTGTAACAATACAGTACCTGAAAACTAACCTAACCTGGGCTTCTGGTGGGCCTAGCCCAGACAAGTAGAGCTCATTATAGTGGCTACAGTTGTGAACAAAAGACAGCTGAGGCATCAGTGAAGTCTGCCTTAACAAGAAGAGCTATTTGAGATCTATTCATAAATAAAGGGTCTTTTGTGCTCAGCTAGGGGATTATATAGACCCATAGGCCTGGGGGCCTGGCCAGGCTTCTCAGAGGCTTGGGACTGTACCATGACTTTGACCCTCCTCCCTTAACCAGCAAAGATACATGTACATGTACTTACCAGTATTGAATCACGTGTTTTTGATCGCAGGAAGTTATCGTAATTCCCTTTCCGACTTGGAACCTCAATTGGCATTGTGTTGGTTAGACTCAGAATCTTGACTCCTAAATGTGAAAGAAAAAAAAGAGGAACACAGAGACGGTTATTAACAGGAAGGTATACAACATTGATAATTTTGGCAAAACTTCCTTGACTTGAATTTAGCAAAATCAAGACAAAAATTTGACAACTAACCTGTCAGTTTATTGCATTGAGCCATTCACCCTAACCCCCTAGCTATTCTGGCTAAGAACCTTCCTGAATCCGCCCAAAATCCAACACCATGCAGTAACACTACCACCCAACTGCTGGAATTGGGACACCTGGCCCCATGTCTGGGCTATACAATACTGTGTCCATCAAAATCCAACACCATGTACAAACACTGCCACCCAACTGTTGGACTTAGCTGGAATTGGGGCACCCGGTCACATGCAAAGTATCCCTGTCTGGGCTATACAGTACCGAGTCCATCAAAATCCAACACCGTGCAGTAACACTACCACCCAACTGTTGGACTTAGCTGGAATTAGGACACTCGACCCCATGCAAAGTACAGTGTATCACTGTCTGGGCTATACAGTACAGAGTCCATCAAAATCCAACACCATGCAGTAACACTACCATTCGACTGTTGGACTTAGCTGGACTTAGCCCGAGTCCAAAATCCAACAAAACAAGCCACTGGAGTTTGATGGGTTTGGGGTTGTTAGGGTAAAAAAATGCATTCAAATTTTCGGATCCGCAAACACAAAATTGTAATCATTCTAAACACGGAATGTTGG
Source organism: Zoroaster sp. YZ-2022 (assembly GCA_029582265.1). NCBI lineage: Eukaryota > Metazoa > Echinodermata > Asteroidea > Forcipulatida > Zoroasteridae > Zoroaster > Zoroaster sp. YZ-2022. The sequence goes on from CM055836.1 coordinate 12,271,953, forward strand.
TCTTAAAACATAAATTTAGTTAGGAAAGTCATTTTATTAAAATGATAGCTCCTCAGACTTCATAGGAGGCTCGATGCCATCATCAACTTTACACAAAAGTATGTTTTGTTGTCAAACGGATGTTTAGATTGATGAAATTCTTGCGTCAGGTGATAAACAATTGATTTGATTTTGGCCTTGAATCCCGCCCGAGTCGCCTGTGCATTTTTTTGTTCACGGACACTCAGAAAGCACTGCATATGCAGTACTTCATACATTACGTCTGTGTAAGGGCAAATTTTTATTTTTTATTTTTATTTTTTATTTTAAATTCTACCTTTAACCCTAACCCTTCTATGACTACAAGGGTCAAAATCAGTCAAAATGTTGATATACTTGCCAAGGTATCTAGTGCACTTAAAAGTCAAACACTGTCAAACCTTACGCGTAGTAAGTTCATTTACAGGTCAAAATGGGTCGACCGTTTTTGACTGGTAAAAGCATTGTCTGGTATTGTTCAGGGTGGTCAAAATGAGTCAAAACCCAGTCAAAAAATGCCCCTGTGTGCACATTTGGGTCAACAGTCAAAACAGGCTGATTTTGACCTCTATAGCTACTTGCCACTAAAGTTCAGCTATCGTAGGAGGGTTAAGTTAATGCATTTTAAACTTCATTTAAAGGTATACATATTCACAAAATAAGGTTGTTCGGTTGCCTTATGTGTACAACTATCACTTAAAATATACCCACAAATCTTAAAACAGCTTCACCACTGCACATCACATTACGACAAGCTGAGCTCTAACTAAAAAAAAAAAAAACAAGAAACTGGTTTTTCAATTGGCCAAATTAATGAAGTTGTGGCAAACACAATTTGACGTGATCGGTACTGTCACTGATGGGCTCCCCTCAAACAACTTTAGGTCTTTAAGTGAAAATGAACAGATGTAAAAGCGACCAATGATTTGTGGAATTCCCAGCTTAATTGGCGTTAATAACCGGGACTTATTAGGGCCACCCGTCAATATCTCCGCGACACCCCCCCTACACAGTTACAATGTATCAGCGGTGAAACTGCACTTCTCAAAGTCAAGATCACTGTGGTGACTCCGTTCAAGGTCGTCTTACTTCCGGCTCCCACTTCTCTGAAAAGGATGTGAGAATTTCTCTGCGTGACAAATCCATTCGGTGGGTCATAACTTAGCAAACGTTTAGGATTAATTGCATTAAAAGCTAATTGGCTGGTTTTTTTTTCTTTTTCTTTTTCTAAGCACTAAATTCATTAGGGTTGTTGGGGGATGGTGCCACGGTGCCGACCGATTCTTATCTTCCGACTGCCCGAGCTGTTTATGTGGCTATTTCCTCTTCACGTACCTAACCAAATCATTGCTGGCCAACACTTACAGCCAGGACATTGCATGTTATTTTTTTTTCTTGGAAGTTTGAGACGTCAACAGACTTTAATTGCATGGCGTTTAATGAGAAACAGTTACATGTACTAGTATACCTTAAAGGGGAGTTACAGCGTTGGTAACGTTGGCAAAGCTGCATCTACATGTACGAGCGTACGAGCTTGCTCACTCCCGTAGAATCGAGATATACATATATACATTAAACATTCACCCTGTGAAAGTTTCTGTTTATTACGTTGTGTCAAGAAAATTTATCGTATTTGTCATAGGCAGATTTTCCTAAGTCAACTCAAAACAAACTAGATGTATGCATCAAACACAATCCGGTGAGTCTGTGAAAGGCTGTCGGCAAACGTTAAGTACTTCTAAAGCATTTATCCAAGTTTTCTTCATTTTTTTTTAAATTTTTTTAAAAAAAAAAACAGTCATTTACGGGTAATTAGAACTGAAAAATACAACCGGGAAAATAAGTTTTGGTTGGGTACGCGGATACCCAGTACAGCCTTTAACATGGACCCATGCTGTGCCTATTTAAAAAAAATTCATTGATTTATCAATGCTGGCTGACAACGGCAATGCACCAAAAACAAGGTCTGACTTAAGAGGATTTACCACTGGACCACGGCATAATTGGAATGTTCCTACACCCTGTCCAGACTCATTACCCTCAGGATTCCCACAAAAGCTTGGATACATTCCAACGAAAAACTCTCAGAAAATGGGCTTCACTTGACTGACAACATGTAATGGCTATATAATAGTGAAGAAGAAGAAGAAGAAGAAGAAGAAGAAGAAGAAGAAGAAGAAGAAGAAGAAGAAGAAGAAGAAGAAGAAGAAGAAGAAGAAGAAGAAGAAGAAGAAGAAGAAGAAGAAGAAGAAGAAGAAGAAGAAGAAGAAGAAGAAGAAGAAGAAGAAGAAGAAGAAGAAGAAGAAGAAGAAGAAGAAGAAGAAGAAGAAGAAGAAGAAGAAGAAGAAGAAGAAGAAGAAGAAGAAGAAGAAGAAGAAGAAGAAGAAGAAGAAGAAGAAGAAGAAGAAGAAGAAGAAGAAGAAGAAGAAGAAGAATTGTGACATACATTAAGATGAGTTTTAAGCAGCGACTTAAATCTAGTTATACTATGACAAGATTTGAGTTTAGTTGGAAGATGATTCATGGAATACCTGTTTTCGGATGGCACAAATTAATTTGGGAAGGGTCAGTATCGTCTCGATCAACAGGGCATGGGATCGGAGTGCTAGTTTTAGATTAACTCAGCGACTGAAAATAATACCCCACATGATGATGAGGTCATGTTGCAATTGTTGCTACATAAATGAGCCAGTAATTGTCAGTCACTGTGTTCATCTTAAACTAGGACACTGATTACATGCCCTGTTGAAAGGGAAACAAATACTATGAAATGAGATACATACATGTATGTTTCTGAAAATAGTTGTCAGAAATTTGGTTTAAACCCTAACTCCCTCAGCCCATTTGCTTACACATAACCTGAATCCTCCAAAATCCTTCAGTAGTAAAGCAAGCACATGACATGTATGCACACATGTGTTTCTAATCTGTGATACATGTACATGACCAGGGACCCTCCCTGCATGCATGGAGCAATAACCAGTGTCCACTGACCCAAGCACTGACCTTGTAATCACTACAACAAACATGGATGTACATGTACCATGGAAAGGCAAGTATGCCTAACAACCTCAATCCTCCAAAATCCTTCACTTTAGCGAACAGCATGTAGCATGTAACCTCAATCCTTCCAAATCCTTCACTTTAGCAAAGAGGATTTTGGAGGATTTGGGAAGGTTAGGATTAACGGTAAAAAAACGCCAAAATAAATTCATTTTGATACATATCCACTGAAAAAGCACAATTATTTTGGGAAAAGTGTCATTTTACAGCATCTGTTTTCTTTTCCTCAAGTAGAATAACAATGGAACAATGGTCCGATGAAAAAGAGAAATACTGGAAAAATGGAAATGGGAGAACATGGTAGATACATCTTTTAATGTATTGAGAATGATTAATACTGTCATACTTGCATGTAGTCGTGACCTCTTGACTCTCATGACTACAAACTACAAATGTTGACCTCTTGACTCTCATGACTACAAACTACAAATGTTGACCTCTTGACTCTCATGACTACAAACTACAAATGTTGACCTCTTGACTCTAATGACTACAAACTACAAATGTTGACCTCTCGACTCTGATGACTACAAACTACAAATGTTGACCTCTTGACTCTCATGACTACAAACTACAAATGTTGACCTCTTGACTCTAATGACTACAAACTACAAATGTTGACCTCTTGACTCTAATGACTACAAACTACAAATGTTGACCTCTTGACTCCCAAATGTTGACCTCTCGACTCTAATGACTACAAACTACAAATGTTGACCTCTCGACTCTAATGACTACAAACTACAAATGTTGACCTCTCGACTCCGATGACTACAAACTACAAATGTTGACCTCTCGACTCCAATGACTACAAACTACAAATGTTGACCTCTCGACTCCGATGACTACAAACTACAAATGTTGACCTCTCGACTCTAATGACTACAAACTACAAATGTTGACCTCTCGACTCCGATGACTACAAACTACAAATGTTGACCTCTCGACTCTAATGACTACAAACTACAAATGTTGACCTCTCGACTCTCATGACTACAAACTACAAATGTTGACCTCTCGACTCTGATGACTACAAACTACAAATGTTGACCTCTCGACTCTAAAGACTACAAACTACAAATGTTGACCTCTTGACTCTAACGACTACAAACTACAAATGGTCACCTCTTGACTCTAATGACTACAAACTACAAATGGTCACCTCTTAACTCTAATGACTACAAACTACAAATGTTGACCTCTTAACTCTGACGACTACAAACTACAAATGTTGACCTCTTGACTCTGACGACTACAAACTACAAATGTTGACCTCTTGACTCTTCACCTTCACCTTCACCTATCCCATAACCCCGGAGGGTCGTTGGGGCACCACAGACGATCATCATGTGGTGTGTCTTGGGCAATTAAACCTGGCGGCGCCCATCCCTCTCCAGGTTGGATGCAGTTTTAAAGTCGTACCCAGGACCATTTTACGTGCATTATACAACACACGGGACCTACGGCTTTACGTCCCATCCGAAGGACGAAGCAATTATGGTTAAGTACCTTGCTCAAGGACACAAGTGTCACGACCGGGGCTCGAACCCACACCCTGCTGATGGCAACACCAGAACTTGAGTTCGGTGCGCTAGACCGCTCGGCCACGACACTCCACTGACTACAATGACTACAAACTACAAATGTTGACCTCTTGACTCTAATGACTACAAACTACAAATGGTCACCTCTTGACTCTAACGACTACAAACTACAAATGTTCACCTGTGGACTCTAATGACTACAAACTACAAATGTGACGGTACCTTCTTCTTCCAACGGGAATCCAAGCAAAGTATGAAAGCTGAGGAGGCCGTGATACCAGACCATGACTGGTCGCGAAGATATAATCTCCGATATTTTAGTAATTATATCCAACTATGTCCAACGATGTCCAAGATATTGTCAATACTTCAAAACACCACTCTCGAAAAAATTCACTAGTCCAAAATTAATCTCACACGCTATTAATCCTTCTCTGGTGATTAGACAGAAATGGATATTTCTCGGTTGCTGGAGTGAGCGCAAAATGAAGTAACAATTTGACAGTGTTGTGGGTTTGGAATACAGTGTTTTGTTTTTTTCTCACATCGGATCATGAATCATAGGTACACAAATGGAGCAGACTCATCTAGGTGCAGCAAGCATCCTAACCTACGCAAACAAGTCGGCCCCCAAAATAAACTCTTACAATGCCTAAATTTACTTCTCTGATTACTTCAGAGACTGTACGGGGAATAAAAGACGTGCCTATCCGCAGGTGTGCTCCTACGTGCGTTTACACCATACGTACAATATCACGCATGTAGTTTGGTTTGAAGGTTTCTCAATGTGTTGACGCGATGACGCACTCGCAGACCGCATAATGCCCGTGATTCGGACACTAAGCCTAAGAACACATCCTTTTAATTTGAAGATATAAAGTATAAAGTCTTTCTTTTTTTATATTTTGTTGGCTTCTTGGTTTCGTAACTTTCGCAGAGTCCGACAGTTTTTGTTGGGCCAGACAATGACTCATTATGAGTGAAATCTTCAAACACATACTGCATGTCCATTTATTTGCCAACTTCGTCTAAGGTAATATGACCTTATTATGCGGGCTATTCTTTTTCAGTCACTGAGTTAATCTAAAACTAGCACTCCGATTCCATGCCCTGTTGATCGGGACAATACTGTCCCTTTAAAGCCATTATATACTACTCAAAACAATTTAGGGAACACCGGAATAATCTCAGTTAAAGCAATCATTTATTTCAGATAAACACAATGTTGCACAGAATTGATGAGAAACAACTGCACAATGAAACAGATGATAAAGGATGCATGTAGTGATTACACATTTCATGACATGACTACTGAAAGAGAGAGGGGGTTGCAAATGAAAATCCCGGTTCATGGAACATTTCAAACCTATTTGATGTTAAAAATCCGGTGTTCCCTAAATTGTTTTGAGTAGTATACATGTCTGTAAATATATCCCAACTTGGAATCAAGAATCAAAGGGTTTGTACACAAACCAATCTGTGAAAATTCCAATTTAACTCATTGTGTCAGAATTTATTCTGTATTCATTTGGAGTTCTGTCTCTAGAAACTTCAGTTTGAAAATGATACAATTTATTTCACGAAAATGATACAATGAATTTGACTCAAATGAAAGGGCCTTTAATAGACAGAAAGATTTTACACCATAAAAAATATTTGACTAAAAAAAGTTGTTAAAAAATTTGTCAAATAAAATAAAATTCACAGCACAGTGCCTGTTGCGTCTCCCAGTTTAAATAAATATTCTGTTTCTGGTCATAAGTCATCTTCAAAATCGGTGCAGTGACACTTTTTTTTTGGAAGAGCGGGTAATCTTTTTTTTTTTTTTCTTTTTGCCAACCGGTGAAATACGTGATACATGAATACGCGGTTATTGGAACCAGACCAAATTTCCCATACACAAAGTATGGTGGCTAAGAGAGGCCTCACAAATCGGGCAAACGTTCATACCCCTATGTGAAAAAGTCATTTAAAACACAGCACGGCAGAATTCCAATCGATCCAGCAATTTTGGCTGCAATTGGATATCCTTTCATAGCAACAACAAAAATGAAAGAAGAAAAAAAAATGAAAGAAGAAAAAAAAATGAAACTAAAAATGCACGGGTCTGAGGGGAGACCAGAAACCAGATGCTTTTTTTTGTGGCCCAACATGGACACCGATTCCATGCCCTGTCGAAAGTCTGCTCTGATCGTGACAATGTTGTTCCCATTAAGAAAAGAACATTGGCAAAATAGCCACAAAAAAAACACAGGCTTAGGAGTCCATCAACATCCATAATGATTACCTCAGTAATCCTGATGTCCCAGATTCAAACACGGCTTCAGTAAAACAAACAAAAAAAATTCTTTCATCAGATATATACACGTACCAGATCCTAAATATAGAATCCCTCATGTATTCTGTACAAATTGTTTCCATCCATTTTGTGACTGAAAACAAATGTGATTCCGAAACATCTTGAAACGTGTCCAAGTTTTTTTCCCAATGATTCACTTGTTTTTACATCAACTTCATTAAAGAACTCGGAACTGAGAATGATTTTTAAAGAAATGCGGTGTGGCGTGACGGAGGAACACTTTAATTTGTTTAACCAACGATCCTTGGCAAAGCACGATGACTTGATGCACTGGTTTGTTTTGCAATCGAATCAAAGTCTTGTGGGTAAAGAGGACGGTTAGCACCTGCAAAAGGATTTTATTTTCGTAAACAGAACTTGAAAATTTTACTCTGAAACGATAGTTTCTCATTTATTCCTTGATCCAAAAGCATGAACAACATTTAAATTGTAAGCTACTCAACTGAGAATTTCACATGGTGTCACCACAATTAGTCTTTATTTATCCTCTTCATCGTGCAAAGCTACAAGTTTTACTTCAGCTTTTTTTTAAATACAGATATCATTTTAATGGATATTTGTAGATATATACATAATATGTACATGTATGTATACGTACATGTATACACGTATGTTGATTCCATCTTTTTTAGGCACTCTTCTGTGATTGCAATGGTCAAAATCAGTCAAAAGGTTGATATACTTGCCAAGGTATATCTAGTGTACTTAAAAGTTGAACCTTACGTATAGTAAGTACATTTACAGGTCAAAATGAGTCGACTGTTTTTGACTGGTAAAAGCATTGTCTTGTGTTGTTGAGGGTGGTCAAAATGACAGTCAAAACCAGTCAAAAATGCCCCTGTGTGCACATTTGGGTCAACAGTCAAAACAGGCAGTTGACTGATTTTTGACCTCTATAGCTACTTGCCACTCAAGTTCAGCTATAGTAGGAGGGTTAATTAACTTGGTGAAATGCTAATGATGGAGCTATGACACGATGTCTGTCAGGAAACCCTAACCTTCCCAAATCCTCCAAAATCCTCTTTGCTAAAGTGAAGGATTTTGAAGGATTGAGGTTACATGTTACATGCTCTTTGCTAAAGTGAAGGATTTTGGAGGATTGAGGTTATTAGGCATACTTGCCTTTCCATGGTACATGTACATCCATGTTTGTTGTAGTGATTGCAAGGTCAGTGCTTGGGTCCAGTGGACACTGTTTATTGCTCCATGCATGCAGGGAGGGTCCCTGGCCATGTACATGTATCACAGATTAGAAACACATGTGTGCATACATGTCATGTGCTTGCTTTACTACTGAAGGATTTTGGAGGATTCAGGTTGTGTGTAAGCAAATGGGCCTAGGGAGTTAGGAAGGATTCAGGTTATGTGTAAGCAAGTGGGCCTAGGGAGTTAGGGTTAAGTTAAGTAAAGACTAATTGCGGTGACACCGTGTGAAATTCTCAATTGAGTGGTAATTAGTTCTGAAAAGAACTGGAGGTTACAACTCGACGTTTCGATGAGTATGGCTCTGATCGTCATCAGGAGAATGCCGGACTCTGGGAAATGGATTAAGTTGTTGCCAACATGGAAATAAACGTGTGACATTGTATTGTCACAACTACTATCTTAACCCTTACCCTCCTAAATCCTCTATAATCCTCCGGAGGATTTGGAGGATTTTGGAGGAATGAGGCATGTTCGAAAATCACCAATTGAAGGATTATGGAGGATTGAGGAGGGTTGTGCATTTGATAGTGGAGGATTGTGGAGGATTGTGGAGGATTGAGGAAGCATGGTTCAAAGAGATCCTGGAGGATTGTGGAGGATTGAGGGCATAATGGAAATTTACTTTGGATGAATGTGGAGGATTATGAAGGATTGACAGAAACATAATCTTGTATCCTCCGGAGGATTTGGAGGATTTTGGAGGAATGACGCACGTTCGAAAATCACCAATTGGAGGATTATGGAGGATTGAGGAGGGTCGTGCATTTGATAGTGGAGGATTATGAAGGATTGAGGCAGTGAGCTTCATGCATAAACTCAAGTTGGAGGATTATGAAGGATTGAGGCAGTGAGTTTCATGCACAAACACATTTCGGAGGATTATAAAGGATTGAGGAAGGTACCTGGTAATTAAGGCTAGGGAGTTAGGGTTAATCTAGGACATCGATTCCATGCCCTGTTGAAAGTCTGCTCCGGATCGTGAGCATACTGCCCCTTTAAAGTATATATCCTTAAAAACAGATCGGCTGTTGATGTTTCATAATAATAATAATAATAATAATATATCACACTCCTAAAATAGGCATTGATGACATCGCATGGTAATTTCCAGATTTTATGAATCACCAGTTAAAATGTCAGAGAATTTCCTGGCTCTGCAGAGGGCAGTAATTCTTTGGGAAAGGTCAGGCAAGCTGTAGTCCACATTCACAGTGTTTTTTTATTTATTTATTATTTTTTTTCTTGTTTTCAACAGGGCATATATGGAACTTCGATGTCCTAGTTTAAAATGAACACAGTGACTGCAAATTACTGGCTCATTTATGCAACAGCAACGGTTAAACATGACCTTATCGAGTGGGAAAATGTTCGGTCACCGAGTTAATCTATTGACAAGCACTCTGATTCCATGTCCTGTTGATCGTGACGACACTGCCCCTTTAAAGGAAACGTCAAAGACATTGGGCACTCCAGCTAATTCCTCCCATGAACCCCGGAAAGGCCAAACAAAATAAATGTTGTGTTTCCAGTAACATGTCCACAAAAATGATGGGTATGTAGGTACAGATTTTTTTTTTATTATATGGATTTGATGCATACACTATATAAATTTGCATACATGTACATGTGTATGTACATGTATACTTGTGTGTATGTGTATGTACATGTATACTTGTGTGTATGTGTATGTACATGTATACTTGTGTGTACGTACATGTAAAATATATTTTAAACAAAATCTATCATGAAATCAATTGATCTGTTTTCCTAATTATTTTGTATATAAATACTGTGTTTAACCAGTTCGCACCGGGAATAAAAAAGTTTATCCGCACCCCTGTGGCGGGTTTATTTTTACCACACAAACACGAACAATGGTGCTCACCAGAGCGTGACCGGGGAGACCGCGTCTTCCACTGTATGCTTATGGCTCGTTGCCACGTCGACCGGGAATCTATACAAATATTCCCGAGAATCCTGTGGCGTGTTTAGACGCTCTCCGATCCGCTGTCCCAAAAAAAAATTGCGTGTATACACGGCCTCCGACGCGAACTGGTTAAAAAATACACACCTAGAAAAGAAAAAAAAAGAAAATTCCTAAAAAAAATTTTTTTTAAAATCCCGACTCTACCTTTCACGAATATTATTGGGTCAGTCGGGTTTCTGGAAACACAACATATTTTTTGGCCTAATACTGTGAGTGAGTGGACTTGACCCCTTATAGTCCAACCCCACCCCCGGATATGTGAATAATTGATACGTGATGATGATGACTAGATCAAAATATAATTTCAACAAGAACAGAATATTAGCGGGATTAAGTTTATTTCAAAGGAAGTTAGAGCATTTTGTGATGTTGGCAAAAACCACGGAGGAAGGAAGATCTATGCAAAAACTGAGTTATGATCATACTCTCTCTGATGAGCCGAGATTATACAAGCAGTCTGTGAAACAAGATTTGAAGGCTTCGCACGGTGGAGTATTGATATCATTTCGGTTTGCGGTAACACCATGTGTTTATCCAAACTATCACTACCTGTAACTTTCACAGTCTACCGACGATGATTAGAGCATGCGCGTGAAGTTTCCATGGTTCTCCCTTGGACCACATTCCCACTTTTAATAGCGATAGTTGAGAAACGAGTTGCCCGATATTGGTTCTCCCCTGAACTATAATCTCACTTTATAGCGACAGTCAAGGTTACATACTACGAGTTGTGCGCGCGATAAGGTTCCTTTCAGAACCTGTATCTCACTAACGATAGTCGAGCCATGGTCGAGCGGTTTAGCGCGTCGGATTTGTGTTCTGATGGCTGAGTCGTCAGAATGTGGGTTCGACTCCCGACCGCGACCGGGGTGCTTGTGTCCTTGAGCAAGACACTTTACCATAATTGCTTCTCTCCACCCAGGGGTAAATGGGTACCTGGTGAGGGCAGAGTTGGTTGTTGTGTTTGATTAACCCTATATGCGCTGTAATGGCAGCAATTGAGCTGTATACTCCCCCAGGGAGCTGAGATGGTTTCAGGAATGATTTATGCGCCTGATGCAGTGCTATACACAAGTCGTTATAGGGCAAAAATTAAATCAATCTATCTTGTGTCATACATCAGTGTAAGGGGGCTACATACTTCTGTAAATAAAATCAATTGTTTATCACCTGACGCAAGAATTTCATCAACATACAATAGTGTCTAGTTTCTTGGCCTGGCTACATTTTTTTCAAGGCCTTTTTCATGGAAAGAATTCACAAGAACTTGTGAAAAAAATTGAAATAACTGGACCTTCATGTGTAAACTAAATCTTCATTCAACCTCCCACTTCTAGAGCTGGACCAATTCCAAGTATGTTGATTACACTCTCTTAAAAAGTCGGAAGTCTATTTTTATTCCCTAATTTCTTCATTAAATAATCAAAGGAAAAAGAGTGACTTAATAAATTTTTCTTTGGGGGGGAGGGGGGAAAACGTGATGACTGAGGAAGTGTACATGGCCTGCCCATTTGCACTACACCCACGTTGACGTTCCAGTCAGTCAACTCTAACTGTGGATTAGTCACGACTGCTTTCCTCCGATCATAAGATACTGAGTGAGTTTCTTAGCATAGTTCCTTCTGCTGGGGGGGAGGGGGGGCAGGAATTGAGGTCAAACACGACCATTGAATAGTGGCAACCATCGGGGAATGATGAACGTCATGATTTTGCATGATTCAAGAATGAAACATACATTATATACATTTAGGTGAAGCAGTCACACTGTAACTCAAGGCTAAGACTGCATACTTAGAGGTTTTAAAATATGTAACGAATCCAATATCAATTGATTTAATTTTTGCCCTACACCGACGTGTGTATAGCACTGTATACTCAGTGCTTTCCGAGTGTCTGTGAAAAAACTACACAGATCCAATATCAATATAGAAACTCTTTTAGTTTCTGGTTATCGGTCGGCTTCAAAATCGGTGCGGTGACGCGCTTTTAAAAAAAAAAAAAAATTTCCCGGCGATTTTTTTTCCCTTTTTTTTTGCCAACATGGAAATACGTGATACACTGTGTACGCAGGGAACAAATTTCCCATATACACAGTATGGTGACTAAGAGAGGCCTCGCAAATCGGGCAAACGTTCATAACCCCTATGTGGAAAAGTCATTTAAAGCACAGCACGGCAGAATTCCAATCGATCCAGCAATTTTAGCTGCAATTGGACATCGTTTCATAGCAAAAAAAATTTTAATTAAAAATGCGACGCGCGCGGAGAACCAGAGACTTTTTTTTGTTTGCCTTATTTAAGTGTGAAAGAGTATACGGCCACAGCAGGGCTCCCTCAACAGGTCATGCACAGAGCGGATAAAGCTGCAAACTGACCACAGAACGAAAGCCGGGTTTGATTTACCAACTCCCCAGTGTGGTAATTTATGATGCAATTTAGTGAAATCACCTCACCTCACCTCACCTATCCTCTTCGGGCCAAGTGGCCCATAAGGCTGCAGTGCACTCTCTACACTGTGCTCTGTTATTGGCCACAGGCTTGGCTTCATTCCATGACTTCCATCCCAACTCTCTCCTTTCTTTCTCTACAGTACGTCTCCATGTTGTTTTTGGACGACTAACTTTCCTAATGTATAAGGTTGACTGCCATTCCACAGCTTGTTCTACTACATGTATGTTGCGCAACACAAATATTTGCTCAACTGTACTAAAACCTTTTCTAAAACCTGCTTGTTCGTCTCTCAACTTGTTGTTAACTCCATCTCTAATTCTATAAATGAGCACTCTACCAAATACTTTGCTTGGAACAGATGTTAAAGTGATACCTCTCCAATTGCCACAATCTGTTAGGTCACCTTTCTTTGGTATTTTAACAATAAGCCCCTGCTTCCATGTCCTTGGCACTACTTCATGATCCCATATTGTTTTGAAAAGATTATCAAGCCATTCAACTGTTGTATTTATGTCCACTTTTAACAACTCTGCTGTGATTTCATCTTTTCCTCCAGATTTCCCATTCTTTAACCTCTTAACTGCTGCACTAATTTCTGCTTTTGAAATGTAGCTTATATTGATATCATCAATAATAGGGTCATTTGTCACTTCTGTTATCGGGTTAACAGGTATTGGTCGGTTTAGAATATCTTCGAAATGTTCGCGCCACCTTTCTTTCCTTGCAGACTCCTCTATTAAGAGATTACCAGATTTGTCTTTAACGGCATTAATTGTTTTGCGTTTATCGTTGCTAATTGTCTTAGTTATTTCATATAATTCTTTCATTCTCCCATTGCCTGCTGCTTTCTCAGCCTCTGTTGCGAGATCATCTGTCCACTTTCTCTTGTCCTTCCTCATACTTTTCTTAACTTCCTTATCTATATGTCTGTAGTTTTCTTTAAGATTTTGTTTGATTCTATTTGATTTTGTCTGTTCGATATTGATCTTCAATCTTTTCCTCTCCTCGACCAAGCTCCATGACTCCTTGCTGATCCATGGTTTTTTCCCCTTCTGTTTGTACCCAAGTACTTCTTTTGCAGTTTCCTTGTAAGCATCCTCGAATTTTTGCCATTTCTTTTCCACAATATCCTCTGATACCTCATAATCTTGGAGCACATCATACCTGTTCTTTAGTTTGATTGTGAATTGAGTTCCAATGTCTGTTTTTTTTAGCTTTGTTGTGTCAAATTTCCTTCTGTTTGCCTTAATTTGTTGTTTCCTTTTTAGCTTCAACTTAATTTTGGTGCGTACTAGTTGATGATCGCTGGCTATATCGCCTCCTCTCATAACACGAGTATCCATTATGGATGTCCTATGCTGTCTGCTCACTAACACATGATCAATTTGGTTCTTTGTTCGTCCTCCTGGAGAAACCCATGTTTGCTTATGGATTTGTCGATGTGGGAAGATAATTACCAGGCTATTAAGGCCACAAAAATCAACAAGTCTTTCTCCATTTTCATTTCTCTCTCCAAGTCCATGTGAAATCACACTGACTGTTAACTGCGCATGGAACTGACTGATTATAGAACCAAGGCCGCGAGTCTTCACAAACGCCCACCGTCCGTCCGGGTGGAAAAGAACAGACATTCGAGAAATCATTTCCTCTTTAACCCTCTCCATACCGAATTGTTTTGACATAAACAACCGCTGGTGACTGCATTGTTTGACCACTCAAGCGTGAAGCACACATTCTTACACAACAGAAAGTTTGTGTTCAAAGGCCAATTTTACAAACTCTATTATCACCTTGAAGATATCGTTTTACAGAAAAATAAGTAATAATAATTATCTTACTTATTTAATTCCCTTTCATATAATCCAAAAACCATTAAGATTGGTCAATAAATGTCCAAGTTCTCGGTCTTTGTTTCCTCAGTGTGATCTGTAAACTCAAACACTTTTTTGTACACAAACAAATGGCACTCCGTAGGTGTTTGGCATTTCGGATCTTTCAACTCCAATTTGAAGGGATTGCATAATAGCAACCTTATTTTATTTCACCATCAATGGAAAGATCTGATCTTTCTCTTTCCAACCATTGTAAGCTTGGGTATGGAGGGTGAACATGGACAAAACTACAGATTTATAACAAATGGCCTTTATGCTCAGGCTAGAGTGCTTTTTTGTGTGGAAGCTTGGTCGACAAAAGTCGCCTATGGTAAAGAAGAGGGGGTATGAGTGCATCCGACAAAAGTCGCCTATGGTAAGGAAAGGGTTAATGGTGTGCCAGTAATCCGTAATCCATGTCGACTCTACAGGGAGGTCAATTACATAACATCAGATCCCATCACTGGCTCATGTGACTTGCTAATGAGCCGTCGATTCAAACAAATTAGGGCTTCATCCACTCACTTCACACTCAGATTAACGTATAATCCCCATCGTAACTTGTGCTAACAAAACTAAAGCTATGTTACAATTTGAAGTAAAATTTTTCATGAATAAGCAATTTTGAAGTGGTTTTTTGTTTTGTTTGTTTGTTTGTTCACATGGGCATTTGCACATTGATTCGACACAACATGATGAGTCAGTTAGATTTTTAATTCCCCCCCCCCCCTCCCCAATCTCTACAGGGTGTGGTTTGTATGAGGTGACGACAACCACAATGTGTACTTTCTGTAGCTGGTCAAGATGTCCACACAAGACACCTCCTTGAGACGTTATGTGGACTTTACACACGTCCACACAAGGTTTTCACAAACTAGAAAATCTAAACGTTTGTTAAATAATGCAGCATTTTTGGATAAATGTCGTTCTCTGTCGCAAAATGGAGTAGATTATTCCAGCGAAAGACCTGAGAAAAAAATCCGCTCCAAAAAAGAATCTATAGTGCAAATGGCAATGGTTTGAAGAATGTGTTTTTTCTTAACTACGCGAGAACAAAAGAATGGCCACACATGGTATGTACAGGTTAACACCGCTGTGGGTTAGAGTGTAAGCCAGAATTTGGCTATATGGTGTCCAAAACTTGTTATTCTTTGACAAACAGGCTGTCCAAATTATTCACCTTACTCTACTTCCTCGTGCGTTTTACAAATAAAACAGGGTGTCAATTTGTGACCCGTCACCACAAAATCAGCTTTAAACAATTGAGTTATTGGTATTTCTGGATTCAGTAGAACAAGAGCTTTCCAATGATATATGACATAAAACACAATAAAGGGGGCCACTTTCCTACCGTCACGTTAGCAGTTTTTCTAATGGTTGTAAAAAAAAAAATTAATATCTGAAACCACCCAAAATAGAATTTCACATTTGAATAGACATGCATGCTTATCCTAAAGATAATTTGAGTTGATTATTACTATTATTTTTTTAATTACCCTAAAATTTCAATCAACAAATGGACGGAAAAGTGAGGTAACTTTTTCCGTCCAATTTTTATGGAAATTTGAGGGTACAAAAATAACTTTAAAAAAATTAATACAATAAATCAACTCAAATTAGTTCTAGTATAAGCCTGCATGTCCATTCACATGTTGAAACACTTTTTGGTCGGTTTCAGGTACTTAAAAATAAATAACAACCATTGGAAAAACTGCTAACGTGACGGATGCAAAGTGGCCCCCTTTATTGTGTTTTATGTCATATAACACTTGGGATTACAGCGATCCCCCAGACCACCAGAGGGGGATTTGCGGCTTTGTTTCCGTCTTTGTTTCAAGTTGTTTGTCAGAACACGATCAAAGCTACCAACGAAATTGGCCTGAAATTTAGGTTTTTTAATTGTCTGATGGAACTGAAAATTCGATATAAGGAGATTTACAAATTGCAAATATAATAACCAAAAAAAATGAGACCTCCCCTCCGATTTTTCACTTTTCCCGCTGTACTGTGAAATGGTATAGTGCGACTTTACGCTGATTTCGTTGTAACAGGGGCGTCCAAAAGACACCCAAAAGGTATAAGCTGGCTAATACTATGCTGTGGGCGATGACTTCAAATTAAACAAGGAGGTGTTTGGGTTTTTCCTGAACACCTAAAAATTAATTCCAAAATGTTTAATACTTTGTAATAAGCTGTGAATACTGCAGTGGTTATTGCAAAGAGGGGAGGGAAGAGGGGAGGGAGGAGGGGGGACGGACATGAAAATACCAACTTTACTCAAGGGATATCTGTGTCAGTCTTTCATCAGAAACGTAGACTTTTCTCAGCGAGAACAAACATTTATAATCCAAAATGAACATCCAATAGGGGGTTTCTCCATTGATGCATCAGGCCAAAAAATACAGTCTCTGGTTTCTGGTCATCGGTCGGCTTCAAAAGCAGTGCGGTGATGCACTTTTTTTCTTTAAAAAAAATTTTTTTTTTTTTTTTTTTTTTTTTTGCCAACAGGGAAATACATGATACATGTATACGCGGGAACCATATTTCCCACAGTAACAGTTCTACAGTTCAGATAAGACTGGTACCTTTTTGCCATACACATTCATTGTAAACAGTGTCTGGATATTGGGACTTCTGGATACTATGCAAGAGCTTGCCATATTCACACGGTACGGACCATAATCATGCTACCATCGTCTTGGTCTGATTCCCTGTAAAAATCATATTACTGATTATCAATTCATAAAAATGGGGCCAGACTATCTCTATGCCAGCCTCGGGTTTATATTCCATGCTCTATAAATCGGCCATCTTTTCTTTCTTTTTTACCAACAGGAAAATACATGATACATTGTATACGCGGGGATCAAATTTTCCATATACAAAGTACTGTATGGTGACTAAGAGAAGCCTTACAAATCGGGCAAACGTCCATACCCCTATGTGAAAAAGTCGTTGAAACACATAGCACAGCAGAAATCCAATTTTGGCTGAATATGAATATCATTTCATAGCAACAACAAACAAACAAACAAAAAATGCCAACAACCCTAACCCTAACCCTAACCCTAACCCTGCTGATACATTTTTCATTTCATAGCAGGTCTGAGGTGACACACGCGGAGACCAGAAAACAAAGACTTTTTTTTTAAGGCCTAAGTAGCATGACATGCAAATCTGCTGGAAAAACTAAACATTCCTTTTGCAATTGATTAAATTTTGCCCTACACCGATGTGTGTATAGCACTGTATACTCAGTGCTTTCCGAGTGTCTGTGGAAAAAAACTACACAGGCGACTCGGGCGGGATTCGAACCCACGACCTCCTGCCCACCAGTGCAGATGTCCCAACCTCTCGACCACCGAGCTTGCCCGATGACGATTGGCCGGCTAGAATCCCACATAGCAGCGGGCTCCGCGACACACATAGATTGGTGAAATGCTTGCGTCGGGAGATAAACAATTGATTTAATTTTGCCCTACACCTTTTGGAAATCAATGAATTCCTGAAGAAGAAAAAAAAACGTTCTAAAACTGAAAGTTTCATAGATTTCAGACAGTCCCTTGATGGTCATTATAAAAAACAATGTGTCTGGTGTCTTGTGTTTTTGATCAAACCTTTTTGATCCTCACTTCTAATTATCTTTACCTGTATTAACGTCCGAGTCGGCCACACCTGACGACGCATCCTTGTATTTTGCCATCAGCTTGTCGCTTGTGAGTCCATCGGGGAGTGTGCGGCTTCTGTTTCTGCGACTTCCGCGCTTTGTCACGCCACGACCGTCTGTGTGTGTCATGTTCGAATGCTGAAAGATCAGAAAAACAAAGGGAAAAAAAATTTCAAAAAAAAACTCATTCAATTGAAATTACTTCTGAATACAAATCCGTACTGTCCTCTGGGGAGTTTTCACCAATCATTTGTTCAAAATATTTTCTTGATTCTGATCTCAATTCATCTTTCATTAACCCTTTCATTACCGATTTGTTTCAACAGGATGTCCCACTGGTTACCGAATTGTTTGCCCAGTCATGCATGAATTCACACATAATAGCACAACAGTATGCATCCATTTACAGGCACTTTTTCTAAACTCGTTTTTCTTCATGAAGAATTTGTTAGAGAAAGATACATTCAATGAAATGATTGTTGCTTAAGAAATCCCTTTCATATGATACCAAAATCATTGGCATTGCATATAAAATGATCGGGTTATTTATTTTAATTCCCCTGACTTCATTTCACAAACACAGAGAGCATTTTGTACATAAGTGTATGGCGTTCCATAGCACAAATGGCCATTGAAAGGATTGACTTGTATTATGTCTGATTTCTATAATAGCAACATGTAGGTTGGGCTATACCATTAGAAAGATAAGGAATCAGTCTTTCCAACCATATATAGCATGGGTATGGACTGCGAAGAATGCAAAAAATACAGCTGTTTTAAAAGCTGGTCATGATACTCCCAATTAAGTGCTGTGTGTGTGGTGACCATGGTCGACTAAAGTCACCAATGGTAAGCAACAGGGGGTATGTGTGTTGTCGACTAAAGTCGCCAATGGTAGTGAAAGGGTTAACCCTTCTGTGACTATAAGGGTCAAAATCAGTCAAAATGTTGATATACTTACCAAGGTATATCTAGTGCACTTAAAAGTCAAACACTGTCAAACCTTACGTGTAGTAAGTACATTTACAGGTCAAAATGAGTTGACCGTTTTTGACTGGTAAAAGCATTGCCTGGTATTGTTCAGGGTGGTCAAAATGACAGTAAAAACCAGTCAAAAAAATGCCCCTGTGTGCATACATTGTATTTGGGTCAACAGTCAAAAACAGGCAGTTGACTGATTTTGACCACTATAGCTACATGTACTTGCCACTAAAGTGCAGCTGTGGTAGGAGGGTTAAAATATTGACAAACTGGCACAGGAGAGACTTTTTTTATAAATGAGATTTGTACCTTTGTGTGGTGAAAAGGATAAAGACTGTGTGTGGCCGGTACACCATGTGAAGCAGTAATTAGTTCTGAAAAGAACTGGTTGGTTACAACTCGATGTTTCGATCAGTATGCTCTGATTGTCTTCAGGAAACACTCCCGGTCAGAGCATACTGATCGAAACGTCAGGTTGTAACCGCCAGCTCTTTTCAGAACTAAATTAATAACTACTCATAAGAGAATTTGTTCACATGGTGTCACCGCAAACAGTCTTTGACTTTTTTTTTTTATAGTTGTATAAGTTGTATAGTTATATAGTTGTATAGTTGTACACACGTACACACATGCTATCAGATTCATCCACAACAAGAGTATGGTCCATTTGTATATGGCCATCGTTCCTGCCCACCCTAAGCTAAAAACTCGGTCGCACTACCTGCCAAAAAAGCCAAGACCTTGACGTGCATATTAATGATTGTCATGGACAAGCTGAATCATAGTGGTCAGGAAGGAGGGCCAAAAAGCATGATACAGCCAAGCCTTTGAGAAGCCCCTCCGCGGCCGGGGCAACCTGGCCTCCTAATCTGTCCTTTGTGAGTCCTAATCCTGTTACAATACAGTACCTGCCAATCAACATAACCTGGGCTTCTGGAGGGCCTAACCCAGCCAAGTAGAGCTCATTATAATTGGCTGCCGTTGCCAACAAAAGACAGCTGAGATATCACTCAAGTCTGTGCTATTAACAATAAGAGCTATTTGAGATCCACTCATTAGTAAAGGGTCTTTTGTGCTCAGCTAGGGGATTATATAGACCCATAGGCCTGGGGGCCTGGCCAGGCTTCTCAGAGGCTTGGCTGTACCATGACTTTGGCCCTCCTCCCTTAACCAGATATACAGGTACTGAAAACATATATTTGTTTCTTCCCAGGAGAATCAAGGACTGAAACTAATGGGATTGCTGATGTTGCCTCACAACCACACACTCAAAACTTAGAGAATTACCATTTTTATTTGGCTTTAAAAGAACTGTCCGTCTCCAAGCAATGCGCTTTGCCAACTACACGGAAGGCTGTCTCCCCTTTGTGCAGCCACGAGGAGGTCATTGCGTAATCGTGTCCCCAATTCTTGTGAAAGAATTTGAAACCGTTTGGTATTTTTCTACCTATTGAGGTCTGGAGATCATCTTGAAGAAATTCCTCAGAGACTTTTTTTTTGTTTTCATTTTTTTTTCTCAGGATTTCAATGACTGTGAGATCCCTGACCCGTGTGACAAAGACTGTTGCCTTTGTCTTGAAGTTCAACTGGCCAATGTGAAGGAGGGGCATGTAACCAGGGAAGTTGGCCCCCGGCGGGTTTTTATATATACCTGCAATCGCCTGTGGTTATTCATCTGCTCCGGCCAGGTAGCTGCAAATTACCAAGTCTAATATAAGGATGTGACAAAGGACCAATATTGTGGCTCAGTCGGTAAACCATGGCCCAGAGGTACAGACTGTCATGCAGTGATGCTAGCCAAACCCCCCATGCATGACCACCAGTCTGCACAATGACCCTCATGAAACAAGAACACCCCCATTGCATACGGAGTGGACTGTTCCAAGGTTTTGCAGTTTGGGGTTTACCTTTGTTGATTGAAATCAAGTATGGAATTGCAAGCATTAAAACCCTCCTACTGTTTGACCATTTGAAACCATTCAAAATGTCCACTTACCAAAATGCCCATTGGTTTTGTACACACATGGTGATACCATTTGAACAGTGTTGGCAGCAAGCTTTACTACCATTCAAATGCATAGAGGGTCCACTGATTCACCACTTAGAAGTATCCAAACAAGGTTTTGTATTAGCTGTACTACCATTTGGAAAGATCCAGACAAGGTTTTGTATTAGCTGACCTACCATTCAAAACCATTTGGGGGAATCAATACTGTACACAGTTATTTCACCATTCAAAACCACAAAAGCGAATGGTTTCAAATGGTGCATCAACTTGTATGAAAAAGGTACCAGAAGTAGGAGGGTTAACCCTAACCACCCCATATCCTCCAAAATCCTCCCAGGGGCACTTTTTTGGAAAAAAATTCAGCACTGTTGGAAACTGGTACTTTCACCTCTTCAAATGGGGCAAAATTACTACCTGGCAAGAAGTAACAGGCCGTAAGTGCTGAATATGAAAGATCGACGAAAATGCACGGTGCATTTTGAAGATCAGGGCATGTTTCCAAAAGTGCACTGGTGGATTTGGGAGGATTCAGGAAGGTTCCTAGCCAGAATAAAGTAAAGGAATAGAACTGGTTCTTCAGAAATAACCACATATTCCGATTTGTATGTAAAAACTCACCCAGAACCAGAACCCGACTCTACCTTTTTTGTACCATTTCTCTGTTGTGTTCATTTCATACCTGACTATAACTTCTAAAGGCTGTGTCGGGTATCCAGGTATCCGGACACCCGACCGAAAATGTCATTACTCGGTTCCATTTTTCGGTTCCAATTACCCGTAAATGACTGTTTAAAATTCCGACTGAACATTCTCTGATTGTTTGGTACAGTGGCATAACTAGGGTCCAATTTTCAGGGGGGGGGGGCACTAGGGGGTGCACCACTTTTTCTTGGGGGGGGGGCATGTCAATACTTGAATCCTGCAGTCTCGGGGACCTAATTTTTCAGAATTCTGAATGGGGGCGCACCCGAGGGGCACGGACCCCCCCCCCACCCCCGTCCTCCCATAGTTTGCTAACAAAATGAAGAAAGCTTGGATGAAGGCTTTAGAAGTAACATTTGCCGACAGCCTTTCACATGTACTTGCCGGCTTTTATTCAAAACTTGCGTTCTTATTGGTTATTTTTATACATTCGGGAGTATTTATGTGTTTTTACAAAAATCAGTGTCCTATAGTTTCAAGATGAACACAGTGACTGAAAATTACTGGCTCATTTACGCAGCAGCAATGGTAATATTGAGGGCTTCAAAACCAGAACTGGTTATGTCCAAAAATCGGCATTTTGGAGGGAAAAAAAATGAGTTTAAAAGTTTGAATCTTTCTGAAAAATCAGGAAACTCCCCATAATGCATTTTAGGCAAAAGTGGACATGCCCAGTTCTGGTTTTCAGCCCTCGATATGACCTTATATCATGTGGGGTATTATTGAGTTCATCTAAAACTACCACTCCGATTCCATGCCCTGTTGATCGTGAGGATACTGTCCCTTTTAAGTCTTTATAAAACCAATCCATCTGGCAAAGTATAAAACTACTGTTCAACCCTTCTCTGGATTTGGAGCATTCCATTTGATTCCTTGGGTAAGAATATCCTTGCCTGAGGGACAGACAGTCCACCTGTATTTTCCCCCATTAATAACATAACAGGGATACTCCTGTTTGGAGGAAGCCAGTGCAAACCAAGCGTAACGGAGACACAAATTACTTATACTAGCCGGAGATGCGGGCCAGATGACGGGTGATTTATCGTTCAACTGTTTACCAAACACATCGTTTTGAGAATGATTTACGTTATTTTCAGAGGTAAAGGGTCCGGCCGCAAGATCACTTAAACTTAATCAGTCAAAAGTTAAATTAGCAGGGGGCGGGGTGGAATCTTTATTTTAAAACCTTCACTTGTCATTCATTGATTAGCTGGTTACGACAGTGTACACATGCTGTGGGCGAGTCAAAATCTTGCCTGAGGTAAATAAGTAACCTCAAAAATAAACCATTTGCACTATGAATAACTTTACCCTGAAAATGCCCTGAAAATCTGTTTTACCGTGAAATAAATAGTTCACAGCAATTTCATGACAACACAACACTGTGAAAACGCTATGAAATACTCTTGGAATTTCTTCGCAGTGAAAACACCGTGAAAACGACATGAATTTCTTGTGGCAGTTTTGGGGCAGCTCATTAATTCTCAAGATCGCCGTGAATTTGCCCTGAAATCACTATGAACATTATTGCCAATATCTGAGAGGAAGAGACACCATGAAATTGCCATGAACTATTATTTCACGGCAAAACGGATTTTCAGGGCATTTTCAGGGTAAAGTTATTCATAGTGTTGGTGGGTCGTCTACAAATGTGCTTGTTTTTAACATTTCATACATGTCAGACGATTCCGGCCTGTGAGAGTCTGGGCTAAAAAATTGAAATGCCTTCAAATTCACAAATTTGACAGTTCCGATAGATCTATCATTTTCTTCAAACCAAACAAACAGTTACCTTTATGGGTTGATGTACAATTAAATTAAACAAAATAACCTAAAACAAATATTTTTCCCTTTTTTTTTTATTTTAAAGGGGCAATACCGTCACGATCAGAGCAGACATTCAACAGGGCATGGAATCGGTGTCCAACACAGTGACTGAAAATTACTGGCTCATTTATTCAGTAGCAACGGTAGTATGACCTTATCATGTGGGGTATTATTTTCAGTCACTGAGTTAATCTCAAAACTAGCACTCCGATTCCATGCCCTGTTGATCGCGACAATACTGTCCCTTTAACCGAGCAAGAGAAGCGGAAACTCTGGTGTGGGACAACCATCGCTTGTGAAATTGTCGACAATATTTTCAATTTAAAAGGCCTATTGTAATGAAAGATCCATTTCGAGAGGTTTTAACTGCTTAACATCAGTACAAATCTACATGACAAGTGCTAAGCAGCTTAGGGAGGAGGGTCAAAGTCGTGGTACAGCCAAGCCTTTGAGAAGCCCGGCCAGGCCCAGGCTTTGCCCAGGCCAACTGGACGATACAATCCCCTAGCTGAGCACAAAAGGCCCTTTACTCATGAATAGATCGCAAATACCTCTTATTATTAATGCAAGGTTTGACAGCGTTAGACTTTTACACATGTGCATTAGATGTACACTCACTGGCCATAATTATTGCAACATTGAAATTCACACCAAAGTTCAGTTTGGAGAACTGTGTTACAATAACTGATTTTATTTTATTTACACTACTTAAGACTTCTTGAAAGTGCCTGTGTTTTGAAGTCAATGTTCTTTTTTACTGTTCTTGCTCGGAAACAAAGTCCTTCAATACTTTGTCGGGTAACCACGTGACCTGATAATTGCGGCCATCCGTCTAGGCAATGTCTCGTACACATTCATGTTGCAATACTTTTGGCCAGTGAGTGTACATGTCCCTTGACACGTGTACATGGAGGAGGGCCAAAGTCATGGTATGGCCAAGCCTTTAATAACCCCAGCCAAGCCCAGCTCTTATTGTTAACACAGACTTGACTGACACCTCAGCTGTCTTTTGTTCACAACTGCAGCCATTATAATGAGCTCTACTTGGCTGGGCTAGGCCCTCCAGAAGCCCAGGTTATGTTGATTGGCAGGTACTGTATTGTTACAGGATTAGGACTCACAAAAGACAGATTAGGAGGACAGGTAGACCAGGCCTGGCCAGGCTTCTCAAAGGCTTGGCTGTACCATGACTTTGGCCCTCCTCCCTTATATAGATAGGATGGGTTTTGCCAATTTAATCTATTGCGGCAGAATCACATGAACACAGCTATTCGGGATACAGTGTCCAATCCAGAGATGCCAACATTGAATTCCAAAAAAGAGTAGCATCTAAAAAATGCATGTCCGGATTTTGGGCAATGTCAGCGCCGCACTCGGTGTGAATCCCGCTGGCGGTAGTGGGACCAGGGGCTGAGTAAATTGGAGGAAAATACTCAATGAAAAAGCTCACAATAATGATCTTCCGAATTAGTAATCCATGCATCAATCACGTTAGAAATTTTGATTATTAATACTAACTGTTCTCTTTCTTGGGGTCTCAAACTTGTCGAAGGCAAATAACAAATTGATAGCCTTAGCTAGGCCTAGCCCTAGCTCACCTGGGCCCAATTTCATGGCGCTGCTTACCACAGAATTCTGCGCTTACGGCGCCATAAAAAGCATGTGATTCTATGCGCCGTAAGCGCAGAATTCCGCAGTAAGCAGTGCCTGCATGCCTGACAATGAAGTCGCACTTGCAAAAAAGCTTCGAGAAATTAAAAGGTAATGCACGTGCGCGAGCACAATTATGCGCGCATGTACACGTGTACACACAAGCTACCTCACAGACAACCTCATTCCCCACGGGTATGCTCATTATTCCCCATTATGTAATAGAGATCAATGGGTACGATCAATGTACAGATGTACAGGGTACATGTGGTAGGTAGGCAGTCGAATCCAGTGCACTCGCGCTTGTGTGTGATACGTACATAATGGTGTGAATTCGCCGCTAATCCCGCTATCGTCGCTTTTTACCACCACTGCGGTTTACATTTAAAAGGTTGTTGTTTTGTTTTTTAATTTTTTAAATTATTTTTCATCATTTTTATTTCCACTTAATAGTTCATTCATTGTTTGTTTGTATTGTAACTATATACAATTATACTGGGGCGGCTTGTTTAGCGTATTTCAATGAAGTATTATCGTAGAGTGGTATTCACGGCTCAAAATCGTATTTGCTACGCCCAAATCGTGTATGTTGGCATCTCTGCCAATCCCATCACTACAAATTAAGATACCTAAAAAAAAATTCTAGGGGTGTGGCTGGGTTGCGCAAACAGCTCAGTCCCAAAACGGCTAAGTCACACACGCAGCGATGGGGTCACCTTAGTCTGGATGAGTGCATGACACGTATGCATGGTCTAAAAATAAAACTGACAGACACGACTGTGAGCATCTGCCACTCATCAAACCAAAATCCGTTTCTATAAAATAAAAAAAAAGAGGGTACAAGGGGTGTCATTTTTACCTCCCCCTGTCTCACGCATGGTAAGATCTTTCACAAGGTAGGCTTCAAAAGAGGGCAAGGGTTTTTCTTGCAAAAACAGGATACTTGCAATGCCGTGAAATTGAGCAAACATGTTGCTCTGGATGACTGTAATTTATCAAAGTGGAATCATATCCAAAGGGGAATCGTTTCCAAAGATTTTTTTCTTTCTTTTTGTCCAACATTTTCCGTTTTTCGTTACCCCCCGTGTACAGTGAAATGTTATAGGAATTTACTGGAACAGAGACGTTAAAGCATTAACCCTCCTACTCTAGCTGCACTTTAGTGGCAAGTAGCTATAGTGGTCAAAACCAGTCAACTGGCTGTTTTGACTGTTGACCCAAAATGTGCACACAGGGGCATTTTTTGACTGGTTTTGACTGTCATTTTGACCACCCTCAACAATACCAGACAATGCTTTTACCAGTCAAAAACAGTCGACTCATTTTTACCTATAAATGTACTTACTACACATAAGGTTTGACAGTGTTTGACTTTTAACCCATATCCGCCGATCTACGTGATAACCCGTAGATATGTAAAACGCTACAAACGCCGACCTACGTGATCTTCCGTACCGTGTTTTTGTCCAATTCCAATTTACTACGTTTTTCCGATGACTGTATTTCATGATTACAGATATGAAATTAGACAAGTCTGACATCATAATAAAGTGCACGTACTCCTCTTTCCATCAGTATATAATGTGCCTGCGTCAGTGATTGTAATATTTTCTAAATAAGGAATCTTTCTGATTGTGTGCAAAAACAATGTATCTCTGTGTGGGGGCTTAGGCACATACAGTCTTTTGTGTGTTTACATGGTTAGGCAGATATGGGTTAAGTGCACTAGATATACATGTACCTTAGCAAATGTATCAACATTATGACTGATTTTGACCCTTGCAGTCATAGGAGGGTTTTACAGTGGGTGTGATTTGGCAGTTTTGAAAAATCCACGTAAATTTTGCTAGGGGTACTGGGGCCGCCGTTGTGAACAGCACTGGGGTGAAATCTATAGTTCTGAGCGTTTGCTTTGCTTTCCTTTATTGCTTAAATCTTTAAAATCCGGAGGATCACAACACTGCGATTTGTAAAAATCCCGACAAATCACACTACTGGTTTTAATAATAATAATTATAATAATGAAATTTTTGTCAAGTGCAAAAATTCATCCAATTTTGACGCTAAAGGCGTTTCATAGAAATATAAAACGAGTGATACAATTCAGACAACTCAATGAAAGAATGGATAGATGTAAAAAAAAAAATTATAATCCCTGAACAATTTTTTAGAAGAAAGAAAGAAAAAAACCGAGACATGCTGAAATCAGTGTTTTAATAAAAGGAACCCTGACTGGCATCTTTGGAAGGAAGTTTGTCACTAAAGCGATTGAGAATGGACTATCAAGTCATAACAATATCTAAAAATAAATGTCATATAATTAAACTGCTTCCTTTCGGCTTTACTGAACGGTATAAACAATGGATAATTTATTACTTTGATTTGGCTTAATGTCAGATGGTTATGAACGAGAGTGAACGACAGAGACTTTTTCCCATCTTTGATTTAAATGTATCTCCATTTTCTCGTGCGATCTGACAAGATAGATTTGTCCAAGGAAACGCTTCCAAGAGACATGCATTCGGAAATGATTCCCTAATCCAGAGGAAATTGTCTTTAAAAAGGGACAGTATTCGTCACGATCAACAGGGCATGGAATCAGAGTGCTAGGTTTAGATTGACCCTGTGCCTGAAAGTAACACCCCACGTGGTAAGGTCATATAATCGTTCTATAAATGCGCCAATAATCTTAAACTAGGGCACCGATTCCATGCCCTGTTGAAACTCTGCTCAGATTGTGACAATATTGTCCTTTTTAAAGGGATTTTACATTTGGAAGTATTTGGAATGGCATACGGAAGTATACATTTCAACATTTCCAATAATAGTTCATTAGATTCATTAGATTCATTAACTACTGTTTTGCAGGTTAAGTTTTAGATTATCTCAGTGACTGAAAATAATACCCCACATGATTAGGTCATTATTACCGTAGCTGCTGCATACATGAGCCAGTAACTGTCAGTCACTGTGTTCATCTTAAACTAGGACATCGATTCCATGCCCTGTTGAAAGTCTGCTCTGATCGTGATTGACACTGCCCCTTTAATCAATACATACATGTATATGTATGTATATAGATATATATATATTACGTATATGCCCTGTTGATCATAATGATGCTGTTCCTCCCTCCTACACATGGAGGCCACTCCGATCCACAAAATTCTGTTCTTGAGCAACCTTCAGTACATACATGTACAAGCCTGCTGTCCTTTCCAAGTAATCTTACAAAATCAACTGTGTGTCACCCAAGGCCACTGTAAATGTTTGAACATATTAGTATGGCCTGCAATGTATCGATGGGAGACCACTTTACCCTGCAATCTCAGTGGTGTGACAGTGCACAGAAGGGTAACCATAGGAGGCCACTGGCAACAGCTAATGGCTTGGAGTGGCCTGAATGGGTTGTTTCAAAAATTGCACTGATTGTATGAGGGTTAAATACCCACTAAATAAACCATGATGACAGCGATGACAGCAACAACACAAAACAGGGGGTGGAGGGGGTGGGAGGGGGTGGAGGGGGTGGAGGGGTGGAGGGGGTGGAGGGGATGGAAGGGGTGGAAGGGGTGGAAGGGGTGGAGGGGGTGGAAGGGGTGGAGGGGATGGATGGGGTGGAGGGGAAAACAATAATGGATCTTAACAATGAACAAAGAACTTAAAGGTGACAGTAAATCTAAAAAGGAGGACCAGAGGCAGAGGAATTGGCAGAGGCAGAGGACAGAGTTAAGGCAGTTTGATTTCAGTTATTTCGGGAACCATACACTCGAAAGTTGAAATTTTCGGATACCGAGGTTACCGTAAACAATTTTGTAAAAAACACATCGAAACGTCGAGTTGTAACCTCCAGTTCTTTTCAGATCTAATTACTACTCAATAGCGAATTTCACACGGTGTCGTAGCAATTAGTCTTACTTTATCCTCTTCACCATGCAAAGCTACAAGTTTAACCCATGTACGTACAGTACATGTGAAAGGTCCAAAAGAGATTTTTGTTTTTAAGACAGAGTAGCCTAGAGAAGTAAGCTATAGGGCATGTCATGTCCGAACGGACGAACGACACACTGACGATGACAAATCTTTCCATTCATAGATGAATCTTATGTTTACAGTATTACATTGCCATTGGGGGGAGGGGAGGGGTTAAATTATACAAGATTATAATATTCTCTTTTCCTAGTAAACAGGAAAAAAAATTCAAACAAGACATTTATTTTTTTACAAATAATTGTAAAAATTAAGGGCAAATATCAAATCAACAAAACCATCAACAGTTTTGGTTTGTTTTCTCAAAAATTTGAGAAAATTTTGTGATGAAGTTGTCACAGGTTTAATAGTTTAATTATAAACTTCAGTACTATACTAGAGGATTGAAACGAATGTTAAGTAAATAAGTAAGACTTGTAGCTTTGCATGGTGAAAAAGGAAAAGTAAAGACTGTTTGCGGTGACACCGTGTCGTAAGATTTGTAGCTTTGCATGGTGAAAAGGGATAAGTAAAGACTGTTTGCAGTGACATCGTGTACTAAAATTTGTAGCTTTGCATGGTGACAAGGATAAGTAAAGACTGTTTACGGTGACACCATGAAAAATTGAGTAGCAATTAGTTCTGAAAAGAACTGGTGGTTACAATTTGACGTTTCGATCAGTAAGCTGTTGCACCTTGCCAAAAAAAAACATATTTTTGTTATATATGAAATTCAAACGCACAAACTGTTCTTTTCTTCTAAATTTCAGGGCAGTGATATGACAATTTAGTAAAAAAATCCTGAGAAATGGGTAGCAGGCCTAGGTCTCCCTTTGGTCTAGAGGACAAAGCCCTCTGAACCTCCTGGATGTTTCATTTAATTTTTGAGCATATACAGACTCTCCACATCCCCACACAAACAAGAACCTAGAGGTTTGGACACGATACAGGCTACTTCTTTCATTCCATGGTGGCTACTTCTATTCTTTCAAGGAAATTTGTAAGCAAAGGGAGATTTGTGAAAAAAAAATCCTGAAATCAGGAAAAATCCTGAAGAATCACAGGCCTGAAATTTACATGTACACACTCACCACTCTACGGATCTGTGGATGCCCTTTGCAGTGTGGACAGAGACACTGGTGTCGCACACCAGTGGGAAACGACGACACGCAGCACGCCAACATCCTAGCCTCGTTGGTATACGTCAGTACCATTCGGGCGATCCGATTGTTAACGCTGTGCAAAACGTCCGGCTAAAACAGAGAGTTTGTTTCACGGGTGACCGTTTCTAATCGAGAATGGATGGCAGACACGAACGCTGATGAACGGATTTGTTGCTCTTATTTTTCATCAATGGATACATGTAGTGAACGACAGTGAACAAGAAAACCCTTGCAATAATGGGTTCATCAAAATTGCAGTTTCACCGTTTGACTGTTTCAATACAAAAGACCTTATCAGTGATAAGACAGCTCGGGGGAAAAGTGTCTCTTCCGATGTTTCAAGACAATCCTGCAGAAGTCAAAAACCGATGTCCGATTCCTGTATTTCTCACCAAAATCATTCACACTTATGCCTAACACTGCAATCAGTTTCAAAGATGTTGATCTCTATGAGCAACGCAACACAATCCCCAACTCGCCTTAGATTCAGGCCAGCAGGTTATCTTCTAGGAAAATGACACACTCTCTCCTCCAGTCCTCTGTCAAACTTCTTCTGATCATGAATTGGTCACGCGCGATCAAGACCGATCAATATGATCCCCCCGGCGGGTTAGCAGTGACGGGTCTTCAAGTGTTAGGGATGAGAGCGGAGAGACCTTGCAATTGGATGACTCGTGTGTCAGCTCTTCCTTAGAGCTTCTCGGAGAATGAGTTGACACTACAGTGAGTGTTCGTCTCCCTCAAGCGCCAATGACAATGCCTGTGCAGATGGCGGAATGAGACGAGACTCGAGCGATTCCTCTCCTGTCCCGTTGCCCCGTGCAGGAGCCGACTGCATGTGATCGATAAGGTGTCCCTCGGGTTTCGTAGCAATGAGGTCTTCCCTCGGTGAGCCTCATACAAGAATTCACGAGAACCCACTGCTGTATAATGCGCTGTGGGGATAGACCGTTAGGACAAGTCACTCCTCACTCAAAGTTCAAGGACTCAACAATGTAGAAGACGAACAACTACCAGCAATGATCATGATCAGTGCTTGTTGTGTCAGCCTGAGTGTAGTGACTAGGAGTGGAACCACGTGTGTGATCTCCCCGGACAGATTTCTCAACACTCCTTGTGGGGACATCCTGTACTGAAGGTCAGAGAGGGTTGGTGTTACACATAGAGCTCTGGGGACGATGCAGTGACTGTACAGCGGGGCTGTGTGTCATCGTGCCAATTTAGTGCAACACATAGCGATAACAATCCAAGAAGACTGCATACATGTGTGTACTGTGCCTATATAAATTGTGTGTTTTTCATCTCACAGAATGCATTTAAAAGCAGTGTTACACATTTGGCATTCTCAAAAAAACATGAGAATTGAGTATTTCACATGATGTCACCGCAAACAGTCTTTACTTAAACAAATAATCTCATCCATCATACATTCATCGATATTTTATTGATATTTTTGTCATCTCCTCATCACTCTTGTACTCGTTTGTAACTAAAGAATGTAGACAGGTCCGGTCAGTATTTTCACATGATGTCACCGCAAACAGTCTTTACTTAAACAAATAATCTCATCTATCATACATTTATCGATATTTTATTGATATTTTTGTCATCCCCTCATCACTCTTGTACTCGTTTGTAACTAAAGAATGCACACAGGTCCGGTCAGATTGTACATGTACATGTACATGTACTTCCTGTGTTCATGAAAATTTCTTTTCAAATTTCGTAGTGGTGTTTTGGAGAAAGATGAAAGCTGGTATTGATGCACATCCATGTACATGTACACGTACGGTTGATTTCCTATTAGGCCACCCAAAAAAGTCTTCGGTTTCTGGTCATAGGTCGGCTTCAAAATCGGTGCAGTGACGCTTTTTAAAATTTTTTTTTTTTTTTTAAATTTTTTTTTTTTTTGCCAACAGAGAAATACGTGGATATATTGTATACGCAGGACCAAATTTCCCACATGTACCAAGTATGGTGGCTAAGAGAGGCCTCACAAATCGGGCAACGTTAGGTTTCCAGTCCCCACCTGATAAAGTGTGTTTTTCCTAGCATATTATTACTGTACACTAAGAATTCGGTGTTGGGAACATATATGCTGCTTTTCAGGTTAGAGTAATGGTGCTTCACTCGTCTTTCAACTCTGTGGATCCGGGTTCGAATCCCAATCAGACCACAGTCGACTTGTGGATTGGGTTTTCAGTTCCTACTTGATAACGTGGGTTTTTCCTAGCACATTATCACTGTACACTAAGAATTCGGTGGTGGGAGCATATACTGCTTTTCAGGTGAGGGTAATGGTGCTTTCCTTGCCTTTCACCTCTGTGAATCCGGGTTCGAATTCCACTCGACTTCATCATGTGGGGTTTTACCTCTAATACAGGGCCCAATTTTATAGAGCCGCTAAGCTGCTGATTTTTTTGCTTAGGTGTATGCTAACCATAACCCCTCCTATGACTGCAACGGTCAAAATCAGTTGATGTACTTGCCAAGGTATATCTAGTGCACTTAAGAGTCAAACATTGTCAAACCTTACGTGTAGTAAGTACATTTACAGGTCAAAATGAGTCAACCGTTTTTTTGTTTTTTTTGACTGGTAAAAAGCATTGTCTTGTGTTGCTGAGGGTGGTTAAAAATGACAGTCAAAACCAGTCAAAAATGCCCCTGTGTGCACATTTGGGTCATCACTCAAAACAGTCAGTTGAATGATTTTGACCACTATAGCTACTTGCCAATACTTCAATGGTTCAGCTATAGAAGGAGGGTTAAGCCTAGAGAGAGTCACACTAACTTGCCAGCCATTATATACATGTACATATATACATGTACCCCTGCTTTCTGGCCCAGGGAGGATGGTCCATAGGATCATCCTCCACCCCCCACGCCATCCCCCACCCCCACCCCCCATGCCATCCCCCACCCCCCACTCCATCCCCCACCCCCCACGCCATCCCCCACCCTCCACGCACCCCCACCCTCCACGCACCACCCTCCACGCACCCCCTTCCCCCACCCCCAGAATTTTTCATGCAGTAAAACAAAATGCATAAAATAAGTGAATAATTCGTGCAAAAACATATTTTTTGTGCGTTTGTTTCTTTGGAGAGGAGACTTGGCGAGGAGGTGGGTGCATGCCGCCACGTGTAGTAGTATCACCCATAGCAACGACTATGATGGACGCTTCGTGATGGATGCGTCACCAAGAGCCATCAAGATGTGGCCCCCCCAACGGCCTGCAAGTTTACAGGTCATACATACATTGTTTCTTTGTCTATTTGGGTGTCATCTTTATGACAGTAGTGGAATTCTGACTGGTCACCCACCCCCCCCCTCCCCCCCAAACTTTACGATATGGATTTACGCCACTGTTTTGATTGGTCCGCCGCCATTTTAACTGGCACTTTGCCAGCAAACCACCGGCAAACGCCTGGGCCGATATTCATAAAAGCTTGCTAAGCCTAGTTGGCAACTAAAGTGGCCCCTAGTTGACAGCTAAGCCTAGTTGGAAGCCAAGTGATATTCATAAAACTTTGCTATAGCTTAGGTGGTTGCTAATATAAGTTGGCTGCTAACGCTAGAGTTGATCTGGGGTGTCTCTAAGTCACTAGTTGGCAACTAAATCATTTGTGGGTTACACATCGAGCAGCGAACATGGCGAGACGTATACTTGAGCTTGCACAACTAAACCGTGCAACACCATACCCTATTGAAATGCAAATTGCCATTCTCCGATTTTGTGGTTTCGCGAGCTGCCTCACGTCCTAGCTGCCTGCTAGAAATATATCTAGCTAGAAATATCTAGCTGGCAACTAGCTGGCAACATTCTTAGCAAGGTTTTTATGAATACAAAATTAGTTGGTAACCGCGGAGCAGGAAACTACGGATTTAGCAGGCTTTTATGAATATCGGCACTGGTCTATTGGTGATTTTAGTTAGCAACTGCTTCAAGTACATGTATGCAAAACGGAGAGGTCAATGATGCACGGGGAAACAGGAAGTTGTCAAATCCCTCAATAGTGAATTATAATCATATCAACAATCACTCTGTGTGTTATTATTCCTTTCTTATGATTCATTAACAGCCAATTCAACGTACAAGCGAGGTAGGGAATACTCCTATCACGCGAGCTCGTGCTCAAGACACACTCATTGACTGGTTCCGTGCCAAAAAAAAGGATTAAACACGCCATTGGAGGCAATGTACTTTTCCTTTGGCACACATTTGACATGATCATGTGTAACCTCCTTGTGAGATATTGGTGTTTTTCGACTTATTTTTTAATTTTTTTTACGCAATTCGCCCCACACAAGGCCAATGGCCACTCCAAGGTGGGGGCTACTAAGTCATTGAGTTGTTACAACGACTCCACACTGAAGAAACCAGCCCCTCGCACCGAAACAAGACAAGTTAATAACCAGCCTCTTCACGGTGCGAATAGGACTGGGAGGGGTAACTAGTCCAGAACAAGGCAGTTATTAAACTGCCTCTGCCCCTATAAGCAATTATGGTTAAGTGTCTTGCTCAAGGACACAAGTGTCACGGCCGGGATTCGAACCCACATTCTGCTGCTAACACCAGAACTTGAGTCCGGTAAGCTAGACCGCTCGGCCATGAACACTCCATTATCGTGAAGTGTGCATTGTCTTTGAAATAGCACTGAACAAACTGTCAAAACCTTTCCGTGGACAGGTTTAACCTTAACTCCCGAGGCCCATTTGCTTACACATAACCTATATCCTTCCTAACTCCCTAGGCCCATTTGCTTACACATAACCTGAATCCTTCCTAACTCCCTAGGCCCATTTGCTTGCACATAACCTGAATCCTTCCTAACTCCCTAGGCCCATTTGCTTGCACATAACCTGAATCCTTCCTAACTCCCTAGGCCCATTTGCTTGCACATAAACTGAATCCTTCCTAACTCCCTAGGGCCATTTGCTTACACATAACCTGAATCCTTCCTAACTCCCTAGGCCCATTTGCTTACACATAACCTGAATCCTTCCTAACTCCCTAGGCCCACTTGCTTACAAATAACCGGAATCCTCCAAAATCCTTCAGTAGTAAAGCAAGCACATGACATGTATGCACACACGTGTTTCTAATCTGTGATACATGTACATGTACATGTACATGGCATAACCCTAACCTTCCCAAATCCTCCAAAATCCTCTTTGCTAAAGTGAAGATTTTTGAAGGATTGAGGTTACATGGTACATGCTCTTTGCTATAAAAGTGAAGGATTTTGGAGGATTGAGGTTATTAGGCATACTTGCCTTTCCATGGTACATGTACATCCATGTTTGTTGTAGTGATTGCAAGGTCAGTGCTTGGGTCAGTGGACACTGTTTATTGCTCCATGCATGCAGGGAGGGTCCCTGGCCATGTACATGTACATGTATCACAGATTAGAAACACATGTGTGCATACATGTCATGTGCTTGCTTTACTACTGAAGGATTTTGGAGGATTCAGGTTATGTGTAAGCAAATGGGCCTAGGGAGTTAGGAAGGATTCAGGTTATGTGTAAGCAAATGGGCCTAGGGAGTTAGGAAGGATTCAGGTTAGGTGTAAGCAAATGGCCCTAGGGAGTTAGGAAGGATTCAGTTTATGTGTAAGCAAATGAGCCTAGGGAGTGTAGGAAGGATTCAGGTTATGTGTAAGCAAGTGGACCTAGGGAGTGTAGGAAGGATTCAGGTTATGTGTAAGCAAATGGGCCTAGGGAGTTAGGAAGGATTCAGGTTATGTGTAAGCAAATGAGCCCAGGGAGTTAGGAAGGATTCAGGTTATGTGTAAGCAAATGGGCCTAGGGAGTGTAGGAAGGATTCAGGTTATGTGTAAGCAAATGGGCCTAGGGAGTTAGGAAGGATTCAGGTTATGTGTAAGCAAATGGGCCTAGGGAGTTAGGAAGGATTCAGGTTATGTGCAAGCAAATGGGCCTAGGGAGTTAGGAAGGATTCAGGTTATGTGTAAGCAAATGGGCCTAGGGAGTTAGGAAGGATTCAGGTTATGTGTAAGCAAATGAGCCTAGGGAGTTAGGAAGGATTCAGGTTATGTGTAAGCAAATGAGCCGAGGGAGTTAGGAAGGATTCAGGTTATGTGTAAGCAAATGGGCCTAGGGAGTTAGGAAGGATTCAGGTTATGTGTAAGCAAATGGGCCTAGGGAGTTAGGAAGGATTCAGGTTATGTGTAAGCAAATGGGCCTAGGGAGTTAGGAAGGATTCAGGTTATGTGTAAGCAAATGGGCCTAGGGAGTTAGGAAGGATTCAGGTTATGTGTAAGCAAATGGGCCTAGGGAGTTAGGAAGGATTCAGGTTATGTGTAAGCAAATGGGCCTAGGGAGTTAGGAAGGATTCAGGTTATGTGTAAGCAAATGGGCCTAGGGAGTTAGGAAGGATTCAGGTTATGTGTAAGCAAATGGGCCTAGGGAGTTAGGAAGGATTCAGGTTATGTGTAAGCAAATGGGCCTAGGGAGTTAGGAAGGATTCAGGTCATGTGTAAGCAAATGGGCCTAGGGAGTTAGGAAGGATTCAGGTTATGTGTAAGCAAATGGGCCTAGGGAGTTAGGAAGGATTCAGGTTATGTGTAAGCAAATGGGCCTAGGGAGTTAGGAAGGATTCAGGTCATGTGTAAGCAAATGAGCCGAGGGAGTTAATAGGGTTAATAGCAAAGAGCATGTAGCATGTCTTTGAAATAGCACTGAACAAACTGTCAAAACCTTTCAGTGGACAGATTTAATACTTGTTTCATTATATGAAAAGATAAACATGATTTAAAAAAAAACATTTACATTTTTTTTTTTTAAATAACATTAAAGGGGCAGTATCGTAACAGTATCGTTACCATAATACCCCACATGATAAGGTCATATTGCCGTTGCTGCTGTATAAATAAGCCACAAATTTTCAGTCAATGTGTTAATCTTAAACTAGGACATCGATTCCATGCCCTATCGAAATTCTGCTCTGATCGTGACGATACTGCCCCTTTAACCCTAACTCCCTAGCTATTTTGGCAAAGAACCTTCCTGAATCCACCAAAATCCAACACCATGCAGTAACACTACCACCCAACTGTTGGACTTAGCTGGAACTGGGACACCCGGTCCCATGCAAAGTATCCCTGTCTGGGCTATACAGTATTGAGTCCATCAAAATCCAACACCATGCAGTAACACTACCAACCAACTGTTGGACTTAGCTGGAATTGGGACACCCGGCCCCATGTAAAGTATCCCTGTCTGGGCTATACAACACCGAGTCCATCAAAATACAACACCATGCACAAACACTACCACCCAACTGTTGGACTTAGCTGGAATTGGGGGAATTGGGACACCCGGCCCCGTGCAAAGTATCCCTGTCTGGGCTATACAGTACTGAGTCCATCAAAATCCAACACCATGCAGTAACACTACCACCAACTGTTGGAATTAGCTGGAACTGTGACACCCGGTCCCATGTAAAGTATCCCTGTCTGGGCTATACAGTATTGAGTCCATCAAAATCCAACACCATGCAGTAACACGACAACCCAACTGTTGGACTTAGCTGGACTTGGGACACCCGGTCACATGCAAAGTATCCCTGTCTGGGCTATACAGTACTGAGTCCATCAAAATCCAACACCATGCAGTAACACGACAACCCAACTGTTGGACTTAGCTGGAATTGGGACACCCGGCCCCATGTAAAGTATCCCTGTCTGGGCTATACAGTATTGAGTCCATCAAAATCCAACACCATGCAGTAACACTACCACCCAACTGTTGGACTTAGCTGGAACTGGGACACCCAGCCCCATGCAAAGTATCCCTGTCTGGGCTATACAGTATTGAGTCCATCAAAATCCAACACCATGCAGTAACACTACCACCCAACTGTTGGACTTAGCTGGAACTGGGACACCCGGCCCCATGTAAAGTATCCCTGTCTGGGCTATACAGTATTGAGTCCATCAAAATACAACACCATGCAGTAACACTACCACCCAACTGTTGGACTTAGCTGGAACTGGGACACCCGGCCCCATGTAAAGTATCCCTGTCTGGGCTATACAGTATTGAGTCCATCAAAATACAACACCATGCAGTAACACTACCACCCAACTGTTGGACTTAGCTGGAACTGGGACACCCGGCCCCATGTAAAGTATCCCTGTCTGGGCTGTACAGTATTGAGTCCATCAAAATCCAACACCATGCAGTAACACTACCATTCAACTGTGTGGGGAATGGGGATGCTATGTGTCATTTTTAACATAGAGGCGGGAAATTATTACAGTACATTGTAAGTCCACATTTGTTATTACTCGAATAAAACAAGAGAAACTTGTGTTCATATTGTGTACATTTGGGAGTATCTATGTGTTTTTACAAAGTTGTTTACGGGTACCCGGGTATCCGAAGATTTCCAATTTCAGGCATCCGGTTCCCGAAAATAACCGAAAACGCACAGTCTTACCCTGTCTATATGACCTACTTCATGTTTGTGAGTTCACTGCTTTTCGTATCTTTCATGACAGACACCCCCACACGTACACCTTAACACTACATGTAATTGGTGACGGATTACATAGCATCCTAGGAACGTCAAAAGACAGGAAGTATCTCTACCGATTGTCTAGGTGGGGGTCCTACAATGATGGAGGGCATCGTCTGGTTAAATTTATAATTAAGAACAACCAACTTTTCTTAAGCGCAGTACAGACAGACACCATTTAACAGTTGAATTAATCCAATAATGAATTGTTGTCTTGCTGATGCGGGGGCGGATGTCGAGAGAGCACACTTAGTGATGACAGCCCGAGACAGCGGGTATTGGATGCTGCGTTACCAGTGGCAACACCATTTAGAGAGAACATTCCTCCTAATTGGACTGGTTCATAGATTCTCCCATTGAATTCTCTGCCAGAACAAAGAATTTTCAATCTAATGGAATAGTCATCCAAATATTTCAACTTAATAAAAATTATTTCACTTATAAAGATTATTCTACCAAACAAGTTTAGATTGATGAAATTCTTGCATCGGGTGATAAACAAATGATTTGGTTTTGATTTGGGTCTGAATCCAGCCTGAGTCGCTTATGGATTTTTTCACAGACACTCGGAAAGCACCGAGTATACAGTGCCATACATTACGTCGGTCTAAAGGCAAATTCAAATCAGGGCATGTTTCAAAAAGTGGTCACCATAGGGATCAAAAATGAAAAGTCCCTAAAAAAAATAACGATATGTGTCACAGGTATATTCATAAGTTTATACCCAAAATTAACATGAAGAATTATTGTTACTCTTGTTGATATGTTACCTTGAACTTTTTCTTCTTCAGATTCCTGGAAAAAAAACTAATTTCTATCGATTCCGTACGACATTTTCAGCAAGAACACAAAATGAAATAAAATTGAGTGAAAAAATAATGCCTCATGCAATTATTTACAGTGTGCTGTACACCGAACAAAAAAAACCTTTTAATCCTCAATTAAAAAAATATATACCGCACTTTTCTGTCAAATTCCATCCTACGTGATTTTAAACACTATTGAAACCAGTCCAGTTTGGTTCTCGATCAACTTGTCTGCTAACACCTGACATTTTACCAGGAAAAAACATCTGGAATTGTGCCACACATAGGCCTTCCTCTCCTAAGCCATGGGGGAAAAATCAAACAGCAGACATCAGTCATCATCAAAAGTTCTTCGTGTTGAAAGAATTTTTTTTTTTTCCCAACCAAAGCAGAAAAGAACAACCTAGCCCCCCCCCCCCCCCACACACACACACATACACACATGTTTGTTTATGGGTGGGTGTGTCCTTGAGCAAGACACTTAACCAAAATTGCTTATAGGGGCAGAGGCAGTTTAATAACTGCCTTGTTCTGGACTAGTTACCCCTCCCAGTCCTATTCGCACCGTGAAGAGGCTGGTTATTAACTTGTCTTGTTTCGGTGCGAGGGGCTGGTTTCTTCAGTGTGGAGTCGTTGTAACGACTTAATGACTTAGTAGCCCCCACCTTGGAGTGGCCATTGGCCTTGTGTGGGGCGATTTGCATAAAAAAAAATAATAAATTTAAAAAAAAAGTGTAAACTGAGGACCTCCTATTGTTCTCCTCTATTGTCCTGACAACCAATGACCATATTGTTCTCCATTGTGATCGCAACTGAGGACCTATTGTCTCTTTTGTTACAAGTCCTCGGTTTGAATGTGTACGTGTACATGTACATGTAGCAGCAGCAGCAGCAGCAGCAGCAGCAGCAGCAGCAGCAGCAGCAGCAGCAGCAGCAGCAGCAGCAGCAGCAGCAGCAGCAGCAGCAGCAGCAGCAACAACAACAACAACAACAACAACAACAACAACAACAACAACAACAACAACAACAACAACAACAACAACAACAACAACAATAATGGACACGCCAAGTTTGACGCTCATGGCGCATGTACATTATTACCCCTGTCATCAGGCCAGTTATATCATTCCTTAGAACCATCTCAACTCCCTAGGGAGTATGCAGCCCATGCTGCCAAATGTGTAGCACAACGAGCTTTAATCAAACACAATTACCATCTCTGCCCTCAATCAAACGTCCCCATTTATACTCCTGGGTGAAGAGAAGCAATTATACACTCACTGGCCAAAAGTATTGCAACATGCTCAAAATAGCACTTTACAAGTAACAGGTGAGATGATCATTTAATCCGATTTCATCGATCGTGTATTACATAATTTCCGAGCAAGAACAGTAAAAAAGAACATTGACTTCAAACACAGGCACTTTCAAGAAGTCTTAAGTAGTGTAAATAAAATAAAATCAATTATTGTAACACAGTTCTCCAAACTGAACTTTGGGGATGTTGCAATACTTATGGCCAGTGAGTGTAGTTAAGTGTCTTGCTCAGGGACACAAGCACCACTTTCACGGCCAGGATTTGAACCCACATTCTGACGACTCGGCCATCAGAACACAGGTCCGATGCATGAAATCATCTCTGCCCTCACAGGTCCCCCATTTATACTCCTGGGTGAAGAGTAAGCAATTATAGTTATTAGTGTCCTGCTCGGGGAGACAAGCACCACCACGGGTCGCGGTCGGGATTCGAAGCCACATTCAGATGTCTCGGACATCGGAACACAAGTCCGATGCACTAAACCTGTGTACATGTACACAGGTGTGTCCGTTGTTGTTTTTTGTTTGTTTTTGTTCTTGAGGGGAGAATTCCGCCACTCGGAAAACAAACAAGGCAACAACCACATGATAAGGTACATGCGTAAATGTCACAATACAGGTTACCCACAGGTTATTCAGAGATCATTTTTTTTTTTACAAAAGTAACTCTTTCAAAACTGAAAGTGAGCTTATTTTGGGATCTGACCTGACAGGAAAATACACCCGTTCAGGTGTGCCTGCCTCCTGGATCTCATATGCTGTGGAAGGGAAGGGGGGGGGGGGGGGAGTGTCAATGATGTAACTTGCCATTAAGCACAGGATATTAATGAATCATAGACATCTAGTATAAATGCCTTGAGGTATTAATCCCATACGATTAATATCGGCGAGATGTGTCACATTTGTTGGCCCGAAGTTATCCTTTGAAAAGTGCATTAACCAGTTCGCGTCGGAGGCCGTGTATACACGCAATTTTTTTTTGCACCACGGATCGGAGAGCGTCTAAACACGCCATAGGAAACTCCGGAATATTTGTATGCATGCTCGGTTGACGTGGCAACGAGCCGAGCGTACAGTGACATGCTCGGTAGACGTGGCCACGCGCTGTGGAAGCTTCCATTAATGTGTTTGTGTGGGAAAAAGAAACCCGCACAGGGGCCCAGAAAAACTTTTTTATTCCCGACGCGAACTGGTTAATCTTAAAAATTATAGTTTCATTAGCCCTAACTCCCTAGACAACAAAGGCAGTTCGAGGATTTTGAAGGATTTTTATTGTTCACTAACAATGCTTAGGGAGTTAGGGTTAATGTTCTCGTACATGTACATGTACATGTATGCGTTCACAAATGTGTTGTTGTTGCCAATAACAGGGGTGTGATTTCAGAAAAGTCAAAAATCCTGGTACAATGTAGGTAGCGGGCCTGGGTCTCCCTTTGGTCTAGAGGACAAATGAGGATTTGGAGGATTTACAGACTCTCC
This sequence comes from Zoroaster sp. YZ-2022, assembly GCA_029582265.1. NCBI lineage: Eukaryota > Metazoa > Echinodermata > Asteroidea > Forcipulatida > Zoroasteridae > Zoroaster > Zoroaster sp. YZ-2022. Next base: position 12,314,561 of record CM055836.1, read on the forward strand.
ACATCCCCACACAAACAAGAAACTTGAGGTTTGGTCACAACACAGGCTACTTTGTTTCTTTCCTTGGTACTGTAGCTACATGTACTTCTCTTCTTTCAAGAGCATTTTGAGGCAAAGGGAGATTTGTAAAAAAAAAAAAAAATCCTGAAATCAGGAAAAATCATGAGAAATCACATGCCTGCAATAAAGATAGCTGCTTTTGCATTGTGTGTTGTCATAGTGATATCTACCAATACAAGCCAATTGCATTATTTGGAACTGTAATGCCAGTGGGATTTAAAAAATGAAAGACTGGTACATGGAGTGTCGTGGCCGAGCGGTCTAGCTTACCGGACTCAAGTTCTGGTGTTAGCAGCAGAATGTGGGTTCGAATCCCGGCCGAGACACTTGTGTCCTTGAGCAAGACACTTAACCATAATTGCTTCTCTCCACCCAGGGGTTAAATAGGTACCTGTGAGGGCAGAGTTGGTTGATTAGCCCTATATGCGCTGTAATGGCAGCAATTGAGCTGTATACTCCCCAGGGAGCTGAGATGGTTTCAGGAATGATTTATGAGCCTTATGAGCAGGGGTAATAATATAATGCGCCTTGAGCACCACTCAGTTAGTGGATACGTGCGCTATATAAGTCCACACATTATTATTATTATTTATTATTATTATTATGTATTAGAAATGGTCTCCAGGCATTTTGCCCTTGTTAAGGCCAAAAGAAAGAGTCTTCCGTTTCTTGTCTCGGTGTGCATCGCCTCAGACCAGCGCGATGGCATTTTTTTGGGGTAGTTTTCTTCTTTATCTCAACTCCCTGGGGAGTATGAAGCCCATGCTGCCAAAATGTGTAGCGCAACGAGCTTTAATCAAACACAATTACCATCTCTGCCCGCAAAGGTCCCCCTTTTATAAGTTAAGTGTCTTGCTCAGGGACACAAGCACCACGGTCGCGGTGAGGATTCGAACCCACATTCTGACGACTCGGCCATCAGAACACAAATCCAATGCACTAAACCGCTCGGCCATAAAGACATTTTATAAGGAAAATAGGGCATAAACTGAATGCGAAAGCTGTGCCGGGTATCCGGATACTCGACCAAAACTGTCATTACCCGGTTCCATTTTTCAGTTCCAATTATCCGTAAACGATAATTTGAACATTTTGACAGAACATTTGTTTAAGCCCACAAATGGAAGTCTCTGATTTTTTGTTAACATTTTTTTGTGTGGGGAATGGGGATGCTACGAGTCGTTTTTAATGTAGAAATTATTACAGTAAGTCCACATGTATTGTGACTCTAATAAAACAAGAGAAACTTGTGTTCATATTGGTTTTTTATACATTTGGAAGTATTTACGTGGTTTTACAAAATTGTTTACGTGTACCCAGGTCCGAAGATTTCAAATTTCAGGTATCTGGTTCCTGAAATAACCAGAGAATGCACAGCCTTTACTGAATGCTGAACAATTTACCTTTTTAATCCAGGCAATCCATTTAGGTATACAGGAGGGCCGTTCAATAAGTGGCGCTGTGTCCATCGTCATACACTGTACTCATGTTTTAATGATCATGTTTGTTTATTGTCGCTGATCGATAAATTAGTTTGATGCAAACTGACAAAGTCTGTAATATCATTAAAAAAAATCATACTATTATTTTAGAAATGACGTTATTTTGAAGGAAGTGTATCATGTGTACATTTATCAAATGCACATGTATGTGTATATGCGGATCCATGCCATATGGAAGGTACATGTACACGTACACATGACATTTGTACATACTGTAACACTGTCCTATGTATACATGTATGTACGTACATGTACACGTTATTGTATATAATTGCTACATGTATATTAGGGCTGTGCGTTTTCGGATATTTTTGGAACCTGGATACCCGAAATCAGGAAACTTCGGATACCCGGATACCCGTTTTCATTTTTGTTGAAAACATGCCTCCGGTGGTGTACAAATACATGTACTGTAAATGGTAACAAAATTGACCTTTATAATACAGAGGATACCATACTTAAATCAATATTTTCTTTACTGTGTTGATTTTATTAAAGTAAAACAATTAGGCAAACATTCCCTCCTGTGCTGCTGGTTTGATAAGTTGTTTGAAGCAGCCGCTGCCAGGCCCTTGGTAGTCACAAACAGTTGGAGAAACGTGTATGGAAAATGTCCGTGAAAATACTACAAAGGCTTCATTGGAGTGTAACCTCTTGAATTTAAAGATAATTGTCTGTAAAAGTGTAAACATTACACTCTTCAAGAGTCACAGATTTCTGTTCACTCCGCTCAAATGTTAAGTAGGAATTTTTAAAAGTCGTTTAAAAGTATGGGTAATTGGAACAAAAAAATGGAACCGGGTAATGACAGTTTCTGTCGGGTATCCGGATACCTGGATACCCGGCACAGCCATAATGTATACTACTCAAAACAATTTAGGGAACACCAGATTTTTAACATCAAATAGGTTTGAAATGCTCCATGAACTGGGATTTTCATTTGCAACCCCCCTCTCTCTTTCAGTAGTCATGTCATGAAATGTGTAATCACTACATGCATCCTTTATCATCTGTTTCATTGTGCAGTTGTTTCTCATCAATTTCTGTGAAACATTGTGTTTATCTGAAACAAATGATCTTGCTTTAACTGAGATTATTCCGCTGTTCCCTAAATTGTTTTGAGTAGTATATATGACATAAAACACAATAAAGGGGGCCACTTTGCATCCGTCATGTTAGCAGTTTTTCCAATGGTTGTTAATTATTTTTAAGTACCTGAAACCGACCAAAAAGTGTTTCAACATGTGAATGGACATGCAGGTTAATACCAGAACTAATTGGAGTTGATTTATTTTATTTTTATTTTTTGGGGGTTTTTTTTACCCTCAAATTTCCATAAAAATTGGACGGAAAAAGTTACCTCACTTTTCCGTCCATTTGTTGATGGAAATTTTAGGGTAATTAAAAAAATAATAGTAATAATCAACTCAAATTATCTTTAGGATAAGCATGCATGTCTATTCAAATGTTGAAATTCTTTTTGGGTGGTTTCAGATATTTAAAAAAAAAATTACAACCATTAGAAAAACTGCTAAAGTGACGGTAGGAAAGTAGCCCCCTTTATTGTGTTTTATGTCATATACAATTTCTATTATCCTTTTGGGGAAAGTGTTTGTACCACGGACGTGTAAGTGTACCACGGACGTGTAAGTGTACGTGCACATGTATTCGTGTGACGTGCAGTTTCCTGATGGTTGCATAAAGTAGGCCATAGTTCATCAAACAGTCAACTCTATATCCAAATAGTGTGTACAGTATCATCAGGCAGTGTTCCCTGTCAACTATTCAAACCCAGATTGGGAGATACATGTACTTGTAATTGTTATCCTGACTGAAAACATAAACCCCTTCGATGGAGGGATAATATAATGTACCCCATTCGGTGTCGACAGTTGACAACTACCCGGATTAGGGGACAACGTATTTGTATAAAATTAAAACCCTGATTGAAACCATGGGATCTGTTTGAGGTCAAGAAACCGATGTGCCCAGCCTCATGATTCATTGTCAACAAATACAACCCAGATTGGGAGAATTTGCATTAAACTTTCCTGATTGAAACCATGGACCCATTCGAGGTAGAGGATCCATCCGGGAACCAATGGGGAGAGTAATGTGCCCCATTCATTGTCGACAAATACAACCCAGATCGGGAGAATTTGTATTTAAAGTTATCCTGATTGAAACCATGGACCCGTTCGAGGTACATGTAGCGGGTCCATCCAGGAACCAATGGGGATAGTAATGTGCCCAGCCCCATGACTCATTGTCAACAAACACAACCCAGATTGGGAGAATTTGTATATTTAGTTATCCTGATTGAAACCATGGACCCGTTGGAGGTAGAGGGTCCATCCAGGAACCAATGGGGATAATAATGCGCCCAGCAACAAATACAACCCAGAATGGGAGACACATGCAGCTACACTGTACAGTATTACATTCCTGCAGATGATCAAAACTAGCTGTAGAGATTGCATATGAATGATGTCACAGACCCAAAGGGCACTGTCACCGAGAGAGGTCATTACAGGGCATCTGTATTCCCACTGTTTGACCTCGACTATGGCAGGTGAATGCAAGCTCTCTATTGGTCCCTATAATCTTATTGTCAGCAAATCTTCAGGGTCTATCCCCATTGGGGGATTATGTACTTTTGTCCTGATGAAACTGCTTAATAGTTGAACCCATAATAGTTAGAAGTGACACAGTCTGCTATTGAGGGGAATCATTATAGTACAATGGTACATGTATCATTACAGTACCAATGGTAAGTGTATCCATGGTGTATCATTACGGTGCAATAATTTTGTGACTGCCATGGCTCTGGCAAAACCCTAAACTTGGACCCAATTTTCAAAAGTGAGATTTTGGTATAGTTTGATTCTCTAGATATTCCTCTTTCATTTGATACCAGATTTGTAGAAATCAGAAATCTGTTGTTTTTTTAGTTTTTTTTTTAGATTTTGGTAAAGTTTGATTCTCTAGATCTTCCTCTTTCATTTGATACCAGATTTGTAGAAATCAGAAATCTGGGTTTTTTAATTTTTTTTTAAGATTTTGGTAAAGTTTGATTCTCTAGATATCCCTCTTTCATTTGATACCAGATTTGTAGAAATCAGAAATCTGTGGTTTTTTTTGATTTTGGTAAAGTTTGATTCTCTAGATATTCCTCTTTCATTTGATACCAGATTTGTAGAAATCTTTTTTTTTTTTTTAGATTTTGGTAAAGTTTGATTCTCTAGATTTTCCTCTTTCATTTGATACCAGATTTGTAGAAATCAGAAATCTGTTTTTTTTTAGTTTTTTTTTATAGATTTTGGTAAAGTTTGATTTTCTAGATTTTCCTCTTTCATTTGATACCAGATTTGTAGAAATCTTTTTTTTATTTTTTTTTTTTAGATTTTGGTAAAGTTTGATTCTCTAGATTTTCCACTTTTATTTGATAACAGATTTGTTTTCTTATATTTTTTTCTTATAATTATTATAAGAAAAAAAAATTACAATGTGTAAATATATGTACACGTGCATGTACAGTGTATGCATGGAAGTGTTCAAAGTTCTGTCTATATTTGAGTTGTATTTAAGTAGTATAAATTTGGTCTCCGTCAATTTTGAGGTTTCGTACCACCCCCCCTTTCAATTATTGCTGTGTGTGCATTCATGTAGAAATATGTTATACAATATTATTTTTATATTATTTGATTTTATTAAACTTCATTCCAATCTTGAACCGCCAGCTAAAATTAAATTGCATTCAGAGGAGGGAGAAAAATCCTGTTTTGAGTTTCGTTGCTCTGTGGTGCACAGTTACATAGGCAGAGATTTAATCATCTTCCCCTCCCTACCTTCAGATGAGTCAGGAACTGGGCCCTTCCTCTTACCCACAGGAAATGGTACGAGCCTTGCTTTGATTTGAATGGTAATGTGAAAAACTTTTGGACTGTTCCACTGTTAAAAGGGAGGAATCTGAAATGAGGGACAACTATAGCCAGAGCAATAAATTTATGAGGTATGAAATATTTACAAATGCAACCTACATGTAGAAACATTTATTTATTGTAATGCATGTCCAAGGTTAATAGGTCTTGTTAGGCATGTGTTTTTTTTCTAATTGCAGTGTCGAAATGCTGATTCAAACATTATGACCTAAAACCCAAATTATGAGTGATAAAATTTACCAATGCAACTTCTGGAGGATTTAGAAACAGATGTGTGTGTACATATTATTAACCCTAACCCCCTAGGCATTTCCACTATCATGCTACCTCAACCTAACAAACTCCAACACCATGTAGTAACCCACCATAGCCTGCAGTACTCAACCCATCAAACTCAAACAGTACACTTACAGGAACAGTCCTCAACCCATCATACTCCAACAGGCTCTATGCTGTTGGATTTTGATTGAGTGGGTACACATGGCCCAAAGTAAAGTTTGAACATTCAAGTCACACAGTACTCAACCCATCATAATCCAACAGTCCACTTGCCATAACAGTACTCAACCCGTCAAACTCCAACAGGCCCTTAGCTGTTGGATTTTGATTGAGTCGGCCAAAGTAAAGTTTGAACACTGGAGTCACACAGTACTCAACCCATCATAATCCAACAGTTGTTTTCAGGCTAAAAAAACCTTAACTATACAAAAACTAAAACACCCTATGGAATAGGTATGGTAGGTTCTAGTTGTATGATGTTAGATACAATGCCAAGCATACCCAAGTACAATACTTGCCTTTATCAGTTGTTTATTACAGCAGGTTGCATACACACACTTTCCCCACTCAGCCAAAGTCCAACAATGTTGCATGCTAGTAGAACCAACCTACCACACTCAATCAAAATCCAACAGCATTACTGTATGCCATTGGTACTCAACCAATCACAGTCCAACAGCTTAGCTAAGTTCACAGTCCTCAACCAGTCAAAATCCAACAAAACCTTCTGTTGGATTCTGATGGGTTTGGGGTGGTTCGGGTTTAGGGAGGAGGGCCAAAGTCATGGTACAGCCAAGCCTTTGAGAAGCCCAGCCAGGCCCTGGCTTTGCCCAGGCCTCTGGGCCTATACAATCCGCTAGCCGAGCACAAAATTACCCATGAATAACTAGATCTCAAATACATGGCTCTTATTGTTAACGCAAACATGACTGACACCTCAGCTGTCTTTTGTTCACAACCGCAGCCATTATAATAAGCTCTACTTGTCTGGGCTAGGCCCTCCAGAAGCCCAGGTTAGATTAGTTTTCAGGTACTGTATTGTTACAGGATTAGGACTCACAAAAGACAGATTAGGAGGCAGGGTAGCCCGGGCCTGGCCGGGCTTCTCAAAGGCTTGGCTGTACCATGACTTTGGCCCTCCTCCCTGAAGTATTCGTCTGTCCCGCGCCAATATATTTAAAAAATCCTGAGAAATCAAAGGCCTACATTTAGGATAATTGTGTAGTATAACACTGGCTCCCAGTGGCATGAATGTTGCGATGAATTACAAAGTAGAAATAACCCTAACCTTCCCAAATCCTCCAAAATCCCCTTTGCTATAGTGAAGAATTTTGAAGGATTGAGGTTACATGCTACATGCTCTTTGCTATTTTGAAGGATTGCGGTTACATGCTACATGCTCTTTGCTAAAGTGAAGGATTTTGAAGGATTGAGGTTACATGCTACATGCTCTTTGCTAAAGTGAAGGATTTTGAAGGATTGAGGTTACATGCTACATGCTCTTTGCTAAAGTGAAGGATTTTGAAGGATTGAGGTTACATGCTACATGCTCTTTGCTAAAGTGAAGGATTTTGAAGGATTGAGGTTACATGTACATGCTACATGCTCTTTGCTAAAGTGAAGGATTTTGAAGGATTGAGGTTACATGCTACATGCTCTTTGCTAAAGTGAAGGATTTTGGAGGATTAAGGTTATTATAGGCATACTTGCCTTTCCATGGTACATGTACATCCATGTTTGTTGTAGTGATTGCAAGGTCAGTGCTTGGGTCAGTGGACACTGTTTATTGTTCCATGCATGCAGGGAGGGTCCCTGGCCATGTACATGTATCACAGATTAGAAACACATGTGTGCATACATGTCATGTGCTTGCTTTACTACTGAAGGATTTTGGAGGATTGCAAATGGGCCTAGGGGGTTAGGGTTAATGAAAACAAAAACAGACAATGAAAACCCAAATGAATGCGACTTTTGTGCGAAATGCAGATGTTTTTACTCAACGATTCTGGTCCCTAGGGAGGACCCCATCTCCCGGGTAGACCGGGTCTTATGACCTAACCGCACCATTACATGGTGTGCCGTCTTTAATAAGGAATGGCTGCTGAGGCACTAACGAATCATTTCCATAGCACAGCCATCTGTGGGATCCCGTTGACAGATATGATAATGTGTGCTAATATTAGCGGATTGGTTTACTGGCCGAGGGGATTTATAATAATACACATACATGCATACACCTACATGTATGTTTACTAGTACTGCATGTATGTGTACCAAAAAATGTATGTTGTAGGGGTGTTGATCTGACAATAAGTTTAAAAAATCCTGAAAAATGGGTAGCGGGCCTGGGTCTCCCTTTGGTCTAGAGGACAAAGCCCACTGAACCTCCTGGATGTTTAATTTTGGAGGATTTACAGACTCTCCACATCCCCACTAACAAGAAACTAGAGGACACAATACAGGCTATATATCATTCTCTCCTTGGTGGCTACCGTACTTCTCTGTACCAAAAAAAAAAGAAGAAGAAAAATCCTGAAATCGGGAAAAATCCTGAGAAATCACAGGCCTGATTTTTGTTGTTGTTGTTGGTGGTAGTGGTGGTGGTGGTGGTGGTGGTGGTGGTGGTGGTGGTGGTGGTGGTGGTGGTGGTGGTGGTGGTGGTGGTGGTGGTGGTGGTGGTGGTGGGGGTGGTGGTGGTGGTGGTGGGGGTGGTGGTGGTGGTGGTGGTGGTGGTGGTGGTGGTGGTGGTGGTGGTGGTGGTGGTGGTGGTGGTGGTGGGGGGGTGGTGGTGGTGGTGGTGGGGGTGGTGGTGGTGGTGGTGGTGGTGGTGGTGGTGGTGGTGGGGTGGTGGTGGTGGTGGTGGTGGGGGGGGTGGTGGTGGTGGTGGTGGTGGTGGTGGTGGGGGGGGGGGATCATCATGTGACTAGCTGTTGTGACAAGCAATTCTCGGTAAACCAAATAACAGTTTAATTGGATAATACACGGTGGTCGTCCGATCGTCTGGCACAATTAGGTTTTGTGATGGTTGAGTTCTTGAGCTTCCTTTATACTGTCACATGGTCTGTGACATTGTCAGCAGGCTCAGCAGGATTTTCATTCAGCGTGGGGGGGGGGATTTTAAATAATGTTATTTTGAGAAGTTTAAAGATGGGTCAGAAATATGGTTTATCCTAATCTCAATACACTGTTCACATGAAACTACGTATTGTGCCCAAAACTAGCACTTATTTCAAATGAACCAAACTTACAAAAAATGAGATTGTCATAGTAACACACAAGCTTTGATTAACCCTAACCTTCCCAAATCCTCCAAAATCCTCTTTGCTAAAGTGAAGGATTTTGAAGGACTGAGGTTACATGCTACATGCTCTTTCCTAAAGTGAAGGATTTTGGAGGATTGAGGTTATTAGGCATACTTGCCTTTCCATGGTACATGTACATCCATGTTTGTTGTAGTGATTGCAAGGTCAGTGCTTGGGTCAGTGGACACTGTTTATTGCTCCATGCATGCAGGGAGGGTCCCTGGCCATGTACATGTATCACAGATTAGAAACACATGTGCGAATACATGTCATGTGCGAATACATGTCATGTGCGAATACATGTCATGTGCGAATACATGTCATGTGCTTGCTTTACTACTGAAGGATTTTGGAGGATTTATGTGTAAGCAAATGGGCCGAGGGAGTTAGGGTTCTAAATAAAAAGCATCTAACGTACATTTCATTATCATTGTCTCCGAGATGCTCAAAGGTTATTTTTCTATCAGGTATTTTTTTTTTTGCGTGGCGCAATATTTTTCAGCGTGGTGTGAATGCCGGGAAACCCAATTTTTTTTCTTTTAGCATGGCGCTAAAAATAGAGTAGGCTGAAGGAAGAGAGAGAGAGAGAGTGTGAAAGGGGGGGAGGTATTCCTTGAGACATCTTAGGGAGAAACTATAATTTGCAACAAAATATTCTGTCTTCAGAAAAGTAGCACTCTAGAGCAGATTACTGTATGCTTCAGAGTCGTGGACAATCAACAAGGAAATGGCAGATAAAATACAAGCATTTGAGATGTGGACATATCAGAGGATGTTGAGATTACTGAGAGAAAAACAAGCAGAGAAGTTCCACAAACAGATGGGAAAGATAGATCACTTCTTAAGATGATCAAAACATGTAAATGTCAAGATTTTGGAGATACATGTACTGAACAGTACGAGGGGTGCGGGGAGGGGTGCGGGGAGGGGTGCGGGCGAACATAATGATATGTCACAGCACTTTCTACATAGATGTAGGCTCCAGGCTGGCTGACATGTATTTAAATGAAATCTCATGTTTAGACTCTCTCTGTCAACTCAAATTAGCTAAACACATCTGGTCTTAAAAAAAAAAAAAAAATCAAAGACGAGATTTTGTTTACAAATTAGAAGGTTTGATTCTCCCCGGCAAATGCTGGATAGCGAACCGGTGATCCTGATCGATGTTTAGGCAAGAGCGTGCCGATGATATTCCATTTATTTCCTTTCTCATTAAAAAAAAAAAATCTGCACTCAGTCGATGACAGACGTACGTGGCCAAATTTTGGTTGACAACATTTTGGAATTAGGAGACAAAATTTGGGATGAAGTTTGTCATTTATATTGAATTGCTTTTTAAGGTACTCAGGAACCGAATCATTACGGTTATGGTTCCATAATTACCTGTGGAAGAACAGCACTCTAGTAAAGGGTGTTTCCATTAGGCCAAGAACAAAAGTCCATGGTTTCTGGTCTCCGGGCGTGTCGTCTCAAACCCGAATTTTTAATTTTTAATTTAATTTTTTATTTTTTTGCTACGAAACGATGTCCAATTGCAGCCAAAATTGCTGGATCGATTGGAATTCCACCGTCCTGTGTTTTAAACAACTTTTTCATATAGGGGTATGAACGTTTGCCCGATTTGTGAGCCCTCTCTTAGCCACCGTATTTTGTATATAATGGAAAATTTGGTCCCCGAGCATTCACATTTCACGTATTTCCCTGTTGGCAAAAAAAAAAAAAAGATGACCAAAAAGAATAAATAAAAGCACGTCACTGCATTGATTTTGAAGTCGTTCTGTGACCAGAAACACAAGACTTTTTTTGTTGGCCTTTAATAGCAACTTTTATTGGATTATTTAAATGGGCACCAAGGCAAAGAATGGGGAAGGGGGCAAGGAAGGCAACACACCTATCAAGTTTTGGCACGCCCCTCGCAGCCAAGTGCTGGATCGGTGTAATTGCCTCAAGCTGCCTCCAAGAAGCTCAAAGTCCTGTGCATGCACAATGCACATATGTTAGGAATTATTACAGAGCTCCGAATTCCTTTGCACCATGTGTACAGGATTTGTGCTCGTATTTCGGGCGGCGGATCCAAAATGTTGCCAATCAGTTACGAGTGCGCCCTTCCAAACACTATGCAGATTGATAGAAGGCACATGCACCTCGTCCATCCCTCTTCATTAAGCTATCCCGTTTGGGATCTTAATTGGAACCTTATTCTCCCAATGAGGATACCCATAATTAACCCCGATCAGGAAAACAACCTGAGATGACAAATGAATCCTTCAGCCAGACAGGGTTGTGAAGACAACTACATAACATGTACACTATCCTGATTCGTGGAGTGTCCTGGCCGAGCGGTCTAGTGCACTAATGTTCTGGTGGCGTCAGAATGGGGGGTTTGAATCCCGGCCTGGCTGGTCACGCCGCTTGTGTCCTTGAGCAAGACACTTAACCATAATTGCTTCGTCCTTTGGATAGGACGTTAAGCTGTAGGTCCCGTGTAGTAGTAATAATAATAATAATAATAATAATAATAATAATAATAATAATGTGTGGACTTATATGGCGCACGTATCCACCAACTAAGTGGTGCTCAAGGCGCATTATATCATTACCCGTGCTCATAAGGCTCATAAGGCTCATAAATCATTCCTGAAGCCATCTCAGCTCCCTGGGGAGTATACAGCTCAATTGCTGCCATTACAGCGCATATAGGGCTAATCAACCAACTCTGTCCTCACAGGTACCCATTTAACCCATGGGTGGAGAGAAGCAATTATGGTTAAGTGTCTTGCTCAAGGACACAAGTGTCACGGCCGGGATTCGAACCCACATTCTGCTGCTAACACCAGAACTTCAGTCCGGTAAGCTAGACCGCTCGGCCACGACACTCCACGTACAAACACCAACATCAGTGCACACTAAGGAACCCATAATGACACTTATCATGCGAGAGTAGGGATTCACCCCGGTGTCTCTGGTAGTTAATTGATGGCCCATTGAAAATCATCTGGGCTATAGGTGACATGGTTACCTTCACTAAATACATGTAAAGCTCTTATTATTATTATTATTATACATTTATCCTAATTGGAACCTCATTCTCCCAATCGGGGAACCCTAAAATGACAAATGAATCCTTCCACCACAGTAATTGGTTCACAGGCTCGATGTCAACTACACTATCCCGATTGGGATATACATTTATCCCAATTGGAACCTTATTCTCCCAATCGGGGAACCCTAAGATGACAAATGAATCCTTCCAGTAATTGGTTCACAGGGTCGATGTCAACTACACTATCCCGATTGGGATATACATTTATCCCAATTGGAACCTTATTATCCCAATCGGGGAACCCTAAGATGACAAATGAATCCTTCCACCACAGTAATTGGTTCACAGGGTCGATGTCAACTACACTATCCCGATTGGGATACATTTATCCCAATTGGAACCTTATTCTCCCAATCGGGGAACCCTAAGATAACAAATGAATCCTTCCACCACAGTAATTGGTTCACAAGGTCGATGTCAACTACACTATCCCGATTGGGATACATTTATCCCAATTGGAACCTCATTCTCCCAATCGGGGAACCCTAAGATGACAAATGAATCCTTCCACCACAGTAATTGGTTCACAGGGTCGATGTCAACTACACTATCCCGATTGGGATACATTTATCCCAATTGGAACCTCATTCTCCCAATCGGGGAACCCTAAGAAGACAAATGAATCCTTCCACCACAGTAATTGGTTCACAAGGTCGATGTCAACTACACTATCCCGATTGGGATATACATGTACATTTATCCCAATTGGAACCTTATTCTCCCAATGAGGATATACATGTACCAATGAGGATATACCAATATGCCCCGATCGGGAAACCCCTGTGTGACAAATGACAGCATATGCCACATATGGAGTGCCATGGTCGAGCGGTTTAGTGCATCGGATTTGTGTTCTGATGGCTGAATCGTCAGAATGTGGGTTCGAATCCCAACCTCGACCATGGTGCTTGTGTCCTCCAGCAAGACACTTTACCATAATTGCTTCTCTCCACCCAGGGGGTAAATGGGTACCTGTGAGGGCAGAGTTGGTTCTTGTGTTTGATTAGCCCTATATGCGCTGTAATGGCAGCAATTGAGCTGTATACTCCCCAGGGAGCTGAGATGGTTTCAGGAATGATTTATGAGCTTGATGAGTAGGGGTAATAATGTAATGTGCCTTGAGCACCAGTTTGGTGGATACGTGCGCTATATAAGTCCACATTATTATTATTATTAATTACTATATGGTACCTGGGTATCCGGACCCGGATACCAGCACAGTCTAATTTCTATTTGGTAAAATACGCTCATTTCATCCCTCTAGTGTTCAAGACATACATGTACATCAAAAACTAACCTGTGAACATTTCATAAAAGTATTAAGTTATTGAGAAAAGCTCAAATATTTGAGACGACAACAAAAGAAAGTTTTTGTTAAAAACTTTTAACTTTTTGTAAATTCAACAATGTAACAATTTGATTTAAATTTTGCCCTGCACCGACGTGTGTATAGCACTGTACACTCAGTGCTTTCCGAGTGTCTGTGGGAAAAAAAACTTCACAGGCGACTCGGGCGGGATTCAAACCCACGACCTCCTGCTTACTAGTGCAGACGTCTTAACCTCTCAACCACCGAGCTTGCCCGATGACAATTGGCCGGCTAGAATCCTATAAATTATAGCAGCGGGTTCCGCAATATTTATAGGTTGATGAAATTCTTGCGTCGGGTGATAAACAATTGATTTAATTTTGCCCTACACCGACGTGTGTATAGCACTGTGCTTTCTGAGTGTCTGTGGGAAAAAACTTCACAGGCGACTCGGGCGGGATTCTAACCCACGACCTCCTGCTTACTAGTCCTGATTTCTCTAAGATGAAAGTGCTTTAGACAGAATAATGCATGTATCTCAGGATGACTGATACCGGTACTGACCTCACATCAAGTGAGTTTTCACATTACAATTTGTTACATTCTGGTAAGAGTAATTGTGGTGACACCATGTGAAATGCTCAATTGAGTAGTAATCCTGAGGACGATCAGAGCATACTGATCGAAACGTCGCGTTGTAACCTCCAGTTCTTTTCAGAACTAATTACTACGCAATTAAGCATTTCACATGGTGTCACCGCAATTAGTCTTACTTATCCTCCTCACCATGCAAAGCTACAAGTTTTACCTACATTCTGGTAGTAACCAATACCGTACTTTCCCCTTTAATTCCTACATAAACACTCGGAACAAAATAGAGGAGCCCAGTAATTTGATCCTTCCATGTTTATTTTTAAATACAATGTTTTGTGTTGTGAAAACTTCTACTTCCCTGGCTGATCTAATTATCTAAAAAACCATACCACAACAGCTCCCTCTGTTGCTCCAAAACCGTCAACTGAGAGTGACTTTTTCTTTGGTGAAGTTAAAGTGAGCCCTCTATTGGCGATGTTGTGTAGAGGTGATCAAAGTCAATAGATATGAATTGACTTTTTTTGGGATGGGATAAATTCAGGAGGAAATAGCAAGGCTGTGGGGGGAAAACCGGCAATAATATTAAGAAAATTTTTTTTCTTATAAAGCGCACATACATGTGTATCCACCTACATGGAGGCACTCATTGCACAACAATGATGAGAACAGTACAAAAACCAAGAGAAATAAAACAATATTGTCACAATCAACAGGGCATGGAATCGGAGTGCTAGTTTTAGATTAACTCAGTGACTGAAAATATTACCCCACATGATACTTAAAAAGGACACATTACCGTCGCCGCTGCATAAATGAGTCAGTCACTGTGTTCATCTTAAACTATAAGGACACCGATTCCATGCCCTGTTGAAAGTCTGCTCTGATCGTTACGATACTGTCCCTTTAACCCTCCTACTATCGGTGCAATTTTTGAAACAACCCATTCAGGCCACTCCAAGCCATTAGCTGTTGCCAGTGGCCTCCTATGGTTACCCTTCTGTGCACTGTCACACCACTGAGATTACAGGGTAAAGTGGTCTCCCATTGATACATTGCAGGCCATACTAATATGTTCAAACATTTACAGTGACCTTGGGTGGCCACACAGTTGATTTTGTAAGATTACTTGTAAAGGACAGCAGGCTTGTACATGTATGTACTGAAGGTTGCTAAAGAGCAGAATTTAGCGGATCGGAGTGGCCTCCATGTGTAGGAAGGTTATTAATGTTGAACTGAGGTAAGTTTTGAGAGCAGTTTTGAAAGAGTTTGAGGGACAGACTAGAGCGAAGATTGACGGGAAAATTGTTCCACAGATGTGGGACAGCAACCTTTAGGTACTGTATCGTTACGGGATTAGGACTCCCAGAAGACAGACGAAGAGGCCAGGTAGCCTGGGGCCTGACCAGGCTTCTCAAAGGCTTGCCTGTACCGCGACTTTGGGCCCTCCGTTTTTGTTTTCATTATTATTCATAAAATAGTAACTGAGGGAAAAAAAATACATCAGGCCTCACCTCTTGGCCGGATGGAAAGATATCCCTGACGTCAGGAATCCGAGACTCCTCGTCTTGCTTGTGACGTAACGTCGCGTTGACTTTCTCCACCCGCTTCTTCACAGCTTCGGCCTGAGTGCGTGTTAGCGTTGAGGTTGCTGTGTCGATTATTATATCATCTAATATTGTCCCGTCTGTAAAAAAAAACAAAAAAACATTAATCACATATAATCCTAAAATTAAACGAGCTACACAGAAGTGAAGTTTGATTTAGATCAGTCCTCCCAGTGGCTAATCTACCAAATATAGGTTTTTTAAATAGGTTTTTTAAGCAAAATATATACATGTAGGTTATTATAGGTTTACCAAATGCCAAAATAAAGGCTTTTATAGGTTATTTCCTGTGATTATGCAGTGTTGAGTAACAAGTTTTTGGTAAATGGCCTACCTTCTGAGTACTTTTTTTGCAACAAAGTACATTACCCCATACCCTGTCCGGCAGAAAATCTAAGAGCGGTACACATGTTACAGTTTGGCTACTGTTTTGGCTTCATCTCTTTATACTTAGGAAGTAATTTTTCTACAAAGCCATGAGTGTTTTATGAGGAAGTTGAAAATGTGTTGCAGGAGATTAAAAATATAGGTTTTTATAGGTTAATATAGGTAAAACTTGTAGCTTTGCATGGTGAGGATGATAAGTAAGACTAATTGCGGTGACACCATGTGGAATCTCAATTGAGTAGTAATTAGTTCTGAAAAGAACTAAGGTTAATATAGGTTTTTATAGGTTTTTTGGGGGAAATAAAGGTTCCCATTTTGAAATATAGGTTTTTACAACATGTAGGTTTTATAGGTTTCACAAGGAGGCCTGTTAGATTCTACTGAGCCGTATTACGTGATCATGAAGTGATGTCATACAAGGTGAAGTAGAACTGTCGTTCGTATTTGTATTTAGTTCCACAAAACTGGCAATTACCAAATTAACAAATTGGGATCTAAACATCTTACTTTTAACTTTTAAAGTGTAAAGTTAGTATGTGTGCCCATCATCCTAAGAAATTCGTTCATCTGAAGATGAAGTGCTTTTTTATCTTAGATAAAATGTCAAATTTACAACCCCCAAAAAATGGCAACTTTTTGTAAAGAAAAAAAGAAAAAAAAGATGACTTTTTTTTGGTGTAATTTTCTCAACATGGTGAGCACCTGTGATGTGATGAAACTTTCACAGATATTTTTACGATATATTTCTTGAAATGTTGGCAAAACATTTTGTTTATAAAAATGAATGTATATGGGTCATTCCATGAACCCAAAGTGTGACATGGAGGTCAAAAATTTCAAGTTCATTAAATAAAGAAAAAAAATATATCAGTTTTGTTCCCTTATTTATCATAGTTTTTTGTAGGTTGTCACCTTTTAAAATAATAGATACAAACATTAAAACTGAGTGTCATGTATTTACTTCCTGCTTCACCTGATATGAGGTTAACGATGTAACAAAATTACAAGGGGACACCATGTCTTGTTATGTTGTGTAATATACTGACTCAAGTTAATGGATCAGAATAGGGGAGACCCAAGAAATTTTAGTTTGTTGTCATAGTAGGTCTGTATGAGATGCAACAATAGGTGAATGTTATAATCATCAGCTCGTACGATGTAAGGAATAACACAGGCCCCAATATCTGAAATACATGGAAAACACAAGTGTCCCACGTTCATGGAATGACCCATATGTTATCTTCTTGAACTAAGCCCCGGGCATTTTTGCTAGAAACCATCCAAAATCCACCAAAATCCATCAACATGCAGTAAAAGGGTAACCCTTTCATCATACATGTACCTCCTGATGATGTATCGCATTTTAGACATTCAGGTGTGCGTCAAATCGTGTTCCTATAAGCACACATGGACTTGGCTTTATACAGGATGCTCAAAATGCACCCTTGACATTCATACACTGCACTGACATGCAATATGAACATAAAAATGCATTCAATCTTGTCCGCTGATTGGAAAGGCAAAGTTAACCCTAACTCCCTAGAGGCATTTTGGCCAGGAACCATCCCAAATCCACCAAAATCCATCAACAAGCAGTAAAAAGGTACCCCAATTGTTGGAATTTTAACCCATATCCGCTGATCTACGTGATAACCCGTAGATATGTAAAACGCTACAAACGCTGACCTACGTGATTTTCCGTACCGTGTTTTTGTCCAATTCCAATTTACTACGTTTTTCCAATGACTGTATTTCATGATTATAGATATGAAATTAGACAAGTCTGACATCATAATAAAGTGCATATTCTCCTCTTTCCATCAGTATAAAATGTGTCTGTGTCAGTGATTGTAATATTCTCTAAGTAAGGAATCTTTCTGATTGTGTGCAAAAACAATGTATCTCTGTGCGGGGGCTTAGGCACATACAGTCTTTTGTGTGTTTACATGGTTAAGGCGGATATGGGTTAATGAATTGGTACAGTAGCAAATTGCAAAGTATCCGTGGCTTGGCTATACACTGTCCTGAATCCAACAAAAAGCAGCCGGTGGAGTTTGATGGATTTGGTACACATGGCTACATGCTCTATTCACTGGGCTATACTGTGGAGTACTGAATCCATCAAAAGCAGCCGGTGGAGTTTGATGGATTTGGTACACATGGCTACATGCTCTATTCACTGGGCTATACTGTGGAGTACTGAATCCATCAAAAGCAGCCGGTGGAGTTTGATGGATTTGGTACACATGGCTGCATGCTCTATTCGCTGGGCTATACTGTGGAGTACTGAATCCATCAAAAGCAGCCGGTGGAGTTTGATGGATTTGGTACACATGGCTACATGCTCTATTCGCTGGGCTATACTGTGGAGTACTGAATCCATCAAAAGCAGCCGGTGGAGTTTGATGGATTTGGTACACATGGCTGCATGCTCTATTCGCTGGGCTATACTGTGGAGTACTGAATCCAACAAAAGCAGCCGGTGGAGTTTGATGGATTTGGTACACATGGCTACAATGCTCTATTCGCTGGGCTATACTGTGGAGTACTGAATCCATCAAAAGCAGCCGGTGGAGTTTGATGGATTTGGTACACATGGCTACATGCTCTATTCGCTGGGCTATACTGTGGAGTACTGAATCCATCAAAAGCAGCCGGTGGAGTTTGATGGATTTGGTACACATGGCTACAATGCTCTATTCGCTGGGCTATACTGTGGAGTACTGAATCCAACAAAAGCAGCCGGTGGAGTTTGATGGATTTGGTACACATGGCTACAATGCTCTATTCGCTGGGCTATACTGTGGAGTACTGAATCCATCAAAAGCAGCCGGTGGAGTTTGATGGATTTGGTACACATGGCTACATGCTCTATTCGCTGGGCTATACTGTGGAGTACTGAATCCATCAAAAGCAGCCGGTGGAGTTTGATGGATTTGGTACACATGGCTACATGCTCTATTCGCTGGGCTATACTGTGGAGTACTGAATCCAACAAAAGCAGCCGGTGGAGTTTGATGGATTTGGTACACATGGCTACAATGCTCTATTCGCTGGGCTATACTGTGGAGTACTGAATCCATCAAAAGCAGCCGGTGGAGTTTGATGGATTTGGTACACATGGCTACATGCTCTATTCGCTGGGCTATACTGTGGAGTACTGAATCCAACAAAAGCAGCCGGTGGAGTTTGATGGATTTGGTACACATGGTTACATGCTCTATTCGCTGGGCTATACTGTGGAGTACTGAATCCATCAAAAGCAGCCGGTGGAGTTTGATGGATTTGGTACACATGGCTACATGCTCTATTCGCTGGGCTATACTGTGGAGTACTGAATCCAACAAACAGCAGCCGGTGGAGTTTGATGGATTTGGTACACATGGCTACATGCTCTATTCGCTGGGCTATACTGTGGAGTACTGAATCCAACAAAAGCAGCCGGTGGAGTTTGATGGATTTGGTACACATGGCTACATGCTCTATTCACTGGGCTATACTGTGGAGTACTGAATCCAACAAAAGCAGCCTGTGGTGTTTGATGGATTTGGTACACATGGCTACATGATCTATTCGCTGGGCTATACTGTGGAGTACTGAATCCAACAAAAGCAGCCGGTGGTGTTTGATGGATTTGGTACACATGGCTACATGCTCTATTCGCTGTGCTATACTGTGGAGTACTGAATCCAACAAAAGCAGCCGGTGGAGTTTGATGGATTTGGTACACGCATGGCTACATGCTCAATTCGCTGGGCTATACTGTGGAGTACTGAATCCAACAAAAGCAGCCGGTGGAGTTTGATGGATTTGGTACACATGGCTACATGCTCTATTCGCTAATATACTGTGGAGTACTGAATCCAACAAAAGCAGCCGGTGGAGTTTGATGGATTTGGTACACGCATGGCTACATGCTCAATTCGCTGGGCTATACTGTGGAGTATTGAATCCAACAAAAAGCAGCCGGTGGTGTTTGATGGATTTGGTACACATGGCTACATGATCTATTCGCTGGGCTATATGCTGTGGAGTACTGAATCCAACAAAAGCAGCCGGTGGTGTTTGATGGATTTGGTACACATGGCTACATGATCTATTCGCTGTGCTATACTGTGGAGTACTGAATCCGCCAAAATCAAGCAAAACCAGGGGGTGGATTTTAGAGCCATTATTTCAACCGCAGAAGTTGTACAGGAAACGGTAGAGGATTTCACATGCAAAACCACTATCCCTGCTGCTGTTTCCTATGCATGTCCTAACCCGTCCACAAGAAGGTCACCCATTATATACCACAGTGTACAAACCTTTTAATGTGTCAGCGATGGAAGACAACCCCGCTTCCTTCAGCCATCTCAGTTCCTGTTCACCTGGATGTTACACAAAACAAAACAAGACTGGCAAAATCAATACTGTGACACGACGGAGGCGATTCCTGAACAATTTCTGAACAATGTGCCAACTTTGTTTAACCCGTCTATGACTGCAAGGGTCAAAATCAGTCAAAAATGTTGATATACTTGCCAAGGTATATCTAGTGCATTTAATAAAAAGTCGAACACGGTCAAACCTTGCGTGTAGTTAAGTACACTCACGGAATTTAAAAACGCATCAACTTATATTTCTCAATAAATATGTATAACTTATATGCAGTGATAAATTGAAGCCATAATTGTACATAGCACTTTTATTGTGTCAGTATGATGTGAAAATTTGCGCTCATAAATTGTTAACCTATGTTCTTATTTCTCACTGCAATAATCTGCTGTTGAAAAATATGTGAAATATTGGGATGATGCATTTTTAAATTCCGTGAGTATACATTTACAGGTCAAAATGAGTCGGCCGTTTTTGACGGGCAAAAGCATCATCTGGTATTGTTCAGGGTGGTCAAAATGACAGTGAAAACCAGTCAAAAATGCCCCCTGTGTGTACATTTGGGTCAACAATCAAAACAGGCAGTTGACTGGTTTTGACCACTGTAGCTGCATGTACAGTACATGTACTTGCCACTACACTTCAGCTAAAGTTAGGAGGGTTAATTAATCAATTTGATTATTTTCATCACTCAGTTGATTGATTAATTGATTTGACTGACAGATCGATCCGTCAAACAACTGACTAATTGAGTAATTGTTGGATCAAAACAAAACAAGATTGGCAAAGTCAATACTAATAATAATAATAATAATAATAATAATAATAATAATAATAAAGATTTTTAGCGCGCACATATCCACCCTGCTGGGCGCTCAAGGTGCGGAAACAAAGAAAAACATGAATTACAAACAATATACAATGATAGCATAGGGGGGAAAAAATTAATTAAAAATAAATAAATTAAAAAAATAAAATTTAAAAATTTAAAAAATTATGTACCGAGATACATGTACCTACATGTACAATACAATTACAAATATACAACATCTTTGAAGAGTTGTGACATAAGATGAGTTTTAAGCATCGACTTAATACGTGATGGGAGTCGGTTCCTGAACAATTTGTGCGGATCGAATTATGCGGATCGGTCGAACAACTGACTGATTGATCGCTGGATCAAAACAAAACAAGATAAATCCAATGAATCAATTTGATCATTTTGACCAATCAATTCATTGATTTAATTGACTGATTGACTTATTTGATTTATAGATCGATCGGTCAAACAACTGACTGACTGAGTGATTGCTGGATCAAAACAAAACAAGATAAACCAAATGAATCAATTTGATCGTTCTGAACCAATCAATTCACTGGTTCATTGATTGACCGATTTGATCGATAGATTGATTAGTCAATCAATTGACCGACTGGTGGATTGACGGATAATTTAAATTTGTTCTGGTTAATGGTTAATTGGTCTGGTTAATTGATAGATTGAAACTGAACAAGGCGCAACTGCTTCTGTGCAAAGAAAACAATGTTTGTATAGAAACATACACTGCATTACACACATACACGTGTAGAAGGTCTTCATACAATGTATTAAATGCCCATGACAGTTTAGACAATCTGATTGGACAAAACGTAATCACGTGGGGGTGTATTAACGGATGATAAAGACTGGTATCACGCGCCTGACTCCTGTACTTTGGAAGTGTTTTGTGTGTCCCCCCAAAAAAACCATGAATTTGACCATTTCTATTTGGCTTTATTCAACAAAAATTATGGGTTTTGGGGTTTTTTTTTTTTACATTTTGAATACGAAATCGATACTGTCATTTATGAATGGGAATAACAGTTTGACGTTTGGTCTTTGCCGCAGGTTAACGACCGGTGGTCACGGCCGAAAAAGACCATGCCTTCCTCTCGGTAAACTTAAAAATGCAAACTCAAATGAGCTGACAAATTTAATTCTTGTTTCCCCCGCAAAATGGACCAGAATTATTTATATACGCCACTGTTTTTGCAGGCAAATAAGTTTGTGAATTTACCGACAGAAGCAAGTGGGGGACGCTTGTCTTTACTGCAGGTTAACGACCGGTGGTCACGGCCGAAAAGGACCATGCCTTCCTCTCGGTAAACTTAAAAATGCAAAACTCAAATGAGGTGACAAATTTAATTCTTGTTTCCCCCGCAAAATGGACCAGAATTATTTATATACGCCACTGTTTTAGCAGGCAAATAAGTTTGTGAATTTACCGACATACACATGTGGGGGACACTTAGTCTTTACCGCAGGTTAACGACCGGTGATCACGGCCGAAAAGGACCATGCCTTCCTCTCGGTAAACTTAAAAATGCAAACTCAAATGAGCTGACAAAATTAATTCTTGTTTCCCCCGCAAAATGGACCAGAGTTATTTTTATATGCCACTGTTTTAGCAGGGAAATAAGTTTGTGAATTTACCGACATACACATGTGGGGGACGCTTGTCTTTACTGCAGGTTAACGACCGGTGGTCACGGCCGAAAAGGACCATGCCTTCCTCTCGGTAAACTTAAAAATGCAAAACTCAAATGAGGTGACAAATTTAATTCTTGTTTCCCCCGCAAAATGGACCAGAATTATTTTTATACGTCACTGTTTTAGCAGGCAAATAAGTTTGTGAATTTACCGACAGAAGCAAGTGGGGGACACTTGGTCTTTACTGCAGGTTAACGACCGGTGGTCACGGCCGAAAAGGACCATGCCTTCCTCTCAGTAAACTTAAAAACGCAAAACTCAAATGAGCTGACAAATTTAATTCTTGTTTCCCCCGCAAAATGGACCAGAATTATTTATATACGCCACTGTTTTTGCAGGCAAATAAGTTTGTGAATTTACCGACAGAAGCAAGTGGGGGACGCTTGTCTTTACTGCAGGTTAACGACCGGTGGTCACGGCCGAAAAGGACCATGCCTTCCTCTCGGTAAACTTAAAAATGCAAACTCAAATGAGCTGACAAATTTAATTCTTGTTTCCCCCGCAAAATTGACCAGAATTATTTATATACGCCACTGTTTTAGCAGGCAAATAAGTTTGTGAATTTACCGACATACACATGGGGGGTTGCCCCGGCCCCCCCCCCCCCCCCCGCCGCCGGCCTACTCCCCCGGCCTGCCCCCCCACCGACCTGCCCACCCCAACTCCAGCTACGCCACTGTTTCCTATCAAAATGAACCACTCTGTCTGCCACAAAGAACCATGTACATCCACTATGTAGTGTAAGTTCTCATAACAACAAGGCTATTCAACTCCAATGTATGACAAGTTAATGATCTATCCGAGGTGCTTATGACGGCTGTCCAGCCGCTGTGAGTATTTCATATCTGAGGCCTCTCTATTGTAATTATGCCAATAGCTTGGAGGGGAAAAAATTAATCAACTTGGTGTTGCTTTGGTGACACAGCAATTAACAGCAAAGCCTTTAGTGGCTACATGTATGTACAATGCTTTTGACCTCTGGCGACCTCTGAAGATGAGTTGGTTGTCAAGTAGTGTATTAATAGTGCAATTGCTCTTAATCTGCGGGACGTGGTTTCCACACAACAAGCATTGAAGGGTGCACCCAACTAAATAGTGAGAAATTCATGCGCCGAGCTGTTTATCATGATTTGTATGTCCTCAAATTGTTCTGAAAGACAACGATTTGAGGCCCATTCATTTGAGGGATTGTGTAAAAATGGTCCAATATCATGACCTGGGGGTCCTTAGACTTCCAATTTTGAGTATTTTGAATACACTAGGCCCTGAAAAAAAAATGGTCCTAATTCCATTTCAAGCGTAAGGACTTTTTTCCAAAATGGCTGTTTTTCAGTGTGGGCGTTTTCACTAGTGTAGAGGGTGGTTTCCACTGGGATGATCAGAATAACGCAACGGGCCTCTGGACTGTCCACATTAACCCTAACCACCTATGTAATCTGGCTAGGAACATTTCTGAATCCTCCAAAATCCATCAGTGCACTTTTGGAAACACGCCCTTATCTTCAAAATGCACCATGCATTTTCGTTGACCTTTCAGATTCAGCACTTATGGCCTGTACTTCTTGCCAGGTAGTAATTTTGCCCCATTTGAAGAGGTGAAAGAAGTACCAGTTTCCAACAGTGCTGAATTTTTTCCCAAAAATGCCCTTTGGAGAATTTTGGAGGATATGGGGTAGTTAGGGTTAAATTGATAATAAAATAAAAGGTTATATATTAATCAATATTTTTTCTTTCGGTTTTAAATATTTTGTACATGTGTATTTAGCATTGATTGCTATGGGAGTTTATTTAGTGGGTGCACCCTGAAGGAATCGACTCTATATTCTGTGATCTCTGTATGAGGGCGCTATGCACTCTAAGCAACGACTGTCACAGGGCTGTTACTAGGGAATTCGTCATTGATTTACTCTCATTATTATTTTACAATTCAACAGTTACCACTGTTAAAATAATTTAACAAAATGGCAAAAGAAAAACCTGCTTTTCAGGTAGAAAACCACCTGAAAACTACCTCAATTGTGACTGGCTCTGGCAAAACCCTAAACTTGGACCCAATTTTCAAAAGTAACCTCCCAAATTTATCGCGAAAATTAACAATGTTCCCAACAACGTTTCAAGATTTTTTTCTTTGTCCATCAAAATCTAGAGAAAATGCTCTACATGTATATGGTGACATGAAAACTGGTCCCTCAAACTGGTCCCTGGCGGATCCAGGGGGGGGCTAAGGGGGCTGTAGCCCCCCCCCCTAAAATCGTTTAAAAAAAAAAAGAAAAAAAAAAAGGGAGATAAAAAGAGAGAGAGAGAGAGAGAGGGGAGGGGAGGGGAGAACGCACTCCCATTCCCTCACTGTGCTTTGTTTTTCTCTCCCTTTGATTATTTCATTGTAATTTTTGTAGTGCTGAAAAATAATTGTTTTTGATTCTCAGCCCCCCCTAAAAAATGTTCTGGATCCGCCCATGCTGGGGTCAGTTTTTGACACTTTTCATGGCTGTTACGCATTACGTACGTAACATAAATGCCAAGAAGTTTTGGGTTTTGCCAGAGCGGGTCACAATTATACCTCATTCTTATTGGTAAGCCCAGAAAGGTATTTCCGTTCTGTGTATACATAAAAAAATGACTTTATTTAATCATTCAAAACTGACAGAACTGCATTGATTGGCCTGTGTCGCTGTGTAAATATTTACGATTATCATAACATGGTGCTGCGAAAATGCCCCAAACTCGGAGTTCAAGTGCATTCCACTGTTAGAGGGCTACATGTATATATGCTGTGCGCGTGTACTGAACACAATGGGTGCCACTTTGACTGGCAGTCTGATTAAAGCACAAAAAAAAACAAAAAAATGTCTCCGGTTTTTGGTCGGATTTTGATAGGACTGAGCGGAGGGATTTCTTGCTTACCATGGAGTGCCATGGTCGAGCGGTTTAGCGCATCGGATTTGTGTTCTGATGGCTGAGTCGTCAGAATGTGGGGGTTGAATCCCAACCGCGACCGTGGTGCTTGTGTCCTTGAGCAAGACACTTTACCATAATTGCTTCTCTCCACCCAGGGGTAAATGGGTTACCTGTGAGGGTCGAGTTGGTTGTTGTGTTTGATTAGCCCATATATGCGCCGAAATGGCAGCAATTGAGCTGTATACTCCCCAGGGAGCTGAGATGGTTTTCAGGAATGATTTATGCGCCTGATGAGCAGGGGTAATAATGTAATGCGCCTTGAGCACCAGTTTGGTGGATACGTGCACTATATACATGTAAGTCCACATTATTATTATTATTATTATTACCATCGGGTGTCTTTGCCTCATCCTCCTCCCCATCGGTGCAGGAGCTGGACCCGTTGCTGTCGGCGAGCTTGCTCGCCTGCTGGATCTCTTCCAACTCGAAGAAGTACGCCTCAAAGTCGGCCGTGTTCTTTCCCGTCCTGTCCCTCGGCTGGTGCATCATGGCAGAGCGGGAGGTTGCGGTTGCTATGGCAAAGAGATGGAATCGCTATGGCAACATGGATGGAGATGGCAACGTCCCAGGCAGTTTATCTGATTTCATCGACCACAACAGATACGTGTAAAGGCTACACAGTTATGATCTGCAGAGAAGGAAATACCAAGTACATTATATGTATCTCACATTAGTGTACATGTATGTATACAGTTGTACATACAGGTATCTATATATCTGACTCACTTTGCACATGACTGGACACACAATGTATGTTCATGTATGTACCCTAAGGACACAGAAAAGTGTGTTTTCATATAATATCGACATGTGCGTACCTTGTAGACATTGTGTGCACACAATACAAAGAATTGAGGTTTCATGAGAAAAAAAAAAGAAAAAAAAGAAAAAAAAAAGAAAAAAACTGACAGAATAACAATCCACTCGAATGCACTGTGATTTATCAAAGATTTACATTGTATATCTAGGGGTGATATTTGCATACAGAATGTAATTGATCAATGCTTTGTGAACAAACACTGGCACGCATGCCCTGAGTACTCAAATAACCCTTTGCTATTTATTAACCCTAACTCCCTAGGCCCACTTGGTTACACATAACCTGAATCCTCCCCAAATCCTTCAGTAGTAAAGCAAGCACATGACATGTATGCACTCATGTGTTTCTAATCTGTGATACATGTACATGGCCAGGGACCCTCCCTGCATGCATGGAGCAATAAACAGTGTCCACTGGACCCAAGCACTGACCTTTGCAATCACTACAACAAACATGGACGTACATGTACCATGGAAAGGCAAGTATGCCTAATAACCTCAATCCTCCAAAATCCTTCACTTTAATTGCAAAGAGCATGTAGCATGTAACCTCAATCCTTCAAAATTCTTCACTTTAGCAAAGAGGATTTTGGAGGATTTGGGAAGGTTAGGGTTAAAGCCAATATGCACTACTGGTTATCTTGGGGGGGGGGGGAGGACCCATAAATGATCACAGTTTACAGGGACAGTACTGTCATGATCACAGCAGACATTCAACAGGGCATGGAATCGGTGTCATAATAATAATAATAATAATGTGTGGACTTATATAGCGCACGTATCCACCAACTGAGTGGTGCTCAAGGCACATATTATTACCCCTGCTCATAAGGCTCATAAGGCTCATAAATCATTCCTGAAACCATCTCAGCTCCCTGGGGAGTATACAGCTCAATTGCTGCCATTACAGAGCATATAGGGCTAATCAACCAACTCTGCCCTCACAGGTACCCATTTAACCCCTAGGTGGAGAGAAGCAATTATGGTTAAGTGTCTTGCTCAAGGACACAAGTGTCACGGCCGGGATTCGAACCCACATTCTGCTGCTAACACCAGAACTTGAGTCCGGTAAGCTAGACCGCTCGGCCACGACACTCCACGACACTTGTTGTGCTGTGCGCATTTATCAGCTGGTCCAGCTAATGTTTTTTCCCCCCATTACTGCCTATGTTATTATACTTTAAACCTAATCTAATTTACAGGTATTTTTTAGTCTATGTACATACATTTGCACTTATATGTACAGTATATTGCTCTTTTCATGTATCACTGGTCTACAGCCAAAATGCTTCCGAAACAAATGAAGTCAAACTTGACTAATTATGGGTCACTGAGAATGGAAATGATGCTTAAAATTGTTGATTGGCTCTAGTTTTCAAGATCTACATGTACATGTGTGCACATATGGGAATAGCGTATGATAATTCATGATTAAAAATCTGCTATATGTACACCATATACATAGTACATGTACGTAAAATGTAAAAACTTAAATATCTTGGAAACAGTAGCCAATCAGCAATTTTAATTGTCATATTTGAATTCAGCACATCAAAATCCATAACAAATAGCACATTTTATCTCTGAAGCAGACGACTTTTAAAAAATTGTTGAAAAGTGTATTTGGACTGTCGTGGCCGATCAGTAAAAGTCCTGAGAAATCACGGGCCCGGTTATCGGTTCCCCGTCAAACGAAATATAATTGGACAATACCAGTCCATTACAGACGGCCACACAAGTATAATGTACACTGAAATGAGCAGCAGCTGTAATTCATAATAGTATTCATATACATGTACGGTTAACCAGTCCCAACCAAGCGTAAAAATTAACGTCAACTCTAACACCGCAGCCTGTTTTTGATGGACCATAAAAGCAAACATTGATTATTCCTATCATTCATGCATGCCCAGATATAACATGGTTCCGGAACACCAATTTTGTTTTAACATCTCGTGTAAATTAGCACTGGGATGGTTAACCGATTAACCGAAAATCAATATTTAAAAAAAAAAATAATAATACTATCGTTTCGGTTTGCGGTATACACCATGCGATTATCTCAACTCTCGCGAAGCTGAGGCACAGGTTCTGAAAAGAACCTTATCGCACGACTCGTGTCTCAACCTTCGCTAAGTGAGATCATGGCTCAAGGGAGAACCAATGTCGGGCAACTTGTTTTTCTCTACTGTCGCTATTAAGTGAGAAATACATGTATGGTACAGGGAGAACCATGCGGACTTCACGGGTTACTCTCCGGGCAATTCGTTTCTCAACTAAGTGAGAAATATGGTTCAGGGAGAACCATGGGGACTTCACGGGTTAATATGGTTCAGGGAGACCCATGGGGACTTCTCGGGGTCCTCTCTATGTTTCGATTAGCCTGCTCTAATCTTCATCAGGAGAATGAAGAGGTTTGGAGATGCAGCTCCTATTAAGTAGTATTTGCTGTGATTATGTGTAGAATGGGAAGTGTTCTGATTTTCTCATGTTTTATTTTTAAATTTTCTGGAGAACACGAAAAATAATTTAAGTTTTTTTTTTTTACATATATAAAAGTAGTATTTGGTACAATCACAATGTCCAACTTTTAACCAAAATTCCACATTTTGAGAATTACTACCCAAAAATCCATCATCATCATCCTCATCCTCATCACCATCCTCATCCTCATCACCATCCTCATCCTCATCACCATCCTTGACATCATCCTCATCATCACCATCCTTGACATCATCCTCATCATCACCATCCTTGACATCATCCTCATCATCACCATCCTTGACATCATCCTCATCATCACCATCCTTGACATCATCCTCATCATCACCATCCTTGACATCATCCTCATCATCACCATCCTTGACATCATCCTCCTCATCCTCATCCTTGACATCATCCTCATCAACCTCATCAACCTCATCAACCTCATCAACCTCATCATCATCCTCACCATCATCCTCATCATCATCATCATTTGGCTACTGTGCAGGTGACCACAAGTTTTTTCCATGTTGCTCTGTCTTGAGCCATTTCTGATGAGATCATGGATGGGGTACACAGTAGCTCAGGAACATTGTTGGTTGGCGGCCTCAATGTTTTTTGCTATGATATGGTGTAAATAGGCAGTACATGCATGCTCTGGTAAAAACTACACAAAAATCCATATTTCCCCCAGAAGACACGGGTTTTTCAAATTTTAACCACTTGGATTGGATTCCCTATGATATTCTGGTCTAGAATCAATATGAAATATTCCTCTCAGAATGCTAATGTAAAATGTTGAACAAATTTTCTCTCCCATGGAGAATTGCCTGCACATATTTAAAACCGAGAAATTTGCAGTCCGTATACATGTACATGTATATCTTTTACAAGAAAATTGTGAAAACATTTTCAGATCGTGTTCATTCCAATGGTGAATTTCCGTCTTCAGATGACAGAAATTAATTTTGTGAAATCAGTTGTCATTGTCAAAGCTCTCCAACAAACGTACCAAATCAAATGTCTGTGTGGATTAAATTAGATGGAGCAGAACAAATAGCCCCCACAGCTTTTCTCTCACTAACGCACGTACATTTTTATAAATTACAGCATGTATGCACATCGACTCAGAGGGCAATTTGTCACAATCCGACACGGCATTCAGAAATCTAATAAAAATTGATCGCCAAGTACTGTACCGGAGACGTTGCCATGGCAGCCACGTAGCGTGAATTTACTGTGCCTGAAGCTATTGATTTGTACAAAGAAAGGATCTTTATTTATTTCCAACCCACTCAATTTGAGCGATATTAATTTTTGCCCAGGGTGCATGTTTACGTGCATGTATGTGACTGTCATAGAATTTTGGAAGAACCTGAAAATTCTTCAACTTCTCTAACCCTAACCCCTTGATACTCATCGCTGGTGCTTTTTAAGTGAAGGAATCAAGTGTGCCTTTGAGGGATCCTTGGTTCCATTACCAGAAATGTAATAATAATAGTAACAGGATATATTTGAAAAGAAGAGAAGTTTTACCAATGGTATATTTTCCTATTAAATGATTTTATATCTTATATGGCAATATATATGGTACCACACACAGCACGCAGGCATCACACGCATTCTTAAAACACTTGCGTTTGGTCAAAAAGAGTGCACCGTTTTGGTCGAAGAGTAAGGCTGTGTATTTTCGGTTATTTCGGGAACCGGTTACCCGAAATTGGAAATCTTCGGATAAGCGCATAAATACTGGATATATAAAATAACCAATATGAACACAAGTTTCTCTTGTATTATTAGAGTCATAATAAATGTGGACTTCCTGTAATATGTAATTTCCCGCCTCTACATGTATATTAAAAACGACTCGTAGCATCCCTATTCCCCACACACATTTTGTTAACAAAAAATTCAGAGACTTCCATTTGTGCGGCTTAAAAATGGCCAGCCGAAATTTTCAAAAGTCGTTTACGGGTAATTGGAACCATAAAAGTGGAACCGGGTGAATGACAGTTTCGGTCGGGTATTCGGGTACCCGGATACCCTGCACAGCCTAAATCAAAGAGGCACTGGACTGCGTAGAAAAATACATACATGTACATTTAATGCAGAATATTGATACATACATGTACATGTATACACCTCTGCAGTTACATGTATAGCGTGACACGGTTAGCGATGAAGTTTACAAACTTACCTTTAATGGACACAATATTCATGTACACCCATACACACGATAAAGATGTGAACTTTGAAATGAGTGGTGTACATGTACATGTACAGATAAAACTACATATTATGTATGTATACAGTGTACTCTGTTACCACAGGAAATCCTTTTGTGGTGAACTTGTGAATTGAGTCCTGTGCCGGTAGTCGGAACACATCCTTAACAATGGATTCTAAATAGCAGACAGGAACCAGACCAGGGCAGATAATTAAGCCGATGGAAATTATTAATTATGAATACATTACTTGCTGATTACCAGTACAATAGCACCCAGTACCTCTGTCCTGTGGACGACAAACCCATGAGAATGCAGAGCTGTGTGGTATTCCCATGTCTGTCAAGGGACATATTGCATGATGACCGAATTGGGCTGTGCCTTTGTCGGTTATTTCGGGAACTGAATACCGGATACTGGAAATCTTTGGATACCCGGGTACCCGTAAACAATTTTGTAAAAAATACATAATTACCGAATGCATAAAATAATCTACATATAAGAACACAAGTTTCTCTTGTTGTATTACAGCCACAAGAAATGTGGACTTGTAGGATTTGAGGCTTTGCTAATAATAATAATAATAATAATAATAATAATAATAATAATAATAATAATAATAATAATAATAATAATAATAATAATAATAATAATAATAATAATAATAATAATAATAATAATAATAATAATAATAATAATAATAATAATAATAATAATAATAATAATAATAATAATAATAATAATAATAATAATAATAATAATAATAATAATAATAATAATAATAATAATAATAATAATAATAATAATAATAATAATAATAATAATAATAATAATAATAATAATAATAATAATAATAATAATAATAATAATAATAATAATAATAATAATAATAATAATAATAATAATAATAATAATAATAATAATAATAATAATAATAATAATAATAATAATAATAATAATAATGTGGACTTATATAGTGCACGTATCCACCTAACGGGTGCTCAAGGCGCATTATATTATTACCCCTGCTCATCAGGCTCATAAATCATTCCTAAAACCATCTCAGCTCCCTGGGGAGTATACAGCTCAATTGCTGCTATTACAGCGCATATAGGGCTAATCAAACGCAACAACCAACTCTGCCCTCACAGGTACCCATTTACCCCAAGGTGGAGAGAAGCAATTATGGTAAAGTGTCTTGCTCAAGGACACAAGCACCCCGGTCGCGGCTGGGATTCGAACCCACATTCTGACGACTCGGCCATCAGAACACAAATTCGATGAAACTAAACCGCTCGACTATGGCACTCCATACTGTGGAGTATTTGAATATGCCAAAATCAAGCCAAACCAGGAGGTGGATTTTGATGGACTTGGGGATGTTAGGGTACAGTCGTCAGATCGTCTAAACAGTCTTGGGCATTCATGAATCATGGTTTATCGGGATTGTTGTTTAGCAGCTGTACTTTAGTATGCGATTACTCTCTAGCGTGTTTATTTGTTCAACGTTATTTATGGCTTTGATGTCTCCAAAACCAACAGTCAGCAGATATAAATTTAGAACATCCTGCCAAAAAAAATATGTTTGTATCTGGTCATTGACTGCCTCCCCTCCCTAGTACCAATACATCATTTTTGATTTTTTTTTCAATATGGGGTAAAAGTTTGATCAGGGGTGTGAGTTAACAAAAGTAACCAATCCTGAAAAATGGGTAGCAGGCCTGGGTCTCCCTTTGGTCTAGAGGACAAAGCCCCCTGAAACTCCTGGATGTTTAATTTTGGAGGATTTACAGACTCTCCACATCCACACAAACAAGAAACTAGAGGTTTGAACACAATACAGGCTACTTCTTTCTTTCCTTGGTGGCTACTTCTCTTCCAAGGCCAAGGAAGATTTGTAAAAAAAAAATCCTGAAATCAGGAAAAATCCTGAGAAATCACAGGCCTGTTTGATTTTTTTTTAAATTTAGATACTGTGTAATTTTATATTGTTTAACCAGTTGACGTCGGGAATATTTATTTTTTTCCGGTCCCCCGTGCGGGTTTATTTTCAGTGAAAAATCTGAAAAAATTTCTAGCCATTAATAATTTTTTTTGTCAATGAAACTAAGTTCGGACACCCAAATAAACACCTTTACTCATTGACATTTCGAGAATTAAATGGCTAGTTTTTAAATTACAGTTGTGTTTGTTCAGCACAATTAGACTGTTGGCAAGCTCCGATGCAACGGCCTATTAGCGACCAGCATACCCGGAGAGAGATCGAAGGCCTCGTAAACAATGGATATAAATCCGTCTTTACAAATTCTTGGCTGGTACGTCAAAGGAACAGGTCTTGGATAAAGGGATTAGGCAAAAATCAACAAAAAGAGTGAACTCGTTCAGTGTTTGCAGTGCATTTTGTCCGCGGCCACCGAACCGTGACCCCATGGACTCCGAGAAACGATTGCATGTATACAAGTCAGCCACCACGACGGCACGCCACATGTGGCGTGTCAACAAGTCTCCCGGTAACACACACAAAAATCGAAATGCGTGTTTAGATGCTCTCCGATCCGCTGCACAAAATAAAATTGCGTGTATACACGGCCTCCGAAGCGAACTGGTTAAAATGAAAGACATTCTTCAGACACTATTTGTGTACAATAATATTGCGTCTTTCTTTAATTGACTCTACACTCTTGCATGGTTGCCAAAAAAAAAAAATATATTTCTTAACAAAAATTTTACTCAAATTTAATCTGCATCAATGCATCACTTCTGAAGCTCATATCTGATCAGAAACCCGATACATTTTTTTTTTAGTGGCCTGACATTCAGGAGAAGTTAAGAAAATAAACATTGCCTGGAGAATTGTTGGGAATGAACTTCCTGTGACCTGGCCAGTCTGTGGTCAAGCTGAATGTTTATTAAAGCTAAAATACCCTTTTGGTAAATGTTTCTAAGTTCATCATTTAGTTTGCATCATTTGCCAAAAGCGTTTTCATGCCTTCAATTAGGCTTGGGCGATATATCCACGATATATCGCCAAACATCGCGATTTTTGATAGTTTCGCAATTATTTATTTTTCATTCACGCATGATTGCTTTAGAGCCGATAACCACAGGTACGTAACCTTCGTACGTAGCGTCACAATAAATCGCAAATTCACTTGCATAGAACTGTATTTCTGAAGTAGTTCCTTCATCTTGTTTCCCTGTTGCATACAATCCATTTAAGTTCAAGCGTAATGTCAACAGGTTTCTCTTAACTTGACTAATTTTCTTGTTAGCCGTCACCTTGAGTGGCCTTTTGGCCTTGTGATGGGCGACTTACATAAAAAAAATTAAAAAAATTTAAAGTTCGCTTTTGTTTCTCACTTCCGAAAGCTGAAAAGACGTCCAATTTCATTTCCATGGAATTTCTGCCTTGACTCACAATGGCGTTTTTTTTTAAATTACAATATATATTTTTTTTAATCTTAATTTTCCCGATATCTCGATAACTTAAAAAGGTTCTCGATATCGTAATCGAATAAAATAAAAAAGTATCACGATATTCGATATTATCGTGTTATCACCGAAGCTTACTTTCTATAGGGTACATTCTTGGGGCACTGTACCGATTAGGACTTGCTGAGGGCACATATATTAGGGCTGTGCATTTTCGAATAATTTGATAACCGGATATTCAGATTTTGATTTCGATCGAATATTTGATATTCGAAGGCCGCCGATTGTAAATTGCGCCACGTGATAAAACGAGCACACACGATATGGTGGGGCCAACAAATGTATTAAACATAATGTCGCCCGGACTAGTATGGACGACCAAATGTAGACGAGAGGATGATTGGAGTGGGAGGGAGGGATAATGATGAAAGCACCAATATAAAAATAAAAAAATTAAACAAAAATAATTTTTTTCTTTCTTTGAATATATATCAAACCGGGAAAAAAACCAACCAGATATTGGAACCATCGATTGAATATTTGAATATTCAGTTATTCGGCACAGCCCTAATCAGCGGCGTGACCACGGGGGGGGGGCCTGGGGGGACATGTGCCCCCCCCACAAATTTCCAGTGCCCCCCCCACGAAAAATCCTCATAGTGCCCCAACAAACAGAAAAGAAAAAGAAAAGGGAAAAAACCCATACCCCTGGCCCCCCCCCACTGAAAAGCAATGCCCCCTATGCCCCCTGTGCCCCCGCCCGCCCGCCCCTGTGCTCCCCTGTGCTCCCCTGTGCTCCCCCCTGTGCTCCCCGCCCGCCCGCCCGCCCCCCTGGGCCTGGGGCACATGCCCCACGAAAATCCTCATAGTGCCCCAAAAAACAGAAAAGAAAAAGAAAAGGGAAAAAACCCATACCCCTGGGCCCCCCCACTGAAAAGCAATGCCCCCCTGTGGCCCTGTGGCCCTGTGGTACTCAACATTGGACAATGCTAATGGACAATGCTAATCACTCCTTTAACCCTATAACCCCCTAGGTATTCTAGCTAGGAACCTTCCTGAATCCTCCAAAATCCATCAGTGCCCTTTTGGAAACATGCCCTTATCTTCAAAATGCACCATGCATTTTCGTTGATCTTTCATATTCAGCACTTATGGCCTGTACTTCTTGGCCAGGTAGTAATTTTGCCCCATTTGAAGAGGTGAAAGTACCAGTTTCCAACATTGCCCCTTGGAGGTTTTTGCAGGATTTGGGGTGGTTAGGGTTTTAAAGCAAAGGTATATGTACGTATGCAAACCATGATACAAGACCAGGGTCCAATATCGGCCCAGCTGATTTTCTGCTGATACATTTTTCATTTCATAGCGCTATGAAAGGCACGCTACATGTAACTTGCCGGCCGTTATTGCAAGCAAATGAGTGACGCAACAATACAAAATCCATGGTGAACGCGCACGCGCCGCTCTGAATTTTCTTGCTCACCTGTGAAATAACGCTTAAATGCTTAAGCAAATATTTCTGCTGTAGTTTGCATGAAAATTTGCTTACCGGTAAAGCAGCGCTATGAAATTGAACCCAGATTATCAAACTAACAAATTGTTTTTCTGAAACCGTACTTGTTGTAAAGTTCAAACAAATAGAGAAATAGTGTAGGTTGTTGCAAACTGCTTACCAACCTAAATGACCTGTAGTATAAATGCAAAACAGCAGGGCAATTCCACGCCAATTCGGTGAAAGTTTTTGGTTAAATGGTAGAGTATGCTTTCCTAAATTCCAATTTAGAATGAATACAAAAGAAATCTGATGAAATCATGATGAGAAACAAATTTAGTTTTTTTCTGGTGTGCCGTAATTCTTTTTTTAATTTTTTTTTTAGGTTCTGTCAAAAACGGTGGAATAATTTCCTTGCGTACGGTATTCCTTGCGTACGGTATTATTTTTACCGAGTGAAGATGGTTGCGGCCAACATCTGTGAGGCCGGGGAGCACCGGGTCAAACCCAATCTATTCAGAACTCCGCCGCACGTCTCGTAACCCGCACTAAACAGTATGAGCACATAACCCCTGTACTTCACTCTCTGCACTGGCTACCTGTCACTCAACGCATCAAGTTTAAAATCCTCACTATCACCTATAAAGTCTTACATGCACAGTCGCAGTCTCAACGATCTCTTAACTCTCCATGGTTCAGCGAAAAAGACTCGTTCTTCGAACGAGACCCTATTCGTGGAACCACGCTATCACCTCGAATCCTACGGCGCACGTGCTTTCTCTATATCTGCACCCCGGTTGTGGAAATCTCTTCCTAACCACATCCGCTCTGCACCTTCCCTTGATGCTTTTAAGTCTTCTCTTAAAACGCACCTCTTCTGTCTGCACTATGGCTAATATTTTACTCTGCATTTTTAATCTTAATTCTTTTTCCATTTTTACTAGTTGTTTTTCTTTATTTTTATTTTTATTCGTTTTAATACCTAATTGTTTCTATTTTGTTTTATATCTATTTTGTTTTATATGGAGTGTCGTGGCCGAGCGGTCTAGCTTACCGGACTCAAGTTCTGGTGTTAGCAGCAGAATGTGGGTTCGAATCCCGGCCGTGACACTTGTGTCCTTGAGCAAGACACTTAACCATAATTGCTTCTCTCCACCCAGGGATTAAATGGGTACCTGTGAGGGCAGAGTTGGTTGGTTAGCCCTATATGCGCTGTAATGGCAGCAATTGAGCTGTATACTCCCCAGGGAGCTGAGATGGTTTCAGGAATGATTTATGAGCCTTATGAGCCTTACATGTACATGTATGAGCAGGGGTAATGATATAATGCGCCTTGAGCACCACTTAGTTGGTGGATACGTGCACTATATAAGTCCACACATTATTATTATTATTATTAACTCGACATACTGTACTTTTATTATATTCTTTTGTACAGCGCGCTGAGATTTGTATGTAGCGCGCTATATAAGAACAATACATTATCATTATCATTAATACATTATCATTATTATGGGTAGTCAATATTCCTTCAGATTTTGAAGAGAATTAGTAGGAAGTACTCAGTGAAAAAAAAACATCTAAGGGTGATGCATTTTCAACATAATTATTTCAGAATTCATCTTGAGGATATAAGCAATGTACAATGTACATGTACGTGCACATGCAACAGCATAACCAGACGGTCTTTGTCTTGCGCTTCAGTGAACATTCAGTATGGTCTATTGATCCTGACTTTATTACGGTTTTGATGTTTCATTGTCTGGTGAATCATATGTACAGTATGTCATTATCTCCAATTCTATGCCGTGTTGATCATGACGATACCCAACTCCCTAGGCCCATTTGCTTACACATAACCTGAATCCTCCAAAATCCTTCAGTAGTAAAGCAAGCACATGACATGTATGCACACATGTGTTTCTAATCTGTGATACATGTACATGGCCAGGGACCCTCCCTGCACTGCATGGAGCAATTAACAGTGTCCACTGACCCAAGCACTGACCTTGCAATCACTACAACAAATATGGATGTACATGTACCATGGAAAGGCAAGTATGCCTAATAACCTCAATCCTCCAGAATCATTTTTTGGACAGACCAATACATGTATAGGCCTACATGTACAATGTAACCTCAATCCTCCATTTTCATTTAGTGTCAAATATAGCCTGATAACCTCAATCCTCTTTGCTAAAGTGAAGGATTTTGGAGGATTTGGGAAGGTTAGGGTTCATGTAATGTACACGTGTACATGTATATATATTGATTCAAAGAGAGTTTCAATTACGCGTTGATGCAGTTGTGCAAACATAACCAATGGTGTACCTTACCTTTAATTTCTATTTAAATTTATACAATATTATTTATAAAAACACAAAAATTACACATCTAAAACACAGGGGTTGTGATTGGGCAGTTTTGAAAAATCCACGTAAATTTTGCCAGGGGTACTGGGGCCCCTGTTGTGAACAGCACTGGGGGTGAAATCTATAGTTCTGAGAGTTTGCTTTGCTTTCCTTTATTTCTTAAATCGTAGTAATCCAGAGGATTATGACACTGCGGTTTGTAAAAATCCGAAAATTTGTAAAAATCCCAAAATCTGGAAAAATCCAGACAAATCACTACCCCTATAAAACAAACCAAAAAAAAAAAGAGAAAAAAAAGGGTATTAATTTCAGTGACCTCAAGCAGAAAGGGATTTGAGAACGTTGCAAAGACTCGGCAAGTCTACAACCCTTGATTGAATTTACACATGTCTCCGTGCCTAAGTTAATTACTTTACAGCGCACAGATGGATGTTGCTAAATACGGCCAGTAGTGGTGACCCGCTCCGCTGAGGGTCACAAAACGCTAACGAGATTAAAATGTTGTTGGTTCGACGACAACAACAAATGCTTGTAACTTCAGCAATTGCTTTTAATGGTGGTTACTGAAAAAAAAAACAGGCGCCTACATGCCGTAATATCCCTGGGAAACAAACAAAGATCCCTGGTTTCTATGGAAATGAAATTTTTGGACGGACATCACTCAAGAAATGAGTGCTGTAAAGTAGGGGCATGCTTCGTTTAACAAGATTAAAACATCTTTTTATCAGGTCAGAGCAGAAAGGACTTATAAGATCTATACATAACAGCAAAAGAAACGTCACCCCTAAAAATATTTATTATTTTCATTTTATAATTAATATAATTTGTTTTATGAAGAATATTATGAGTATGGAGTGTAACACGAACACAATGTGGCAAATTTGGTTGACCTCAAAATTCGTCATGCATGACGTCTGAGGACACATAAGCTGAACATGTTCTCAGACTTATCAAAATTTAGGGGGTGACGTTTCTTTTGCTGTTATGTATATACATGCAATTCCATTATGTTTAGGAAACTATTTGGATTTATGTTTTATTTAACAGTGGGAATACTCACAATTAATATTTATCACTCAAGACCCATTATCTTGTACTTAATTAGGTAATTACACTTAATTAATCTTATAAGACCTTTTGTCGTTAAATAAATAAAATTGTCATCAAGTGTGTATAAGTTCTTACTGCTCTGAGCAGACGATTTGGTTCTATGATAACAATATAATCACTACAACCGTTCCTTGGGTCGATGGGGGGGTCATTGAAAACTATCCACCTCAGAACAAGTTCGGAAAGTAACAAAGACCCCTGAATTCTATGGAAATGACATTTTGGACAGACTTCACTCAAGAAATGAGTGCTGAAAAGTAGGGCCATGCTAACAAGATTAAAATATCATTTGGTTCTATGATAAAAATATAACCACTGCAACCGTTCCTTGGGTTGAGAGGGGTCACTGAAAAATCTAGGCACCTCAGAACAAGCTCGGAAAGTAACAAAGCTCCCTGAATTCTATGGTAAAGACATTTTGGACAGACTTCACTCAAGAAATGAGTGCTGAAAAGTAGGGCCATGCTAACAAGATTAAAATATCATTTGGTTCAATGTAATCACTGCAAGGTCAGTTCCTTGGGTTGAGAGGGGTCACTGAAAATCTAGGCACCTCCGAACAGGCTCGGAAAGTAACAAAGATCCCTGATCTATTCTATGCAAATGAAATTTTGGACAGACTTTACTCAAGAAATGAGTGTTGAATAGTAGAGTCGCACTAACAAGGTTCTCTGACAACAATATAAATTTAAATTTCAAATATCCTTAAAGAGGCACTCTAAGGTCAAATTCAGTTTTGTGATGCACTCATTTTCCAATAGATAGAGTCCTTATTAAAGTGTGAAAAAAATTACAAGTCTCTAACTTCACTTTAAAGTGGTGTAACATATCATTTTATTTGATACCCTTTCAGAGCGATATTTGAAACATGACGTCACTATTTTCTTACGGTAAATGAGTCTGTAACATTCCATACAGGAATTTTTTGTTTGTCAAAAAGTCAATTTCAACGCCGATTTGATCAAATATTGTGGAGATTCAGGAATGAACTGCAAATTCACCGTACAAAAATGTAGAGATCCATTTATTTGAAATGTGACGTCACTGTTGTCTTTGGATGTTAACAAATTTCACACAGGAAGGTTATCATATAAAATGACATTTTACATCACTTTAACGTGAGGTTAGAGACTAATTTTTTTTGTAATTTTTTTCACACTTTAATAAGGACTCTAGTTATTGGAAAATCACAAAACTAAATTTGACCTTAGAGCCCCTCTTTAACAATTGAATTAACATCAACATTAACAAAACACATGAAACAAATTCTGGTATTATTCTGGGGGGGGGGGACAAAAAAGAGTAACAATTATTTTCCTTATCTATAGAGGAAATGAAAGTGATATTACACATGTATATTTGAATACATTCTAATGTATGGTACAGTATGTGTACAAATTGTACATAAATAAAGGTGAGAGTTGAGTACAGTACATGTATGTATGTACACATCCCAGTGAAAATGTTTCCGGAATGGAACATTTCCGTTGTTCACAACCATTATTTTCATTGTATGACTATGAGATTACTGTACTTTCCCCCTTTTGTTTGTATTGTATATTTATATTATTTATTATATTAACCGACTTTCATTTTCTTGTTCTGTAAATCTGTATGACTCCCATATGTACATATATATTTCCTATCAGTTGTGGTCTTTCCCTTTATGCTGTTAACCCTTCTGGGACTGCAAGGGTCAAAAATCAGTCAAAATGTTGATATGCTTGCCAAGGTGTAGTGCAGTTTAAAGTCGAACACTGTCAAACCTTACGTGTAGTACATTATGTAAGTACATGTACATCTTCAGGTCAAAACAAGTCGGCTGTTTTTGACTGGT
Source organism: Zoroaster sp. YZ-2022 (assembly GCA_029582265.1). Classification (NCBI taxonomy): domain Eukaryota; kingdom Metazoa; phylum Echinodermata; class Asteroidea; order Forcipulatida; family Zoroasteridae; genus Zoroaster; species Zoroaster sp. YZ-2022. The sequence goes on from CM055836.1 coordinate 12,356,275, forward strand.
AAAAAGCATTGTCTGGTATTGTTCAGGGTGGTCAAAATGACAGTCAAAGCCAGTCAAAAAATGCCCCCGTGTGCTCATCTGGGTCAACAGTCAAAAACAGGCAGTTGACTGGTTTTGACCACTATAGCCACTTGTACTTGTAGTAAAGCAAGCACAATGACCACTACCATTATATACAGATGACATGTACACTACATGTATATGTACATGTACATGGCCAGGGACCCTCCCTGCATGCATGGAGCAAATAAACAGTGTCCACTGACCCAAGCACTGACCTTGCAATCACTACAACAAACATGGATGTACATGTACCACGGAAAGGCAAGTATGCCTAATAACCTCAATCCTCCAGAATCATTTTTTGGACAGACCAATACATGTATGTACCATGTAACCTCAATCCTCCATTTTCATCCAGTGTCAAATATAGCCTGATAACCTCAATCCTCCATAATCCACCAAGCAAATATTCACATCTGCCCTCAATCCTTCAAAATCCTTCAAAATCCTTCACTTTCGCAAAGAGGATTTTGGAGGATTTGGGAAGGTTAGGGTTAATCTAACACTAGCACTGATTCCATGCCCTGTTGATCGTGATGATATTGTCCCTTCAAAGTCAAACTTACTGGTCCAGCCAGCTACATGTACATGCAGTGAATATAAAATTTAAGGGCAACCACTAGTGCACATGTGTACGGTACATGTATACATCTCACGAAGGATGGAGTGTCATGGCCGAACGGTTTAGTGCATCAAATTTGTGTTCTGATGGCTGAGTCATCACAATGTGGATTCAAATCCTGACCACGACTGTGGTGCTTGAGTCCTCGAGCAAGACACTTTACCATAATTGCTTCTCTCCACCCGGGAGTAAATGGGTACCTGTGAGGGCAGAGTTGGTTGCTGTGTTTAATTAGCCCTATATGCGCCGAAATGGCAGCAATTGAGCTGTATACTCCCCAGGGAGCTGAGATGGTTTCAGGAATGATTTATGCGCCTGATGAGCAGGGGTAATAATGTACAGCGCTGTGATAACCTTGTGTAAGAGCACTTTAAAAATGCCTCCATTATGAAAACACATTGTTAATAATAATGAGATGAGAGACATTGCCACTGGTCAGTGGACAAGAGTTCATTGTGGAGCTGTAGCCTTAAGGTCATGCCTGCAGTACTAACTAGACACACATTTCCTGTTTTCATATGACAGGCTGCCGGGCGAGGCAGTCATTATACCGGAAAGATTGCAAATACGTTGAATTAATCCAATAATGAATTGTTGTCTTGCTTATGCGGGGGCAGACGTCTAGAGAGCACACATAGTGATGACAGCCCGAGACAGCAGGTATTGGATGCTGCGTTACCAATGGCAACACCATTTAGAGAGAACATTCCTCCTAATTGGACTGGTTCATAGATTCTCCCATTGAATTCTCTGCCAGAACAAAGAATTTTCCAAGAATGGAATAGTCATCCGAATATTTCAACTTAATAAAAACTATTTCACTTATAAAGATTATTCCACCATACAAATTTAGATTAATAATAATAATGTCGGGCATTTTTAAAGCGCTCTTAAACAAGGTTATCAAAGCGCTGTACATTATTACCCCTGCTCATCAGGCGCATAAATCATTCCTGAAACCATCTCAGCTCCCTGGGGAGTATACAGCTCAATTGCTGCCATTTTGGCGCATATGGGCTAATCAAACACAACAACCAACTCTGCCCTCACCAGGTACCCATTTACTCCTGGGTGGAGAGAAGCAATTATGGTAAAGTGTCTTGCTCAAGGACACAAGGACCACGGTCGCGGTCAGGATTCGAACCCACATTCTGACGACTCAGCCATCAGAACACACATCCGATGCACTAAAACGCTCGACCATGGCACTCCACAGATTGATGAAATTCTTGCATCGGGTGATAAACAATTGATTTAATTTTACCCTAGTACACCGACATGTGTATAGCACTGCATACTCAGTGCTTTCCGAGTGTCTGAACCCTCCTACAATCAGTGCAATTTTTGAAACAACCCATTCAGGCCACTCCAAGCCATTAGCTGTTGTCAGTGGCCTCCTATGGTTACCTTCTATGCACTGTCACACCACTGAGATTGCAGGGTAAGGTGGTCTCCCATTGATACATGTACATTGCAGGCCATACTAATATGTTCAAACATTTACAGTGGCCTTGGGTGGCACACAGTTGATTTTGTTAGATTATTTGGAAAGGACAACAGGCTTGTATGTACTAAAGGTTGGTGAAGAACACATTGAAAATTTAGTGGATCGGAGTGGGCTCCATGTGTAGTAGGGTTTTAATTTTTACAAAATTCACAGGCGACTCGTGCGGGATTCAAACCCACGACCTCCTGCTTACATGTACTAGTGCAGACGTCTAGACGTCTTAACCTCTCGACCACCAAGCTTGCCCGATGACGATTGGCTGGCTAGAATCCCATATAGCAGCGTGTTTCGCAATGAGTATACAGTCGGTGTAGGGCAAAATTAAATTAATTGTTTATCGCCCGACGCAAGAATTTCATTAATCTAGAAATATCGCGGAACCCGCTGCTATATGTATATCTAGGATTCTAGCCGGCCAATCGTCATCGGGCCAGCTCGGTGGTCGAGAGGTTAAGACGTCTGCACTAGTAAGCAGGAGGTCGTGGGTTCAAATCCTGCCCGAGTCGTCCGTGAAGTTTCATTCACAGACACTCGGAAAGCACTGAGTATGCAGTGCTATACACACGTCAGTGTACGGTAAATTTAAACCAAAGAAATGAACACACGTAGGTTCAAATTTACTATATGTATATACATGTAGTGCAGTCAAAATATCCAATCAAATGTGTGCATTAAACTTACATTGAAACGAATGTCAATATAGTGTCCGAGTAAAAATCTCTTCCGATTCAACAACTAACGGCCACAACACGACAACTGGTATCAACATTTTTCATTGTACAATCTTGTTTTTTTTTTGGGGGGGGGGGGGGGGGGGGGGGGCAGGGGCAGGGATTCAATCAAAATTGCCAATTAAGACAAATTAGACATCAGCCATGTGCATGAAACTATAATGGCACCAGGGTTTCCAGTAAAAAAAATTAATCAAAAAAAAATAAATCAAAAATCCAATTCAAAAACTCATGGTCATACCATTGCCTTTAATACAACTGATAGCACATTTTCATAAATACAGTTTTGTGCAGGCCAGGGATATAATCAAAATACTGTACACCCTTGTAGCAAATTAGATAGATTGTGTTCATTGAGCTTAACGACATCGTACATACATGTATGTACAGGTAGTTTCCGAGTTAGAAAACTCAAGGCCGCAATCGACACAAACGAAACCACGTTTTCATTGTTACATTTTCATCTTGTATGGGCAGGGACAATGGAGTGTACACTGTACACACGTCCATGTGGGGAAGTTTAATAAGTGACGGTCACCCTCGGGTTAAGAAATGGAAAGTCCCTAAAAATAACGACATGTGTTAGACATTCAAAGCTTTAAATGTGTATCCAAGGTTAACATGACGAACTGTTTTTTCTCTTGTTGATTTGTTACCTTTAAAATTGTCAATCCAAACGGAAAGTCCCTAAAAATAACGACATGTGTTAGACATTCAAAGCTTTAAATGTGTATCCAAGGTTAACATGACGAACTGTTTTTTCTCTTGTTGATTTGTTACCTTTAACATTTTCAATCTTTTAACCCTCCTACTGTTTGACCATTTGAAACCATTCAAAATTTCCACTTACCAAAATGCCCATTGGTTTTGTACACACATGGTGATACCATTTGAACAGTGTTTGTGGCAAGCTTTACTACCATTCAAATCCATTCAAATGCATAGAGGGTCCATTGATTCACCACTTAGAAGTATCCAAACAAGGTTTTGTATTAGCTGTACTACCATTTGGAAAGATCCAAACAAGGTTTTGTATTAGCTGACCTATGTACCATTCAAAACCATTTGGGGAAATCAATACTGTACACAGTTATTTCACCATTCAAAACCGCAGAAGCGAATGGTTTCAAATGGTGCATCAACTTATGAAAAAGGTATGAAAAAGGTACCAGAAGTAGGAGGGTTAACCCTCCTGTTACTGTACATGCCAAAACCTGCCAAATTTGCACTGTGTAATAAGCATAGGGCCCACAGCATTAACCTGCCAATGCATGTCATAACACTTGTATAGTAAGTACATCCACATGCCAAAACCCTTTGGAGGGTTTGGAGGGTTTTGAAAGGTGCTGATACTAAGTCATAAAGTAAGCTAAGTCTATAGCAAGTACACCTACATGCCATAACATGTTGGAAGGTTTTGAAAGGTATTGGCACTAAGTCTTAAAGTAAAGCTAAGTAATCCTCAATCAAGTTCATCCAACTGTCAAAACCTTTCAGAAGGTGCCTGAGCTACCCTGTACATAAGCAGTAATCCCTAAGATATACACATCTATCAGTCTATTACTTGCCAAAGGGATTTGAAATGTGCAGTGACTAACAGTAAACAGTTATGTACACAAACTATGTATAGTACATATGGTAGTATATCTACACCACCTTTCAAAACCTGCCAGTGTAGTGCATAGTGAAGCAACTACATAACCTTTCAAAACCCTCCGGCTGACAGGTTTTGAAAGGTTCAGTTTCTAGGCCCAAAACTGCAATTTTTATAGGAGGATTTAAGTGCCAATAAAATTAAAATGTTTTGTTCAGATTCGTGGAAAAACTCATTTCTATCGATTCCGTCCGACATGATGACATTCTCGGCACTAAAACAACAACTGAATAGATGTATGTGTATATGTACCCAAAAGTGCTTATCACGACTTCTATTTTTTTGAAAAAATTATGGCACATCCGAATAACTTTCGGACAAAACATTCAAGCAAACTTCTTAACTGCGATTTTGATTTGATTTTTGCCCTTACACCGACATACAAGTGTAATTTATGAAGCACTGAATGCTCGGCGCTTTTTGACTGTCTGTGAAAAATGTTGACAAAGGATCAAAGCAATATGTGCATAATGTATGTACATACATGTTTTTTGTACATAATTTTATAATAATAGTTTCACTTTGTGCCCACGGTCTGTGGGTAGTTCCAGATATTGTTCCGGCGCCGTCCTCCGATCCAAGTCTTTGCACAGCTTCGCCTGTTGTTATTTTTTGGAAATGAAGCATACTGCTTTTTTTTTTCTCTGACGACAGGCAAGTTTGTCATTGTGTTCATAATGTCAAGGGCGCAGTGCATCTGACTCGGAGAAAGGACAAAAAATAACAAAGAGCCGAGTACGGATCAAGGTCACTGATGGTATCGTCAACCTCATTTTATCACGTACACGTATCGTTAAATATAGATTTTGGATGTAATTTGACCCATTCTTTTAAAATTTATTTATTACTGAGACTGTTAAAGTGGGGCTCTAGGCAAATATTAATAAATTGACCTTTTCCCCTTTTTTTTTCCCTACACAAAGTACGGTGGCTAAGAGAGGCCTCACAAATCGAGCAAACCTTCATACCCCTACGGGATAAAGATCGCTGCAGAAATTCCAATCGATCCAGCAATTTTGGCTGCAACTGTACATCATTTCATAGCCCCCCCCAAAAAAAGATATTTAAAAAAATAGAAAACTTCTGGTTTATCTTATAAAACTGTGAGGAAATATCCACTAGAAATTCTCCCTGACTGCACAGAGAAGCCTCTTTCTAATTCTAAGCTATGTTTATACATAGTATGCTTCCTGTCATGAGGATAATGGTTAATGGCATTCCATTAATGAAGGCAATTCTCTCCATAAATGCATTACAGACAGTATTGACCGAGTGGGGAGATTTGCATATCTCATTACAAATCAATAAATACGCCAACCGCAAACTGATTGCCGTCGGCTGTGGTTTCTGAACAAGTTAATCACTTACGTGCTACCTGTACAATGTAGTCTACCGGGTGCAACCTACTGATACAGTTGAACCTTTGTTTTGTGATTATAAAATTTAAACAAGATTCCGATGAAAAATCATGATTACAATGTATGTGAAATCAGACACATTTGGGCAAAAAATCAACACCGAGTTGGCTGTTCATAATGAAAGTAGAGATATTAGCAATTTTACAATGAAAGCTTGTTTATTTTTAATTGGATGTGCAAAAGTGGAATGACATAATTTGTCTTTACGAAAACTCAAAACGGAGTTACATTTTTTGCCCTTTCAAGTGTCATTTGGTATAATTTAAGAAATTAACTGCTCACAAAAATGTACTTCATTTTCCCTAGCAACGGGCATTACAGAAGAACGATATTGCCTTAGATTGCTTTGTTAACCAGTTGACGTCGGGAATATTTTTTTTTTTCCGGTCCCCTGTGCGGGTTTATTTTCAGTGAAAAATCTGAAAAAATTTCTAGCCATTAATAATTTTTTTGGTCAATGAAACTAAGTTCGGACAACCAAATAAACACCTTTACTCATTGACATTTCGAGAATTAAATGGCTAGTTTTTTAATTACGGTTGTGTTTGTTCAGCACAATTAGACCGTTGGCAAGCTCCGATGCAACGGCCTATTAGCGACCAGCGCCCGGTCGAAAAGACGGCATACCTGGAGAGAGATCGAATGCCTCGTAAACAATGGATATAAATCCGTCTTTACAAATGCTTGGCTGGTACGTCAAAGGAACAGGTCTTGGATAAAGGATTAGGCAAAAATCAACAAAAAGAGTGAACTTGTTCATTGTTTGCAGTGCCTTTTGTCCGGGGCCACCAATCTGTGACCCCATGGACTCCGAGAAACGATTGCGTGTATACACATCAGCCGCCACGACGGCACGCCACGTGTGGCGTGTTGACAAGTCTCCCGGTGACACACACAAAAATCGGAATGCGTGTTTAGACACTCTCCGATCCGCTGTACAAAAACATTGCGTGTATACACGGCCTCCGAAGCGAACTGGTTAAGGGTTTTTATATAGCCGACATTCATTCTTTGGCTATTTCTCAGTTCCGAGCTCTGCCCAATTCTGTCTGATTTTGGTAGAATCCGTACGTATCTTACAGAAATTTATAGCTGAAATCAGTACACGACTTTTTTCCCCAAGTGAAAGGGAAAGTGTACAATATTGTTTATAATGCTTTCTTTGAATAAGCATCGGGGTATGATTTGACATACACTGTACATGTACATGTAAGTAGAAAATCCTGAAAAGATGGGTAGCGGGTCATGGGTCTGTCTCCCTTTGGTCTAATAATAATAATAATAATAATAATAATAATGTGTGGACTTATATAGCGCACGTATCCACCAACTGAGTGGTGCTCAAGGCACATTATATTATTACCCCTGCTCATAAGGCTCATAAATCATTCCTGAAACCATCTCAGCTCCCTGGGGAGTATACAGCTCAATTGCTGCCATTACAGCGCATATAGGGCTAATCAACCAACTCTGCCCTCACAGGTACCCATTTAACCCCTGGGTGGAGAGAAGCAATTATGGTTAAGTGTCTTGCTCAAGGACACAAGTGTCACGGCTGGGATTCGAACCCACATTCTGCTGCTAACACCAGAACTTGAGTCCGGTAAGCTAGACCGTTCGGCCACGACACTCCAGTCTAGAGGACAAAGCCCCCTGAACCTCCTGGATGTTTGATTTTGGAGGATTTACAGACTCTCCACATCCACACAAACAAAACACTCTTTCTTTCCTTGGTGGCTACTTTACTTCTTTCAAGAAAATGTTTGAGGCAAAGGGAGATTTTTTTTTTAAATATTATAAATTAAAAAAAAAAAACATGTACAGTACATGTAAGTCATATAAAGGAAAGTGTGAAAAAAAGTATTTAAAATGTTTACTGAAAACAATGCAATTTTGTAATCGGGTACATGTACATGTAATTACCCCTCCCTTATAACCTGAACCATCCAAAATCCTGCAAAATCCTCCAAGGGGCACTTTTTTGGGGGGAAAAATTCAGCACTGTTAGAAACTGGTACTTTCACCTCTTCAAATGGGCGCAAAATTACTACCTGGCAAGGAGTAACAGGCCACAAGTGCTGAATATGAAAGATCAACGAAAAATGCATGGTGCATTTCGAAGGTAAGGCCATGTTTCCAAAAGTGCAAACTGATGAATTTTGGAGGATTCAGGAAGGTTCCTAGGCAAAATACCTAGGACGTTATTTTTAGGGTTTTAAAGAAATAAATAAATCAAAAGTTTTAAGGTTCAGATTCAAGGGTTGCCCTGATTCAAAATCAAATCAACCGAAACTATAATAATAATAATCATGACTGGTTTTGTGAACTGTGTATTGATCCACAGTGTGCTTCTGGAAAGACTGTTGTTTGTTTTCTTGATATTTCAACTACATATGATAGATAGTATCTTGAGCCGTTGTCAGGAGATGACATGTACAGTTTATATGACAAGGCCATAACGGGTAGACTGCTGCAACCAGTTTGCTTATCAATTCACTGCGTACAAACATCAGTAATAATAACTGACCAAGAGCAATGTACAGCACTCATACAAGCCAATTTGTATGCCACCGCTTATCTCTACATGTATATCCAGGCACGCTTCGCCAATCTGCATTGCAAATACATGTATCTTGCTTGCTTTTCGGTGAACCTTAGAACCATATTGTGGAGTTACTGTCAACAAGCAAGAAATCAAGGGACAATATCGTCACCATCAACAGGGCATGGGAATCCGAGTGCCATGGTCGAACGGTTTAGTGCGTCGGATTTGTGTTCTGATGGCCGAGTCGTCAGAATGTGGGTTCGAATCCCGACCGCGAACCGTGGTGCTTGTGTCCTTGAGCAAGACACTTTACCATAATTGCTTCTCTCCACCCAGGGGGTAAATTGGGTACCTGTGAGGGCAGAGTTGGTTGTTGTGTTTGATTAGCCCCTATATGCGCTGTAATGGCAGCAATTGAGCTGTATACTCCCCAGGGAGCTGAGATGGTTTCAGGAATGATTTATGCACCTGTCGTCGTCGTCATTATTAGATTTAGCCAAAAAACAAGTCTCTGGTTTCTGGTCTCCGCGTGCCTCCTCGCAGACCCGAGCATCGGCATTTTTAATTTCCTTTTTTTGTGTGCTATGAAACATTGTCCAATTGTAGCCAAAATTGCTTGATCGATTGGAATTCTGCCGTGCTGTGTTTTAAACAACTTTTTCACATATGTAGGAGGTATGTGACATTTGTCCGATTTGTGTGGCCTCTCTTGGCCACCATACTTTGTATATATGGGAAATTTGGTCACAATGATTATGACTTCTTTTTCTATCGTAGGTTCTGTATAGGGCTGTGCGTTATCGGTTATTTCAGGAACTGGATACTACGTGAAATAGGATATCTTTGGATACCCGAATACCCGTAAACAATTTTGTACAAACATATACATGTAAATACCTGTATTCCCGAATGTATAAAATAACACAATATGAACACAAGTTTCTCTTGTTTTGTTAGAGTCATAATAAATTCAATTCTGGTTTTCAATTCTGGTTTATTTAAAAAACACCAAACAAAAAGTCCGAGGACTAAAAATATTTGGTTTACAGTAAAAATTTACAGTACCTAAGAAGAACATCTAGAAAGGTAAATAATTTATTAAATATATTTCCATAGAGAACATTGCAAATTAGAATGAGCATTAAAAGAACAATACAGAGTAAGGATTTACAGTACTTAAGAAGAACATCTAGAAAGTTAAATAATTTACTAAAAACATTTCCATAGAAAACATTGCAAATTAGATTGAGCATTAATTAAAAGCACAATACAAAGTAAAACTAAAAACAAGGTTGTGGATGTGGACTTACTGTAATGTGGACTTACTGTAATAATTTTCCGCCTCTATATTAAAAACGACTCGTAGCATCTCCATTCCCCACACACATTGTGTAGCTTAAACGTTCAGTCTGAATGGAACTGGGGAATGACAGTTCCAGTCGGGTACCTGGATACCCGGATATCCGGCACAGCCTTTAGTTCTGTACAATTTTAACTGGACTTGATTGACTGCAAAACAAATCCATGCTGTGTTTCTCATCATTCACACCTCACCAATTTAATCACAGTGTGTGTGTTTACAAACCCAAGTGTTACATTTCATCTTCAATCTTGCAATGGCCCAATAAATCACTGACAGCTTAATAATATTAACTGCCCTCGTTTTTACGAAATCAGCGCTCGAACCAAATCTGACGAAGGTTTGGCTGAACACAGGAAAAGGAGTTGGGCACTTTGTATTTCTGCCCGATTTGTGCGGCCTCTCTAATAGCCACCATACTTTGTGTATGGGAAATTTGGCTTGATTCCAATAACCACATTATACAGTTTGTATCACATAATTATTTTCACTGGTTGGCCAAAAAAAAAAAAGTTTAAAAAAAAAAATTTAAAAAAAAAAAAAAAAAACACCTGTCACTGCACCGATTTTCAAGCCGTCCTATGAACAGAAACCGGATGTTATTTTATTTTTTTTTTTCATTTGAATGATACTGAATCAGTTCAAGGATTAAGTTACACAAACATGTGCAGACAAAAAACGTATGTACACTGTATAATATATATTATATATATACCGTACATGTCACTGTATACATGTACTGTACATGTATATTGTACATGTAAGTAATTGACAAAATAGGGCCGTTTATGAGGACAATCGGTTCAGACCTTGCAGCAGATATCAGTGGTGTGATTTGACAAAAGTAAATAATCCTGCAAAATGGGTTAGCGGGCCTGGGTCTCCCTTTGGTCTAGAGGACAAAGCCCCCCCTGAACCTCCTGGATGTTTAATTGTGGAGGATTTACAGACTCTCCACATCCCCACAAACAAGAAACTAGAGGTTTGGACACAATACAGGCTACTTCTCTTCTTTCCTTGGTGGCTACTTCTCTTCTTTCAAGAAAATTTTTAAGCAAAGGGAGATGAGTTAAAAATCCTGAAATCAGAAAGAAAAAAAATCCTGAAAAATAACAGGCCTGAGATATAATTGTACAACTGAACAATTGAAATGCCCACAAAAGATAAGATTCACTGGTATAAAGGCTTGCAGTGTGTGCTTAAGCCAACCCTGTATTCAACATTACCCAACTAGTAAATCACTGTAATTCATCACAATATTCTACTTCAGTGGACCGTATTAAAGAGGTCATCTCTCTCCATTCTTCCTCACTGTCAATGTGGAACGTGGCCAGTGAAAGCAGCCGTCAATTCTCCAAGTAACAATGTCAACTGGCCGTCTGGATTCACTATTTCAGGGGGGTGATTTGACAAATGTATAAAATCCTGAAAAATGGGTAGCAGGCCTGGGTCTCCCTTTGGTCTAGAGGACAAAGCCCCCTGAACCTCCTGTGGGTGGCGGGCCTGGGTCTCCCTTTGGTCTAGAGGACAAAGCCCCCTGAACCTCCTGTGGGTAGCAGGCCTGTATCTCCCTTTGGTCTAGAGGACAAAGCCCCCTGAACCTCCTGGATGTTTAATTTTGGAGGATTTACAGACTCTCCGCATCCCCACAAACAAGAAACTAGAGGTTTGGACACAATACAGGCTACTTCTTTCTTTCCTTGGTGGCTACTTCTCTTCTTTCAAGAAAATTGTGAGGCAATGGGAGATTTGTAAAAAATCCTGAAATCAGGAAAAATCCTGAGAAATCACAGGTATGGACGAGTTTGTAAAGTCAAATTCAACTCAAAGAAAGCGTTGAATTAACACGGAGTCAAGTTAAGTCCAACTTTATCGAATGTTAAGTCAACACTTTTAAAAGTTAAATCCAACTTTATAAAGAGTTTGTCACTGGCCGAACTCTTTAAAATGTTGATTCAACACTTTAGTTTTAAGAGTGTAAGTATACAAACTATTGCACGAATTGTATACACATGTATACATGTACATGTATATTGTATGTGGAGCTACACTAAAATTTTAGGTTGCTCACAATTAAGGCTGAGCATTGACATGTATGGTTATTTCGGGAACCGGATACCTGAAATTGGAAATCTTTGGATACCCGGGTGCTATAATAATAAAAATAATAATAACAGAGGCATTTTTAAAGTGCAGTGTATCACAGCACTGTACATTATTACCCCTGCTCATCAGGCTCATAAATCATTCTTGAAACCATCTCAGCTCCCTGGGGAGTATACAGCTCAATTGCTGCCACTTCGGCGCATATAATAATAATAATAAAGAGTTTTAGCGCGCACATATCCACCCTGCTGGGCGCTCAAGGCGCGGAAACAAAGAAAAAACATGAATACAAACAATATACAATGATAGCATAGGGGGGAAAAAATGAAAAAAGAAAAAGAAAAATTATGTACCGAGATACATGTACCTACAATGCAATTACAAATATACATCATATTTGAAGAGTTGTGACATAAGATGAGTTTTAAGCATCGACTTAAATCTGGTTATACTATGACAAGATTTGAGTTTAGTTGGAAGATGATTCCAGAGTCTCGGAGCTGCGACAGAAAATGACCTATCACCCCAGTTCCGTTTTGAAGTTGGTTCCTTTAGGAGTGACATGTTGCTGGAGTGCAAATTGCGTGATGGAGTGTAGAATTTAAGCAATTCATAAATATAAATTGGAGCAATGTCATTAAATGATTTGTGAACAATTAGCATAAGTATAAAAACAATTCTCTGTGAAACAAGAAGCCAGTGCAGTTCTTTCAAGATTGGCGTGATGTGGCATGACTTTCTGGACAAAATCACAACACGAGCTGCTGTGTTTTGTATGTGCTGAAGACGAGATATTTGATTCTGCGGGAGACCGTAAAGGAGAGCATTCCCGTTATATAGGGCTAATCAAACACAACAACCAACTCTACCCTCACAAGTATCCATTTACACCTGGGTGGGGAGAAGCAATTATGGTAAAGTGTCTTGCTCAAGGACACAAACACCATGGTCGCGGTCGGGATTCGACCCCCACATTCTGACGACTTTCAGAACACAAATCCGATGCACTAAACCGCTCGGCCATGGCACTCCATCCATAAACATGTTTAAAATAACCAATATGAACACAAATTTCTCGTTTTATAAGAGTCACAATAAATGTGGACTCACTGTAATAATAAACCCCCCTCTATATTCAAAATGACTCGTAGCATCCCCATTCCCCACACACACAAAATGTTAACGAAAAAAATCAGAGACTTCCATTTGTGTGGCTTAAATCTTCAGTCAAAATTTTCAATGTTATTTACAGGTAATTAGAACCAAAAAAAATGAGATCGGGTAATGACAGTTTCGGTCAGGTATCCCGATACCCGGCTCAGCCTTACTCACAATTCTAAAGAGTATTGGCCATCATATCTTTGGTTACAAAAATAATCATGGATAAATCTTGTACGGATAATTTTCAAGCGATTAAATTTATACAACTTTAGGCTGTGACGGGTATCCGGTTACCCGGATACCCGACCGCAACTGTCATTACACGGTTCCATTTTTCGGTTCCAATTACCCGCAAACGACTTTTAAAATTCCGACATCACAAACGGAAGTCTCAGATTTTTTTGTTTGCAAAATGAAGAAAACTCAAATGAAGGTTTTTAGAAGTATCTAACATTTGCCGACAGCCTTTCACAGACTTGCCGGGCTTTGGTTTGATGTATCTAGTTTGTTTTGAGTTGACTGCCGTCATCCCAGTATCACGAGTTGGTGTATTTGTGGCTATTGTTGACAGTTATTGGATTAGTGCGAGTGACACATGAATTATTACAGTCACACAAATGGAAGTCTCCGATTTTATCTTAACATTTTTTTTGTGGGGAACGGGGATGCTTTTTTTAACCAGTTCGCGTCGGAGGCCGTGTATACACGCAATTTTTTTTTGCACCACGGATCGGAGAGCGTCTGTACACGCCAGAGGAAACTCCGGAATATTTGTATGCATGCTCGGTTGACGTGGCAACGAGCCGAGCGTACAGTGACATGCTCGGTAGACGTGGCCACGTGCTGTGGAAGCTTCCATTAACGTGTTTGTGTGGGAAAAAGAAACCCGCACAGGGGCCCAGAAAAACTTTTTTATTCCCGACGCGAACTGGTTAATTAATAAACATGTAGAGGTGGGAAATTATTACAGTAAGTCCACATTTATTGTGACTCTCAATAAAACAAGAGAAACTTCAGTGAGTATTTATGTGTTTTTACAAAATTGTTTACGGGTGCCCGGGTATCCAAAGATTTCCCATTTCGTGCATCTGGTTCCTGAAATAACCGAAAACGTGTATTAAATACAATAGTGTTGGCAAAACTGCTACTATGAGTTTTGCTTACTCTCTTTGAATCAAGATTAACAACGATTGGAGAAAACACCTAAATCCTCAGCTGTAACCTTTGGACCTATCGGAAACCTCAATTAACCTTTCACCCCAAGGCCATAGCGAAGAGGGGGGTTAGCAACCTTACAGAAAAGCAAAGTAAGTTTGTCTGGTCATATTAGTGTTGTGTCAGTAAAGTTACCCACTCTGAAATTTACCAAAATCCTGGCAACATCAGTCGGCAAATTGGCTTCCACACCCCCCTCCCAAAAAAAAAAAAAAAAATTCTAAATAAAAACACCTTCGCTATGCCCCTGTTTCACCCCTTTAAATCTAATTCCTACCCCATTTACCACTGAGACTAGCTTGGCGAGGTTAAGCCAAACGCAATCTGCTCAAAAACTTACCGTACCAATTTATATAATTTGTCAGTGGAGTCTGATAATCCCATCAACTTGTGGCTGACGATGTTAACGTTTTGCTTCGTTGGCAACTTTTCATGACACAAAAGTGATTCCCGAAAAGTGATTTATGAATGTTCTTCAAAATTGAATTTGAAGAAAACAAAATAACCGATTTTGTAGGACAAGTGTTGTGTGTCGGTGTCTGATAATCCCATATTGATTTTCGGCAGATGAAATTCAATGTTTGGCTTCTTTTGGCAACTTTTCATTTCACAAAAGTGATTCCGGAAAAGCATTTTATGAATGTTTTTCTAATTTAAATTTGAAGAAAACAAAATAACAGATTTGTAGGAAAACGGTTGTGTGTTGGTGTCTGATAATCCCATTAATTTTCGGCAGATGAAATTAAATGTTTTGCTTCGTTGGCAACTTTTCATTTCACAAAAAGGGATTCCTGAAAAGCGATTTATGAATGTTCTTCAAAATGAAATTTGAAGAAAACAAAATAACAGATTTGTAGAAATTTATAAAGTGTTATGTGTCGGTGTCTGATAATCCCATTAACATTTGTATAGTTCGATCCCTCAAAACCCATGAAAAACTATTGGTACAACAAACATGGATGTTATTATTAGGCATACTTGCCTTTCCATGGTACATGTACATCCATGTTTGTTGTAGTGATTGCAAGGTCAGTGCTTGGGTCAGTGGACACTGTTTATTGCTCCATGCATGCAGGGAGGGTCCCTGGCCATGTACATGTATCACAGATTAGAAACACAAGTGTGCATACATGTCATGTGCTTGCTTTACTACTGAAGGATTTTGGAGGATTCAGGTTATGTGTAAGCAAATGGGCCTAGGGAGTTAGGGTTAATCAAAGCTAAGTGTGTTACTATCATGGGCGGATCCAGAATTTTTTTTAGGGGGGGCTGAGAATCAAAAACAATTATTTTTCAGTACTACAAAAATTACAATGAAATAATCAAAGGGAGAGAAAAACAAAGCACAGTGAGGGAATGGGAGTGCGTTCTCCCCTCCCCCCTCTCTCTCTTTTTTTTTTTTTTAATTTAAATTTTTTTAATTTTTTTTTACGATTTTAGGGGGGGGGGCCACAGCCCCCTTAGCCCCCCCTGGATCCGCCAATGACTATGACAATCTCATTTTTTGTAAGTTTGGTTCAATCGAAATAAGTGCTAAATTGCTTAAATGAACACAATGCATGCAGTGAAAAGAAAATGCATTAAATCTGGCATTGAAACCACTTATGATGATGACATAAATGATTCACCAGACACTGAAACATCAAAACCGTAATAAAGGCAGGATCAATAGACCATACTGAATGTTCACTGAAGCGCAAGACAAAGACCGTCTGGTTATGCTGTTGCATGTACACGTACATTGTACATTGCTTATATCCTCAAGATGAATTCTGAAATAATTATGTTGAAAATGCATCACCCTTGGATGTTTTTTTTTCACTGAGTACTTCCTACTAATTCCCATTATAATCTGAAGGAATATTGACTACCCAAGAACAATTAAAGGGACATTATCACAATCAACAGGGCATGGAATCGGAGTGCTAGTTTTAGATTAACTCAGTGACTGAAAATAATACCTCGCGTGATGAGGTCATATTACCGTTGCTGCTGCATAGATGAGACAGTAATTTTCAGTCAGTGTGTTCATCTTAAACTAGGACACCGATTCCATGCCCTGTTGAAAGTCTGCTCTGATCGTGACGATATTGCCCCTTTAATTAATTGACAAAAAGATGTCCGACTGAACTAAATTCGAATAAATTGTCCACATTTTGTACGAAATTCTGAAATAAAAATGCATCAACCATGTGTTCTTTACTACAATACTTATTTCATGGAGCGATTCCTGGCAAATTCCTTTAAAATCAAAAGGAATATTGACTCTAACCAAGCACAATAAATTGACAAAAAGATGTCCGACTGAACTAAATTCGAATAAATTTTCCACATTTTGTACGAAATTCTGAAATAAAAATGCATCAACCATGTGTTCTTTTAAATTACAATACATATTTCACCGAGTGATTCCTGGCAATTTCCTTGAAAATCTGAAGGAAAATTGACTATATACCCAAGAACAATTAATTGACGAAAAGATGTCCGACTGAACTAAATTCGAATAAATTGTTCACATTTTGTATGAAAATCTGAAATAAAAATATATAAAAATGCATCAACCATGTGTTCTTTGTGATTTCCAGCAATTGTCTTTTTAATTTGGAATATTGACCACATATGTAATGCATGTAAAAAGGAATACCGACAACATACTGTTGCCAAAAATGATTGACTGACTTTTTTTTTAATTTGAAACTGAAAGAATATTGATTATGAATACATGCCCAAGAATGATTGATTGTCGCAAAGATGTCCATCTGAACTAAATTCCAATTACAAAATTTACCATTCATTAGTGTTAACTGTGCAAAAAAATCTCACATTTTGTTTGAATAAAAAAACTGCAAAATTTTCTACTCGTTTAACTATTTAACCAAGCAAAAGATTCCAATTAATGCAAACAATTTTCAGTAAATTTCAGCAAATAATGAAGTGAAAGACTTACTGTACGTGCATGTAAATCCCCATGAACATAGACACAACCTTCCATCTGGCCAACCATCATAGTATACACAAGACAAAGACAAATCTATCCCCAGAGATTTTTTTTGGCAGGGGGTTTTTTGGTCACACGCAGAACCCGCTGCTATATGGGATTCTAGCCGGCCAATTATCATCGGGCAAGCTCGGTGGTCGAGAGGTTAAGACGTCTGCACTAGTAAGCAGGAGGTCGTTGGTTCGAATCCCGCCCGAGTCGCCTGTGTAGTTTTTTCATGGACACTCGGAAAGCACTGAGCATACAGTGCTACACACACGTCAGTGTTAGGGCAAAATTAAATCAATCACGTTCGCTCTTTGAATTGAAACAAGCCCGTATTGTCATGTGCGTGACCGTCCTTATCTTACAATACACACGCCCAGCGACAGGAGCAGACACTCTGATTAATTGGCTCTGATGACCTTCACAGATGAAATCCCTAGTGATGCGTTAACTCCATTGTGCATGGAATTAACCCAAAAAAATTGTCAGCAGTGGGTAATTAAATATGTTTACATGTAAGTGCAATTCCATGGCTACTCACGTTACATTTTTGAGGTTTTTGGGCACACTCTTAATGCCATAATATATATTTCACTCATCGGGTTTTTTTCACAGTAGTTGCATTATGCCCAGACCTTACTCAGCACAAAATAAGAATTTCAGAAATTTCTTATATATATATGTACGCTTTTTTAAGAGAATAAGCAACATTTTATGAATAGTCCGGAAAATGGAATGCAAGTAACCAGCATTTTTCTCTTTATATCATACGTATAAAAAAAATTCTTAAATTATTTTTTTCGCGCTGAATAAGGTCTGGGTATAATGCAACTACTGTGAAAAAAACTGATGAGTGAAATATACATGGAGTAAGTAGGGAAATAATTCATTAAAACCCTAACCACCCCAATATCTGCAAAATCCTCCAAGGGGCACTTTTTGAAACTGGTACTTTCACCTCTTCAAACGGGGCAACATTACTACCTGGCAAGAAGTACAGGCCGTAAGTGCTGAATATGAAAGATCAATGAAAATGCAGGGTGCATTTTGAAGATCAGGGCATGGTTCCAAAAGTGCACTGATGGATTTTTGGAGGATTCAGGAAGGTTCCTAGTCAGAAAGTAAGTATGATAAACATG
Organism: Zoroaster sp. YZ-2022; assembly: GCA_029582265.1. Taxonomy (NCBI): domain Eukaryota; kingdom Metazoa; phylum Echinodermata; class Asteroidea; order Forcipulatida; family Zoroasteridae; genus Zoroaster; species Zoroaster sp. YZ-2022. Next base: position 12,374,779 of record CM055836.1, read on the forward strand.
TGTCCTTATAAACTACACAACATTGTACAATCTTAATACAACAAACATGACAAATATTCCCCCCCCCCCTTCCCCAACCCTCCAGTACACATACACATACATAAGAAACGTTATATAAATGTAAATTATATGCAGGGTATACTGTTTATTTTAGAGGATTCGCTGAAGTCTGGATTTTGAAGAAATAAATGCACGACCTTGGCTGTAGTCAACAGGGCTGTATAGAAAATACTGTACAAATACCGTACTGTACAGTATTAGATAAGGCCAGAAAAATCTTGATTAATTGTTTTTTTTAGTTTTACCCAGCAATTCTTATCAGAGCCTCATAACTCTGTTGGGCCAACAAAAAAAGTCTTCTGTTTCTGGTCTATGTGCGTCAAATTCGATTGGAATTCCGCCGCGCTGTATTTTAAATAACTTTTTTCACATACACAGGTATTAACGTTTGCCAAATTTGTGAGGCCTCTCTTAGCCACCGTAGTTGTCTGTGGGAAATTTGGTCTGGTTCCAGCATTACTGCGGATACATGTATCACGTATTTCACTACTTGGCAAAAAAAAATGTTTTTTTTTTTAAATAAATAAAAACTTCACTGCATCGATTGTGAAGCTGACCTATGACCACAAACCGGAGACCTTATATACTACTCAAAACAATTTAGGGAACACCGGAATAATCTCAGTTAAAGCAAGATCATTTATTTCAGATAAACACAATGTTTCACAGAATTGATGAGAAACAACCTGCACAATGAAACAGATGATAAAGGATGCATGTAGTGATTACACATTTCATGACGTGACTACTGAAAGAGAGAGAGGGGGTTGCAAATGAAAATCCCGGTTCATGGAACATTTCAAACCTATTTGATGTTAAAAATCCGGTGTTCTCTAAATTGTTTTGAATAGTATATTTGGCCCATTTTTTCCTGAATTTATCTGTTTCCAACAAGCAAGAAAAAAACAAAATCAGCGTATAGCGTATGTAAGTATTCTTCAGATGACAGCTGTAATATCAACCAGTAGTGTTGTCAATACCTTATACAGCAGGAAGACCACTTCCTTCCTCAGAGCACACTGTGATTACAATTCTCAATTACACATTTATTGTAGCACATACTGCATATTTGCACATAGTACTTTCAGTTTCATTTAACTTTGTAAAGCCAGAAGTCTATTACCTACTATGTACATGAAGTGTACCACTCGTGTACTAACCTATTCCATGGCACAGTACTCCAAGAACAATGGATTTGACCCATTCGTGACGTTTTGTTCCACAAAACTGACGCCCAAGGTCTCAAAAAGTTCAAAAAAAGCAGTGCAGTCTGGGAGACTTACTCGGCGTGTGAGAGAACTGTATCTCGCGCACGTACACACCTTAGCGTTTATCAAACATGCTCATTGTTGGCCACACAGATGGGTTCACCTGCGTGTTGTTATTAGAGATTGCGTTCTAGTTCTCTAGGAACTAGCTTTGAGTGGAAATGCCTATCCCAAGATTCCCCACGGCAGGCCGGGCAAGAGAGAGCAAAACCCGTAACCAAGCTTGTTGTGCGTGCGCGCATTTGGAGTACAATGCCGTGGTGTGGATTACAGCAGGCTGGCACACTTCTTGTACGTGTAGGTAATAGACTTCTGGTATCGCATCTTAACAAAATGCTACAAAAAATTCATACAAATTTTTTTTTTTTAAATCAGGATTTCCTTTTAAAATGTTTGTATTGAGTACACACACACCAATATTTCTTTCTTAAATAAATTTTTGCTATAATAATATTTAATAATAATGTGTGGACTTATATAGCACATGTATCCACCAACTAAGTGGTGCTCAAGGCGCATTATATCATTACCCCTGCTCATAAGGCTTATAATGCTCATAAATCATTCCTGAAACCATCTCAGCTCCCTGGGGAGTATACAGCTCAATTGCTGCCATTACAGCGCATATAGGGCTAATCAACCAACTCTGCCCTCACAGGTACCCATTTAACCCCTGGGTGGAGAGAAGCAATTATGGTTAAGTGTCTTGCTCAAGGACACGAATAAGTGTCACCGCCGGGATTCGAACCCACATTCTGCTGCTAACACCAGAACTTGAGTCCGGTCCGGTAAGCTAGACCGCTCGGCCACGACACTCCACATGTGAAACCCCAGCTTGTTCTGTGAGTACAGTGTATTACAAAGTAAAAACAACTGATAACCAATAACTCGGTAAATCTTCAGCGCTTAGAAACACGATACATTTGCTGTCGGCAAACCCATAGCTCTAGGTTTGCCGGCTGAATATTTATTCGGGACCAACCCTTGTTCCAGTACCTTTGATGCTTCATTAGCCGACTGAGAATCTAAATGCCGACTGAACAAAATTATTTGGGGGGAGGGGAGGGGGAGGGGAGGGGGTGGTGTGGTCGCCCCAACCCTCTCGCTCACTACGGCTCTGCCTACCACAACGTTTATATCCTTCTTTATGTTTCTGGATTTAGGTGGGGTACAAACAAGCCCCGCCCCCTCCTTCTGGTGTTGTTTTAAAAATATTTTGTTTTTTTTAAATTTTATTGCAAAACTTAACCCTACCCACCCCAAATCCATCAAAATCCCCCAAGGGGCACTTTTGGGGGAAAATTCCGCACTGGGAAAGAATGTCGTATCCGGCCACCACTTTTTAAGGGCTTTTTGGGATTTTTTTGGCAACCACTAACCAGTTAAAAAATCATTCCATCGATTTTTGGTGGTACAGAAAGCGAAAACTATCTTTAAAATCCACTTTTATGATGGTTTTCGGACTTGATTTCCCTTCTAAAAAAATCCTTCCCTTCAGAAAATAGAAGGATCCTATTATAGTTACCACTACGCATGTAGGCCCCTACAATGACTGTGTTGGTCACTAATTGTGGAGTTTACAAGATCAGACTGACATGACTGAGGAAGTCATCGTACACCAAAAATGCCTGATTTTTCATGAAATAAATATCCTGGAATAATTTGAAGTATATGTCCATCATCATCCATATGTTCTCCACCTTACCAGGTAGGTAAGATTACATTATTGGTTATATTTAATGAAAAATAGTGGCGGCCAGATACGACATTCTACCCCCGCACTGTTGGAAACTGGTACTTTCACCTCTTCAAATGGGGCAAAATTGCTACCTGGCAAGGAGTACTGGCCATAAGTGCTGAATATGAAAGATCAATGAAAATGCATGGTGCATTTTGAAGATAAGGGCATGTTTCCAAAAGTGCACTGACGGATTTTGGAGGATTCAGGAAGGTTCCCAGCCAGAATACCTAGGGGGTTAGGGTTAAACCATGGGGTTCATGAAATACAAATAGCAGTTACATGTACAATAACAATTACAATAACAATTACAATAGCATTACAATAGCATTACAAATAGCATACAAATAGCAATTCAGTCAGATTTAAATATCCAATCATGTATTTTTGGTAAAATATAGGCAGAAGAAAAAAAATAATAATAATCTCAATACTAACGTTAATTTGGCCTAATTAAATTATTAACAACAACCAACAAGTTTTTAACAGGAAAGTTGAAAACAGAAATTGAGGAAACATAAGAGCATGCTATTATCCATTTGCAATTACTGACGAACATTTAGATAGAACCAGACGTTAAAAAAAGTCCCACAGCCAATGTAACACGATAAGGTGACCGAGACACTGCGAGATTAGCCTACCGGCAGCTCGGGCCCAAACCCCCCACGGCCACCCACACACGGTGCCGTTCACGCAGTAGGGCTTCGGTCGCCCGCTGTTCACAAAACGGAACCAATAACTACCGTGTCGGAAAAAAACATAATTACAACTTACCATTAACACAGTTGCAGAGATAAAGTCTTCTTTTACTTGACAGAGCAGACGAAAATATTCACTTTATTCGGTACTACCGGTGTTGTGTATTTTAGACAGAATAAACAGTAACATTTTACACAAGTCACCGCTCTGTTCAACAATAATAATGGAACAGACAACATAACAATGATTGATATCGATTGATTTACCACCACTATGCACAATGACTGTTAAGTGTCAATAGATGGCGCTGTATACACACCCCCACCAGAGCCAATATACGGCTCTGGTCGACCCCCACTAAATAAACTCCCATAGTAACCAATGCTAAATACAAAATATTCAAAAATCATTTAAAAAAATACTTATAAATCCTCAAACAATTCAACTAAAAGGCAAAATATTGATTGATATCTAACCTTTTATTTTATTCTCATTTAAATAATGTGGATAGTCCAGAGGCCCGTCGAGTTATTATCATCCCAGTGCAGTGGAAACCACCCTCTACAGTAGTGAAAACGCCCACACTGACAAAAGCATCCATTTTGGAAAAGGCCTTACGCCCTTGAAATCAAATTAGGACCTCTTTTTCAGGGCCTGGTGTATCCAAAATTATCAAAGTTGGAAGTCAAGGACCCCCAGGTCATGATATTGGACCATTTGTACACAATTCCTTAAATGTGTGGGCCTAAAATCTTTTTTTTCAGGGGGGGGCCGGGGGGGGAGATGAGGACTAACCATTTTTTCACTACTTAGTGAGTTGCATCCCGAGCTCGGTAGCTGGGTTGGGCGCGATTTCTTTTCCTGCAGTACACATGGTCCACTCTATGCATTTGTATACTAAAAAATGATTTTTTTTAAAAACTTTATTTTCATGTAGAAAAATCCTGCACAACGTGATTACTATTTTATAATTATAGTTAAAAATGTATACATCAATTAATAAAAACAAGTACGGAAATGTTGAAAAACCTAGTATTTGATCCCATTACTCCTAAAGCGAGCGTTCTAACCACAAGACTTCCACGCCAGTCGAATTTGTCGGTGAATTAATTATTGATGAACATTTTTTTTAAATTACATTTCTATGCCAATTTCTAAGCAATTGATGATGTGTACTGCAGAACAAAATAGCGAGCGGGGCTGTATACGGGTTGTACGGAAGCCCATTGGTGCCACGGGTGCGTTTCTCTTTCAAGTGGGAGTGTTTCTCTTTCACAGCAATGCGTTTCTCATTCACAGCGGTGCGTTTCTCATTCAAGTGCGAGTGTTTCTCATTCACAGCTGTGCGTTTCTCATTCAAGTGCGAGTGTTTCTCATTCACAGCGGTGCGTTTCTCTTTCACGTGTAAGTGTTTCTCTTTCACCTGGTTGCCGCCACTTACTAAGTGGCGGCCGCCACTTAGTAAGTGGCGGCCGCCATTTAAGTGGCGGCCGCCACTTACTAAGTGGCGGCCGGCCGCCACTATGGCGGCGGCCGCCACTTATGGCGGCGGCCGCCAGTTACTAAGTGGCGGCCGCCACTTACTAAGTGGCGGCCGCCACTTACAGTGGCGGCCGCCGCCACAGTGGCGGCCGCCACTAGTGGCGGCGGCCGCCACTACCAAGTGGCGGCCGCCACTACTGGCGGCGGCCGCCACTTATTGGCGGCCGCCAGTTATTTAAGTGGCGGCCGCCACTGTGGCGGCCGCCACTAGTGGCGGCCGCCACTTAGTAAGTGGCGGCCGCCAGTTATTAAGTGGCGGCAACCAGGTGAAAGAGAAACACTTACACGTGAAAGAGAAACGCACCGCTGTGAAAGAGAAACACTCGCACTTGAATGAGAAACGCATTGCTGTGAAAGAGAAACACTCCCACTTGAAAGAGAAACGCACCCGTGGCACCAATGGGCTTCCGTAGGGTTGGGCAGAGAATACAAGGAGCGATGACCCCAATAAATTCCCATGAAAAAATCATATGCTGATAATATAAATACATAAATTTAAAACAATTTTTTTTTTTTAAAGCCTTTCTTTTGTGTGTAAACGTAAACACTGCTGATATTTTTTGTTGTATGGGCAGCCATCAGTGACAAAAAACTGCGCTTCGACCGAAATGATTTTTTCCCATTTAGCTCTTAGTATTGTCTGTTCATGTTAAGTTAAAAACCTAAATATTGTTCGCACAGTGATACAAATACTAGTTTATACAGTTGTTTTTACCCTTTCAAACAATCTATTTCAGTGGTGATTCCCGGCAACTTTGTTTTTAAACTGAAAATTTTATATTTTCCTGAAAGAAAGGCAAAGCAAATTAATTCAAAAATTACTACACTAGGGTCACAAAATAATTGTCGAAAATAAAAAAGTATACAGATTAATTAACAGTAATGCAGTAACTGATTTGATCATTATTTTCAGAACTAAGGAGCCACTCGACTCAGAATTATAAAAAAAGAGAGAATCGGAATGAGTAAAACAAACAAAATAGAATCAGAATGGATAAAACAAACAAAATAGAATCAGAATGGATAAAACAAACAAATATGGAAATGTGCTGTAGTTTATAGGTTGGTGAAATTCTGCTGAAAAACCCGATGGTGAAAAACCCGCTGCTATATGGAATTCTACTGAGCCGGCCAATTGTCATCGGGCAAGCTCGGTGGTCGAGAGGTTAAGACGTCTGCACTAGTAAGCAGCAGGTCAACAATCGCCAGTTATTCTTTTAAATATTTGTTTTTATTTGGGTGGCAGACTCTTTCATAAGCAAAACACAAACAACTTTTCTTCTTTAGTTCCATGCTGTTCATTTAATATTTACAACACACTGAAGCAACTTACAATTTATACATTGTAAAATGAACATAAGCAATAATGGTAGTACATTAAAACCTTGCAGATAATTCTCCCCAAAAAAGTTATCATTTCAAATTTTTCCAAACTAACTAATAACCAATTGATTTAACTGTTTGCCCTGCACCGACGTGTGTATAGCACTGCATAGGCCTACTCGGTGCTAGCTTCAGCGGCGTAGCCACGGTGCCCCACGAAAAAGCCCGATAGTGCCCCCAAAAAGAAAAGAAAAAGAAAAGCGAAAAAACCCATACCCCCGGGCCTCCACTGAAAAAGCCCTGGCTACGCCGCTGGCTAGCTTTCCGAGTGTCTGTGAAAAAACTTGTATAAATAATAATAATAGACATTTGTAAAGCGCCTAATGCCAAAGCCTCTAAGCGCATACGTGGGGAAAAAAAAGCATAGAAAAATACAATGAGAGAGAACAAGATTACAAATAAGCACATTCAAACAAATGAGTTTTTAACAGAGATTTAAAACGGTTCACAGAACTAGATTGGCGAATATGCACGGGTAGATTGTTCCATAACATTGGTGCAGCGTAAGAGAAAGACCTTTCTCCATAAAATTTGGTAGAAGCCCGTGTAGATGAAGCAAGCAATGCCTGTTGAGATGACCTTAAAGTCCGAGTAGGAGTATAACGGTGAACAAGTTCAGATAAATAAGATGGAGCTTGACCCATTTGTGCTTTGAAAGTTAACAGAAGAATTTTGTACACTATACAGATACTCGGAAAAGCACTGAGTATACAGTGCCATACATACGTCGGTGCAGGGCACTAAAAATTAAATCAATTGTTTATCACCCGACGCAAGAATTTCACCAACCTATAACTAATAACCAATTTTTTCAAATTGATTGTGTCCAACATTTATTTTTAGCATAATTATAAAGCCTAATATCGATTAATGTTTTTTATTTTTTGTTTATTTTTTGTTTAGTTTTTACCCAACAATTCTCATCAGAACCTCATAACTCCTGTTACGTCCCAATCATGGTACCCAATACAGTTTGGACTGATGCTGTATTTGCTGTGCGACAACCTCCACACAGATTCATGTCACATGCAAACCTACCATGATAGATTCATCCTGCCATGAAAACTCATTTTCAATTCTGAACAGTTATAACAAGCATGTCACATGCAAACCTACCATAGGTATTGTCCTATCATGAAAAATTCTTCAGTACGTTAGCACACTTTCGTCGCTTATTCTTCCCCTATCATTTTCTTAGCTACACTTCCATCAATTTTAGGAGTGCCCCCCTGTGGGGAGGAGCGTCGCCCCATACGTGGGGATTTGGAAAATGCATGTGTGACAATTTCCAGTGTAGATATAGGGGTAGTTGATAGGTATATTAAATGGAAGAAAATACCTAGAAACATGTCATGAAGACCTTTCCCACAGAAATATAACATGATAATAAAAAACAACAGTGAGTACAAAAAACCTTTGGTTCAATTTAAAATAAACATAATTCTATATTCTGTAAGCAAATATAATGTATAACAATAAAATATTATAAAGATTCAACAGGATTTAAAGAGTAAAACTATACTGGATATACGAGGTTTGAAAGATTGGATCATGAAATTTCTTTATCAAGAACGCAAACGTGCGGAATAAAACAATTTTGTAACCATGGATACAAGTATTTATTGGCAGTGTTTACATGTTTACAATGTTTACAAACATAAATCAGGTGTGTAAATAATCCTGAAAAATGGGTAGCAGGCCTGGGTCTCCCTTTGGTCTGGAGGACAAAGCCCCTTGAACCTCCTGGATGTTTAATTTTGGAGGATTTACAGACTCTTCACATCCCCACAAACAAGAAACTAGAGGTTTGGACACAATACAGGCTACTTCTGTCTTTTCTTGGTGGCTACTTTTCATCTTTCGAGACAATTTTGCGACAAAGGGAGATTTGTAAAAAAAATATATAAAAAAATCCTGAGAAATCACAGGCCTGATAAGTGACCAATCAAGTTTCTGCTTTCTGGTCTCTGCGCGCGTCGCCTCAGACCCACAATGTCGACATTTTTAGTTTGCTTTAAAAAAAAAAATTTTTTTTTACTATGAAACAATGTCCAATTGCTGGATTGATTGGATTTCTCTGTCCTGCTGTGTTTGAAACAACTTGACAAGCTCACATACCCCTATGTGAACAAGTTACTCGTTCACATAGGGGTGTGAAGGTTTGCCCGATTTGTGAGGCCCAATACCCACCATACTCTGTGTATGGCAAATTTGGTCTGGTTCCAATAACCGTGTATACATGTATCACGCTCACTTGTTGGCAAAAAAACAAAAAACAAAAATTTTAAATAAATAAAATAAATAAATAAAAAATATCACTGCACCGATTTTGAAGCTGTCCTATGACCAGAAACCGGAGACTTTTGTTTGACCTTGAAGTAAAAATAGCAATTTATTTTCCCCCCAACTGAATTTTAAACTTCATGAGATGAAAATCCACAAAATGTATGTATACCACCTGTCTGAATGCATTTTCATTTTTTTCATGAGCAACCAGAGAGATATGTACAGAAACCAACATGTGACAGTTTCAGCCCATTTCAATGTGTCACTGACAAAGTATCGAAAATGCAAATTCTTCCGTGCTGTGTTTTAAACAACATTTTCACATAGGGATGCACTCTTGAAGAGTACAAGAAGCCTCACAAATCGGGCAAACGTTCATACTCTCTTAAAACTAAGTGTTGAATCAACTTTTTAAGAGTTCGGCGAGTGACAACACTTCAAGTTAAATTCAACTCAAAGAAAGTGTTGAATTAACACATAATAATAATAATGTGTGGACTTATATAGCGCACGTATCCACCAACTGAGTGGTGCTCAAGGCGCATATTATTACCCCTGCTCATAAGGCTCATAAATCATTCCTGAAACCATCTCAGCTCCCTGGGGAGTATACAGCTCAATTGCTGCCATTACAGTGCATATAGGGCTAATCAACCAACTCTGCCCTCACAGGTACCCATTTAACCCCTGGGTGGAGAGAAGCAATTATGGTTAAGTGTCTTGCTCAAGGACACAAGTGTCGAACCCACCTTCTGCTGCTAACACCAGAACTTGGGTCCGGTAAGCTAGACCGCTCGGCCACGACACTCCACAGAGTCAAGTTAAGTCTAACTTTATCAAATGTTAAGTCGACACTTTTAAAAGTTAAATCTAACTTTATAAAGAGTTTGTCACTGACCGAACTCTTTAAAATGTTGATTCAACACTTTAGTTTTAAGAGTGTATGAACGTTTCCCCGATTTGTGAGTCTTCTTGTATTTCCCTATTAGCAACAAAAAAGACTGAAAAAAAAATGGAAAAAAAAGAAAAAAAAAGAAAAAAACCATCACTGCACCGATTTTGAAGCCAACTGGTGACCAGACACCGGTGAAGTTTTCTTTTTGGCCTTATCAGATGGAATACTTTCTCAGGCTGTTTGGTACCTTTACCAACTTCATATCAAATAAGGTTCTAAGATTATAAATTCCGGGTTACCAGGTAATTACCGAAGGCGTACCTTCCCTTGAATACGCATAATTGTTTCATAATAATAATAAAAATATTTCTTTCGTATATAGTGCATTTCACATAATGTCCCAATGCGCTTTACATTATTTTCCCCTGGTTACTGGGCCGATGTCATCCCTGTAATCTTTCTCAGCTCCCTGGGGAGTATACAGCCCATTATGTGCAACCTTGTTTTGGCGCTACAGGGCTAATTAAACACAATTACCATTTCTACAGGTACCCATTTATACTCCTGGGTGAAGAGAAGCAATTACAGTTAAGTGTCTTGCTCAAGGACGGTCGCGGCAAGGATTCAAACTCGCATTCTGATGACACAGTCATCAGAACACAAGGTCCAGTGCACGTAACCGCTCGACCATGGCACTCCATACATTCTCATAACGATTCAGTAACACTTCTACCATATTTCAAACTTTTTAAAAAGATTTTTCTGCAAAAATATAATGCTTTTCATATTGCCAGAGGATCAGTGGCCATAACCACAACAACTGCCAAGCGCAAAGTTACGCTTAGCAAAAATCGGTTACCAGCCATATTTCCACGTAATATATAGCTTCTGGCAGGTTCTCAGTTAAATTTTGCTTAGAGAGATTAATTTGCTTAGTAATATTTTCTGCTTGGCGGTGCAGCAACACAAAATTGCTGAGCAGTTAAAAGTTATGCTTAAAAGCAAAAATCAGTTACGAGCCGAATTGTCACATATTCTACTTCTGGCAGGTTATCAACTTAATTTTGCTTGACAGAAAAATTTGCTAAGCTGCTTAATAAGCAAATCTATGCATAGAGCTGGTAAGCAGAAACCACTGCTTACCTCAAACATTTGCTTAGCTAATTTCTTTGGTTACTGGCCAAACTGTCTAACAAAATGCATGCATTTTCGCACCGAGGCAAAAATATTTGCTTAGCAGAATTCTCTGCCTAGCAGCTCTATGAAATTTTCCCCCTGGTTGGTCTGGTGTTACTTTTCCTTGCCTTTCACCTCTATTGACCAGGGTTCAAATCCCGCTCTGTCCCCGAGCCAACACGTGGACTTGGTTTCAGCCCCTACCTGATTACATTGGTTTTTCCTAGAATATTGTCTGGGGTTCCCCTTCCCGGTTCCGGTGACCAGTTCCCAGTTCCGGTTCCCAGTTCCGGTTCCCATACCCCGGTTCCTCCACCCACACCACCCCCCAACCCAACATCTGAAAAACTGAACATCACTTCAATGAATTCTCTTCATGATTCTTCACGTTTACATGCTACAGTGCAACAGGCGCTTATGAGCAATCCTTGATTTCATTACCAGAAATATATATATAATTATCAAATAATGATTGTCAACACCACATGGTTGACATTACAATTTTGTTTTAACCCTAACCCCCTAGGTATTCTGGCTAGGAACCTTCCTGAATCCTCCAAAATCCGTCAGTGCACTTTTGGAAACATGCCCTTATCTTCAAAATGCACCATGCGTTTTCGTTGATCTTTCATATTCAGCACTTATGGACTGTACTTCTTTGCCAGGTAGTAATTTTGTCCCATTTGAAGAGGTGAAAGTACCAGTTTCCAACAGTGCTGAATTTTCCCCCAAAAAGTGCCCCTTGGAGGATTTTGCAGGATATGGGGTGGTTAGGGTTAAGGCAAATATCAGGCTATGCAAACAGCCAGTCTCTTAAGGGAGGAAGGCCAAAGTCTTGGTACAGCTAAGCCTTTGAGAAGGCTGGCCAGGCCTGGGCTGAGCTGAGCTACCTGGCCTCCTAATCTATCTTCTGTGAGTCCCAATCCTGTAACAATACAGTACCTGCCAATCAACCTAACCTGGGCTTCTAGAGGACCTAGCCCAGCCAAGTAGAGCTCATTATAATGGCTGCAGTTGTGAACAAAAGACAGCTGAGGTATCAGTCAAGTCTGTGTTAACAATAAGAGCTGAGATCTATTCATTAGTAAAGAGTCTTTTGTGCTCAGCTAGGGGATTATATAGGCCCATAGGCCTGAGCAAAGCCTGGGCCTGGCAGGGCTTCTCAAAGGCTTGGCTGTACCATGACTTTGGCCCTCCTCCCTAAATTGAGTTCCTTGAAGAGGTTGTCCAAAGTTGTCAACATTTTCACAGATGATAAAGTACTACTCTCTGTACTAAAAGCTTGGGCGATATCGATTTTTTTTCATCCACGATATATCGACAAACATTTATCACGATTTTCGATAGTATCGCGATTATTTTTTTACATTCACGCATGATTGCTTTAGAGCCGATAACCACAGGTATATACCCCTCTACAAGCATCACAATAAATCACAAATTCGTTTGCGTTGTGTGTATGTACTTCTGAAGTAGTTTGCTTTTGTTTCTCACCAAAAGCTGAAAAGACTGTCCAAACTTTGTTTCCATGGAATTTCTGACTTGACTCACAATGGCGATTTTTTTTTTTTAACCGCGATATATTTTTTTAATCACAATTTGCCGATATCTCGATAACTTCAAGCCCAAGCTCTCTGCACTACCTTGAAAATGTTGACAACTTTGGACGGCCCCTAGAACTTTGTTGACATTATACATTATAGTACAATTTTAACCAACACCTAATAACGACACAACATAACTCATGATGAAGGCAGCATGAGTAAACATCTACTTATACACATATATTAACCCTAACAATCCCCATCCAGTCAAACTCCAACACCAGGTTTCGTTGGAATCTGTTAGGATGGGTACTGGACCCCCTAAACTGATTGTCTTTTTACACTGGGTTAGGCATACTTCCAGAATCAGAGTCCAACAGTTTGTGTGTACAGTTTGCCATATGGTGTTGGAATTTGAAAGGATGGGTATGGTTCCTAGTAAATTACACTAGGGAGTTAGGGTTAAAACACTTTGGTGTTCGGAACACAAAGCTGTTGAATTGCAACAGAACCTGGGTCCAATGTCATCGAGCTTCTAAGCAGAGAATTTTTGCTCAGCAAAAACTTTTGCTTTTAGCATTATCAAACACACTACCAGCCAAACTGCGCCCATTTTGTGTGGAACTTTGGACGGTGTTCATGCAAATTTTTCTGGTAAGTAATTTTTTTTCTGCTTAGATGCTCGATGAAATTGACCCCAGATTGAGAGCCGCTAAGCGGCCAATTTTTTTGGCTTACTGTACATTTTTATTTCATAGCGCTGCTAACCGTTAAGCATAGAGATAGGCACGCTAACTTGCCGGCCGTTATTGCTAGCAAATGAATGACGCAACAATTACAAATCCATGGTGAACGCGCACGCGCCGCTCTGAATTTTCTTGCTTAACCTGTGAAATACGCTTATGCTTAAGCAAATTTTTTTCTGCTGTAGTTAGCACAAAAAAATTTGCTTACCCCCCCAGGTGTCAATGTCATAGAGCTACTAAGAGGACACAACTTTGCCGATTGTTTACCAGGCAAATTGTCATGCAGTAGTGCACATTGAGTTTTGCCTGGTTCTCGGCTAAATTTACTCGGCAAAATATTTTCTGGTAAGCAGCTCTGTCAATTTTTCACCACGCCGAACATTTTGCTGTTAAGCAAATATATATATACTACTCAAAAACAATTTAGGGAACACCGGAATAATCTCAGTTAAAGCAAGATCATTTGTTTCAGATAAACACAATGTTTCACAGAATTGATGAGAAACAACTGCACAATGAAACAGATGATAAAGGATGCATGTAGTGATTACACATTTCATGACATGACTACTGAAAGAGAGGGGGTTGCAAATGAAAATCCCGGTTCATGGAACATTTCAAACCTATTTGATGTTAAAAAATCCGGTGTTCCCTAAATTGTTTTGAATAGTATATTTGATATTAGCAAAATTTAAACAAGACAACCTGCCCAAGTGTACACATGTACATATTTCACATGAAAGTTTGGCTGGTAACCCCCAAAAACTGGAGCCCAATTTCATAGAGCCGTTAAGCAGAGAATTTTGCTAAGCAAATATTTTTGGTAAGCAATATAAAACAGACTGCCAGCCAAAATGCATGCATTTTGTATGAAAGTTTGGCTGGTAACCAAAGAAATCCGCTAAGCAAATCTTTCTGGTAAGCAATTTTTATCTGCTTGGCCCCAACCTTTTTAGGAAGCATTTTTCTTCTGCTATACTAAACAACTCTAGGAAATTGGCTCTATAACCACAGAGAGACCATCTCAGTATTTTTTTATATATATATTTGTTCTCTGAATGTCATCTCTATGACATTCAGAATAAAGCTTTAACGTCCAAAAAAGACTGATGTATTTCAAACAATGGACTTTCTTCGTTGATTTTAGTAGTCGGGGAAAGAGACGAACATGACCACAGAACTGACCGGTGAAGCCAATAATATTGTAACACCGTCGTGTGCCCGGAAGAAGGATGTAACGAATCTGTGACCGGCAAAATGTCGTGAGCAACTGATGTGCAAAATTGTGTTTCAAGAAAACCGAGTGTGAAAGTTTAGTCGTTTTTCTGCCATTTATAAATCATTGCAGGAAAGTTAAATTCTGCATGGGAATGGAAAAACATGTCTTGGGGGTAATTCTAGCAACAAATATATTATAACAGTTATGTAAAACTTGTAGCTTTGCATGGTGAGGAGGATAAGTAAGACTAATTGCGGTGACACCATGTGAAATTCTCAATTGAGTAGTAATTAGTTCTGAAAAGAACTGGAGGTTACAACTCCAGTTGTACCTCCAGTTCTTTTCAGAACTAATTACTACTCAATTGAGAATTTCACATGGTGTCACCGCAATTAGTCTTACTTATATAACAGTTATGCCCTACTTTTTTTCAAAGGAGCCATTTTATTGCTTACGACCTTCTGCTTGGACAAAAAGTTGTGCTTTGTGTGCCCGGCAGAAGGTCGTAGAGCCTTACGACCTTCTTGCAGGCACACGGCGACATAATCTATACACTATTAAAAGTACATGTACAAGGACACACACTCTTTTTCTGGCCGACAATACTGCAGGGTTTTCCTGTAACAGTGTAGCACAAACAATAGTTGGTGACGTCTTGTGGAAGTCTTTTAATATCTATCGTGGCCATGTCCGTAATCACGACTTTGAACTCTCCAGTCTTGATCTCGACTCTGCCCTCGTCCCTCGTGGCGATGGCCCCGTGGGTCACGGCCCTCGTAGCGCCCACCCCAGTTACTGTACCCTTGTCCTTGGCCGCCCTCAAAGGAATCACCTCCCTGGTTGATATTAGCGTAGTCCTGTCTGTTGTCCCCCACAGAATGGGGGTTATACGACTGGAAGGGCTGCTGCTGGTGGCCGCTGAACGTGTTCTGGGGATTGTACTCCTCCGGGGAGTAAGCTGTGTTACTGTAAGCCGGCTTTCCGTGCCCGAAGTCCTGATTTAAAGCCCAGTCTGGCTGTGCCGTCGGTTTGTATTCCTCCCCCGGGGAGGCGGGCTGCGCTGGGTTGAACTGGTTGTAGTTGTACGCCATCGGGTTGTATGCAGGAGCAGCAGAAGGGGGCGTGTACTCGGGCTCGTATGCCCCTTGGAAGGGCGGGGAAGGGTCCGTTGGCGGAATGACTGGTGTCCTATTGATGGGCGGGGGAGTGGGCACTGAAATATTGGGTACCACAGGGGAATTAGGTTTCGGCTCGAATAACTTCGACTGGATGAAGTCAAGAGCTGACCTGTCGCCCTTGACAGTGACAGGTGCTGGTGCCGACTCCAACAGTTTTGACTCTTGTTCATCTTTGGTGGGTGTGGCTCCACCCTGATCATCCCCGACTTCCACAGCAGCGGTACTCGAGTCTGCGGGGGCTCGCCGAATTTGAGGTGACCCCTGTTGATCGTCAGTCACTCCATCAGGGGTGCCAAGCTGACTCGTCGAGCCACCAAGGACAGTGATTGGCTGCCTGGGCTGCGGGACAGCACCGTGCCCCGGGCTGAAGTCGGAATCGCTCGTCGCCTTTTCGATTTCCGACTGCAGGGATGCGATCTGCCTGTCGAGCAAAGCCTTCTTGGCGTCCTCCACCTGTTGGGTGAGTTTGATCAGAAGCTGTTGCTGCTCGGTCAAGTCCGGTTTGGAGCTGAAAGCCGTCAGCAGATTGGCCGTCACATCCGACGCCGCATCGGCAATCTCACTCGCGCTTATCTTCTGTCCACTCTCCTGCAGAAGAGTGCTCAGTTTGGAAGAGCTCTGCATCGCTCCCTCTTGTCCCGACTCATCACTTGATCTGTGACCTTTGGACTTTGACACTTCACCTATGACATCCATGACATCTGCTGGGTCATAGGGTGCCTCAATCTCCTCTTGAGTCGGTGAGTACGGCTCGGCCGTGAACTCTGTGGGGTCGGCGTTTGCATACTGGGCTACGATCGGATCCATCAACTGTTTCTCCGGTATGAACATAGGTTGGGCCTGGGCGGGTTTGAAACGCTTCGGTCCGAGTTTCTCTGGCTCATTGCATAACTCCTCGGGGTCGGTGGGCGACCTCGGGAGCATACTGGTAGCATGGGTATTATCGGAGAAACGGCGTTTCTGCTGTGGCGGCTGCGGTCTGGCATGCCCCTGTGGCTGCTGTTGCGCTAAATTTGGACGGGCTGCTTGGCCGAGACTCACTGATCGCGCTCGCTCACGGTGACGAACCATCAGTCCTAGCAACATGTGGGGGCGGGGTTCCGCCAAACCTGTAGGCAGGAAGAGAAAAGACAATGGTTCAAACAATGCTGCCACAAACATTGAATTTACGTCTCTACTCAATTAGGCCAACCAAAAAAAAGGCTCCAGTTTATGGTCAAAGGTCAGCTTAAAAATTGGTGCGTCAAAATAACTTGTGCCTCGTTACTTGACTTGACCTGACCTGGATAAAAATATCTTGTGACTCGCGACTTGACTTGAGACAAAAATAACTTGCAAGTCAAAAATAAATGTGAATGAAATCAGATCCGAATCAAGTCGATGACTCGGGTCAATAACTTTGCTTCATGATAAACGTACCTGGTCCTTTAAATGGCAAGATCTCCTGTGGTATGGGCTCGTGGGCCGACAGCGGTAATATATACATGTCCTTAATGTGCGTCTTGTTGTTTCCCACCACTCCGATTCTCTGCCGGCTGTGGAAGTACTGGAACAGGGAGATGTACGCCTGCTTGTCTTCTTCGTTCACCACGTGGAATCGCAGGATGATCAGGTCCGTCGTGTTCGCTTTGCGCAGTTGCTTGAAGTAGTCCCAGACGACCGGGTAGGGAATGCGACCGCAGATCATGATGTTTTCTGGTATATCCTGATTGGATGAATTTGTTCAAACCCATTTTTATTTATGTATATTTTTGTCAACACTTGAAACATGAACTTGACATGAAAGTGTTTACAAATAAAAAAAGATAGAGAAATAGTTTTGCCAACATTATAAGACTGTGTCAGGTTATCTGGATACCCGACCGAAACTGTCATTACCCGTTCCATTTTTTTCAGTTCCAATTACCCATAAACGACTTTTTAAAATTCCGACTGAACAGTTAAGCCACGCAAAACGGAAGTCTCCGATTTTTTGTTGTTAACAAAATGAAGAAAACTCAGATAAAGGCTTTAGAAGTAACATTTGCTGACAGCCTTTCACGGACTTGCCGGCTTTGGTTTGATGTGTCTAGTTTGTTTTGAGTTGACTGCCGTCATGCCAGTATCACGAGTTGGTATTTGTGCCTATAATTTGCAGTTATTGGATTCGTGTGTGTGGAGACACATGAATTATATTTGTGTGTGGGGAATGGGGATGCTACGAGTCGTTTTTAATATAGAGGCAGGAAATTATTACAGTGAGTCCATGTTTATTGTGAAAACTGTAATAAAACAAGAGAAACTTGTGTTCATATTGGTTATTTTATACATTCGGGAGTATTTACGTGTTTTGACAAAATTGTGTACAGGTACCCGGGTATCCGAAGATTTCCAATTTCGGGCATCCGGTTCCCGAAATAACCGAAAAACGCACAGCCTTACAACATTACCAACAGTGTGAAACGGCTTGAACAATGACCGACTCACCATAGAAATGGTTCTGATGGGCCCGGAGACGTGAAACCCGGCCACGACGAACCTCGCGACCTCCTCCATGCTGAGGAGTCCCTTCCAGAGGGAAGGCGGGGGCCTTCTGACGGCATCCTGTTCCTTAGGGGAGGCCTGGATGGGGCTGGTCTGGGGTGTCGGTAGGTCATCGGGCTGGGTACTGGGTCATGGTGAAAGTGAAACAAGAGGTTTAAGGCCAGCAGTCCCATGAGGGCCCATTGAGCATTAAAAGACGATTCAAAGGTCGAACGGTTGAGAGGATAGTTTTTGTCAATGCTTGAATACACCCAGCCGTTGTGAACAGCGCTGGGGGTAAAATCCATTAGGGCTGTGCCGGGTATCCGGGTATCCGGACACCCGACCGAAACGGTCATTACCCGGTTCCATTTTTCGGTTCCAATTACCCGTAAACGACTTTTTAAAATTCGGACTTAACATTTGAGCGGTGCAAACAGAAATCTGTGACTCTTGAACAATGCACTTGTACAGACAATTAACTTTAAATTCAAGAGATTACACTCCAATAAAGAAAAGATTGATAGTATGGTATCCTCTGTATTATAAAAGTCAATTTGTTACCATTTACAGTACATGTATTTGTACACCACCGGAGGCATGTTTTCAACAAAAATGAAAACGGGTATCCGGGTATCCGAAGTTTCCTGATTTCGGGTATCCGGTTCCAAAAATATCCGAAAACGCACAGCCCTAAAATCTATAGTTCTGAGCGTTTGCTTTGCTTTTCCCTGTATTGTTTAAATCTTTAAAAATCCAAAGGATCACAACATTGCTATTTGTGAAAGTCCGGAAATCTGGAAAAAATCTGGACAAATCACACCCCCCTTTTTTGGGGGGGGGGGGAGCCTAACGCAGGCTTCACAATTTTCTGCTGTAGTTGCATTCTGTTGCATTCAGCAGGATGCTTGTGAAATGGGGTTAGGGTGAGAACTGGACTTTCTGGGGTTTTATTCTTTAATTAACCCTAACTCCCTAGGCCCATTTGCTTACACATAACCTGAATCCTCCCTAACTCCCTAGGCCCATTTGCTTACACATAACCTGAATCCTCCCTAACTCCCTAGGCCCATTTGCTTACACGTAACCTGAATCCTTCCTAACTCCCTAGGCCCATTTGCTTACACATAACCTGAATCCTTCCTAACTCCCTAGGCCCATTTGCTTACACACAACCTGAATCCTTCCTAACTCCCTAGGCCCATTTGCTTACACATTACCTGAATCCTCCAAAATCCTTCAGTGGTAAAGCAAGCACATGACATGTATGCACACATGTGTTTCTAATCTGTGATACATGTACATGGCCAGGGACCCCCTCCCTGCATGCATGGAGCAATAAACAGTGTCCACTGACCCAAGCACTGACCTTGCAATCACTACAACAAACATGGATGTACATGTACCATGGAAAGGCAAGTATGCCTAATAACCTCAACCCTCCAAAATCCTTCACTTTAGCAAAGAGCATGTAGCATGTAACCTCAATCCTTCAAAATCCTTCACTTTAGCCAAGAGGATTTTGGAGGATTCAGGAAGGTTAAGGTTAAGGGGATGCATGGACCCCATAGACTCACAAGGGTTCAGCTTCTTCGTCCTCATCTTCCATCTCCTCGACAGAGCTCAACTTGTCCACCATCTCTCTCTCCGACTCGCTCGACTCCGTGCTCCTCCCGCCTGACGAGCTCCCGGCCTGCTCTTCCTCGTCGTCCCCAACCTCGAGGGTGGTCTTCGCCACCTTGGCCCTCTTGCTGGGCACCGTCTCCTCCCGGGGCGCCGGCATCTTCCCCGTGCAGATCTTGCAGTTGAGATCAAAGAGATGGGCACGGTGCTGGCTCGTGGTGTCGCCGAACATGTTGTCCAGGGGGTTGGTCACAGAAGGGGCATTTTTCTCGATAATCTTGATGTCGATGGGATGTTTGGTGTCGGACTTGTCTTGGGGGTGAGACTAAAATAAAAAATGTTTTTAAAACAAAACAAAAAACAAAAAAAAACAGGGAAACAAATTAGTAAGGGGGTTGTTTCTCATAAACACCAATGTCTTGGATGAGATGGTAAAAACTCAAGCTTACAAACCTTTTCAGATATCTGCTAATTTGCTTTTTCTAAAACACAAGTCAAAATAGATAGGCACCTTTTTAAGCTGTGATCTTTTTCATTGTGATTTCTGATTAGCAGTCCGGAAACGAAATTAATATGGTACTGTCAGGAGTGTGATTTGACAAAAGTAAAACATCCTGCGTAGCGGGCTTGGGTCGAGAGGACAAAGCCCTCCCTGAACCTCCTGGATGCTTAATTTTGGACGCAGGGCGTGACCGACAGTGTGATGATGGCCCTTACCTCCAGACTGCTGAGATTGTCGTCGTTGATCTCCACCTCTCCCTTGTGAGTCTTCTTGGTCACCGGCAACATCTTCCTCTCCTTTTCCTCGTGGACGATAATCTCGAGAGACTGAGAAGAAAAACCCACAGAGGATGAAATGTACGAAGCCATCCAAGATCAGACGTTTGTTAACCAGTTCGCGTCGGAGGCCGTGTATACACGCAATTTTTTTTGGGACAGCGGATCGGAGAGCGTCTAAACACGCCACAGGATTCTCGGGAATATTTGTATAGATTCCCGGTCGACGTGGCAACGAGCCATAAGCATACGGTGGAAGACGCGGTCTCCCCGGTCACGCTCTGGTGAGCACCATTGGTCGTGTTTGTGCGGTAAAAATAAACCCGCCACGGGGTTCGGAAAAACTTTTTTATTCCCGGTGCGAACTGGTTAATAACTTCAGGGGTGTGATTTGACAAAAGTTAAAAAAATCTTGAAAAATGGGTAGCGGGCCAGGGTCTCCCTGTGATCTAAAGGATAAAGCCCCCCTGAACCTCCTGTGGGTAGCGGGCCTGGGTCTCCCTGTGATCTAAAGGACAAAGCCCCCCTGAACCTCCTGTGGGTAGCGGGCCTGGGTCTCCCTTTGATCTAGAGGACAAAGCCCCCCTGAACCTCCTGTGGGTAGCGGGCCTGGGTCTCCCTTTGATCTAGAGGACAAAGCCCCCCTGAACCTCCTGTGGGTAGCGGGCCTGGGTCTCCCTTTGATCTAGAGGACAAAGCCCCCTGAACCTCCTGGATGTTTAATTTTTTTCTTTGGCGGCTACTTCTCTTCTTTCAAGAACATTTTGAGGCAAACTGTGATTTGTAAAAAATCCTGAGAAATCACAGGCCTGTTTAAGACCGAGGCGTTAAACTTTTATTCACTATAATCCCTGAAATCAGTCTTCTTCTAATCGACTTAGAATCGGTGTGATTGTTTAAATCTACAACCATCTTCTGAATTGTGGGAATGCTTATACATTAATCAGTGCCACAGCGCCCCATTCAATCTTCGCTTGTACTCTTCGTGCAAAATGTTTAATTTGCAACAACAACAACAACAAAAATGTAATTGTGACCAGAATTGCAGTAACTTACGTGTTTTGCTTCCCTTTCCCTCCATTCTGCCAGTTCCTTGGACGCCAGCTGATCGGATGACATGCGTACCAGCTTGGCGGCCGAGATTTCACCCTTCAGGATGCGACGAAACAAGCCCTGCACAGGAAGAAGAGATCATAGTTCAGTAGTCCCTCATCGTGCCTGGGTCTAATTAGAAATACATGTGTGCATACATGTAGTCTGCATACCAACGGCAGTGGTCATTGTGCTCGCTTTACTACTGAAGGATATTGGAGGATTGAGGTTGTGTTGTGGGCAAGCGGGCTTAGGGAGTTAGGGTTAAGTTAAAAGCGGGAAATTATTACCGTTAAGTCCACATTTATTCTGACTCTCATAAAACAAGAGAAACTTGTGTTCATATTGGTTATTTTTATACATTCGCGAGTATTTACATGTTGTTACAAAATTGTGTATGGGTGACTGGGTATCCGAAGATTTCCAATTTCGGGCATCCGGTTCCCGAAATAACCGAAAAACGCACAGCCTTACAACATTACCAACAGTGTGAAACGGCTTGAACAATGACCGACTCACCATAGAAATGGTTCCAATGGTCCCGGAGCCGTGAAACCCTGGTTATTTCATACATTCGGGAGTATTTACATGGTGTAATTGTTTACGGGTACACAAAGATTTCCAATTTTGGGTAACCAAAGACTTCCAATTTTGGGTACCCAAAGACTTCCAATTTTGGGTACTCAAAGATTTCCAATTTTGGGTACCCAAAGATTTCCAATTTTGGGTATCCAAAGACTTCCAATTTTGGGTATCCAAAGACTTCCAATTTTGGGTACCCAAAGACTTCCAATTTTGGGTATCCAAAGATTTCCAATTTTGGGTATCCAAAGACTTCCAATTTTGGGTATCCAAAGACTTCCAATTTTGGGTATCCAAAGATTTCCAATTTTGGGTATCCAAAGACTTCCAATTTTGGGTATCCAAAGACTTCCAATT
The DNA here is from genome assembly GCA_029582265.1 of Zoroaster sp. YZ-2022. Taxonomy (NCBI): domain Eukaryota; kingdom Metazoa; phylum Echinodermata; class Asteroidea; order Forcipulatida; family Zoroasteridae; genus Zoroaster; species Zoroaster sp. YZ-2022. The sequence continues at coordinate 12,397,446 of CM055836.1, forward strand.
TTGGGTACCCAAAGACTTCCAATTTTGGGTATCCAAAGATTTCCAATTTTGGGTATCCAAAGACTTCCAATTTTGGGTACCCAAAGATTTCCAATTTTGGGTACCCAAAGACTTCCAATTTTGGGTACCCAAAGATTTCCAATTTTGGGTACCCAAAGATTTCCAATTTTGGGTATCCAAAGATTTCCAATTTTGGGTATCCAAAGATTTCCAATTTTGGGTACCCAAAGACTTCCAATTTTGGGTACCCAAAGACTTCCAATTTTGGGTACCCAAAGACTTCCAATTTTGGGTACCCAAAGACTTCCAATTTTGGGTACCCAAAGACTTCCAATTTTGGGCATCCCGCTCCTGAAATAACCGATAACGCACAGCCTTAAAACCACATTAAAATTGCCCCCAAATATGCAATCTTTACATCAAGGGTGAAACTTAACAAACGCTGAACAAACATTTAGTTTTTTTACCTGATTTTTGCTGTCTTTGATATTGAAGAAGAGGCTTCGATATCTGGACTTGTACTTTGATCCAGTGTCGTTGTAGAGTCTGTACAACTCATACTCTATGACATACGCTTTCTTCTTCACTTGGTCTTCATATTCTTTCAGGTCCTTGGCTCCTTTAACCCTGTCAAAATAATTTTAAAAAATAAAAGGGGAAAAAATTTAGGGGGGGGGGGGGGCTGAAGTCGTGGTACAGCCATGCCTTTGAGAAGCCTGGCCAGGCCTGGGCTACCTAGCCTCCCAATCTATCTTTTGTGAGTCCTAATTTGACCTACATAACCTGGGCTTCTGGAGGGCCCAGCCCAGCTAAGTAGATATTATAATGGCTGCAGTTGTGAACAAAAGTCAAGTCTGCGTTAACAATAAGAGAGCTATATCATAACTGTGGCCCTCCTCCGTTAACCCTGACCATGCTAAATGCAACAGGATGCAACAGTTGTAAAAAATTCCGATGGACGTTGTTGCATTCAGCAGCCAGTACTGATGACTCAATCTGTTGTATCTTGTTGCATTCACAGCACTGGACAGTGTTTGTATAGCAAAATAGTCTGTGTTGTGTCTTCAGCATTACCCTGCTCAATGCAACAAGATCCACCTTGTTTGTATGTTGTTGCAGACAGCACTGTGCTTGAAAAAAACAGTCCAATTTACTGAACCCTTCACTGCTAGGTGCAACAAGATCCACATATGGATCTTGTTGCACCTAGCAGGCCTCGATCATTGACCACTGTTGTATGTTGTTGCATTCAGCAGGGTGATAAGAAAGTTACCCTAGCATGGTTAGGGTTAATTGAGCAATTCACTGGTCCAGTTTGTCAATAATCAATAAGCATGGATTAAGCTTCAAATTCAATATATGCAAATGGAACAGGGTATCATGGTCAAAACTGGTTTAGGATACAGGCCTCTTTGGCTATTATCTGAGGTGCTAAGGGCCAAGTAGAGCTCATTATAATGGCTGCAGTTGTGAACAAAAGACAGCAGAGGTGTCAAGTAAAGTCTGTGTTAACAATAAGAGCTATTTGAGATCTATTCATTAGTAAAAAGGGTCTTTTGTGCTCAGCTAGGGGATTATATAGGCCTATAGGCCTGAGCAAAGCCTGGGCCTTGCCGGGCTTTTCAAAGACTTGGCTGTACCATGACTTTGTCCCTCCTCCCTTAGTTCCTTTCACAAGAAAATTCCAAAGACATTGATATATGATGAGATATTTGATGAGATATTTGATGAGCTATCCGATGAGCTATCCGATGAGCTATCCGATGAGCTATCCGATGAGCTATCCGATGAGCTATCCGATGAGCTATCCGATGAGCTATCCGATGAGCTATCCGATGAGCTATCCGATGAGCTATCCGATGAGCTATCCGATGAGCTATCCGATGAGCTATCCGATGAGCTATCCGATGAGCTATCCGATGAGCTATCCGATGAGCTATCCGATGAGATATCCGATGAGATATCCGAGGAGATATCCGATGAGATATCCGAGGAGATATCCGAGGAGATATCCGAGGAGATATCCGAGGAGATATCCGAGGAGATATCCGAGGAGATATCCGAGGAGATATCCAAGGAGATATGCGAAGAGATAAAAATGTTCAATTGAGAACACGGCAGGTTTTCTTTTGGGAATGCTTTGTGATCCCGAAAAGGAATGTTCCCAAACAAGTACGCTACTCTGGGAACATCAGGCGTTCCAATTTGGAACAGCTTCTGTTCCTGGTGAGACCACAGAATGTTCTTTTCAAGAAGACACTGTTCCTGAAAGGAACGTCTTTAGACACTCCCTATAAAAAAAAAAGACATCTGTCGCCCCTGACCTGGTGGCAAGCATGTCTCTGAGTGACTCCCTGACGTTTCTCCTGACTCCCTCCTTGGCCTGCTCTTCGGCTCTCTTCATCTTATCCATCTGCTCCTTGGACGCCGGCTTATCCTTGGGCGCCACCTTATCCTTCGCCGGCGTCTTCTCCTTGGAGGATGACGGTTTGTCCTTGTCTCGGCTGGTGTCTTTGTGGGCGGGTGTCTTGGGTTCCGCCTTGTGGTCTCGTTCTCGCTCTTTGACTCGGGCTTCGATCTGCTCTTCTTTCTTGTCTTTTGGCGGTTTGGATTTTGCTGCAAAAAAAACCACCCAAAAAAATGACAGTTGTCTCTCTTTAGCCTCAGTAAGAAACCATCAAAATTATATTCTTTTGATTGCCTTCAAAATGCCGACGGTTTGGTTTGCCGAAACACCACAGGGTTATGTCAACTATCACTCCGTTTCATGAAGATTTGAGCAGGCCAGTCGAAACGTAGAGAAGACTAGTATGGTTCTCAGAACCACAATCTCACTACTAGCGATAGTTAACCCACATGGTGTTACCGCAAACCAAATCCGTTAAAGGTACATGTACTCCACGATGCAAACATTCAATTCTATGGGCAAATTCCATGGGCAAATTCCGTGGGCTAATTCCGTGGGCATTTCCGTGGGCATTTCCGTGGGCAATTCCGTGGGCACTCACGTTACATTTTTGAGGTATTGGGCCCACTCTTAATGCCATAAATTCCTTATTTATGTATTTCTTTATAAATTGAATTATACCCAGACTGTACTAGGCACAAAAAAAATAATTTCAGAAATTTGTTATAAAAGTGTAGACTATATAAGAGAAAAATGCTGGTTACTTGCAAAAAATGTCGCGTTTTCTCTCATATAGTGTACATGTAACTAATTTTTGAAATTGTTATTTTGTGCCGGTGCACATGATGCAAAGTTGGTGATTTGACAATTTAAGTAAAAAATCCTGAAAAATGGGTAGTGGGCCTGGGTCTCCCTTTGGTCTGGAGGACAAAGCCCCCCCGAAACCTCCTGGATGTTTAATTGTGGAGGATTTTGCAGACTCTCCACATCCCCACAAACAAGAAGCTAGAGGTATGGACACAATACAGGCTACTTCTTTCTTTCCTTGGTGGCTATTTCTCTTCTTTCAAGAAAAAAAGAAGACCCTTGTAGCTCTAAGCCGACCAGGTCGTGTTTTAATATTAAGGTCCTTTTAAAATTATGAACTCACTGGAATAGAAGGATCCCACGCCATGCTGAGTACCAGGTTTCAGGACCTCGTAAGATGGATGCCTTTCAAGGAAGTCATAGACCTGATCTTGGATGGGTGCCGATAGACCGGTACGAACCTTGCCGGTGTGTCGCTCCAGGACAGGGATACGTTCTGGCTCATGGCGGTGACCGGGACTCTGTGTGAATGAAAGGATCAGATTCAAACTGGTTTAAGGCTGGGCCGGGTATCCGACTGAAACTGTCATTAAACCCATTTGCTTTACACATAACCTGAATCCTCCTGCATGCATGGAGCAATAAACAGTGTCCACTGACCCAAGCACTGACCTTGCAATCACTACAACAAACATGGATGTACATGTACCATGGAAAGGCAAGTATGCCTAATAACATCAATCCTCCAAAATCCTTCACTTTAGCAAAGAGCATGTAGCATGTAACCTCAATCCTTCAAAATCCTTCACTTTAGCAAAGAGGATTTTGAAGGATTTGGAAAGGTTAGGGTTGATACCCAGTTCAATTTTTCGGTTCCAATTACCCAGTGAGCAACGTGTGAGATCCAGAACTTCATTGTACATTATGGAAACAAATTTCAATATCATCCCCCCACTTTTCGTCACGGATTTACACAACTGGTATCTATTTTGTTTTGAGTTTTTTTAATTGCGATATATTTTTTTAATTGCGATTTGCCGATATCTCAATAACTTGAAAAGATTCTCGATATCGTAATTGAATAAAAAGGTATCGTTTTGGTTTGAAGTAACACCATGTGTTTATCTCAACTATCGCAAAGCTGAGGTACAGGTTCTGAAAAGAACCTTATCTCGACTGTCACTATTTAAAGTAAGATTATAGTTCAAGGGAGAACCAATGTCGGGCAAATCGTTTTCTCTACTGTCGCTAACTGAGAAATATGGTTCGTCATGATATGACGATATTTGATATTATTGTGTTATCGCCCAAGCTTACTATTGGTGCTTTTGAGAAATCCTTGGTTTCATTACCAGAGAGATGTACATGAACATATATGTGACCATCCACCACGAACGGGCTGTAAAGTCGCACACGTTGATTTAGCAGTACGGCTTGAAATGCATGAAAAATCAGTCGGTTGGCCATTTTGGTATTTTTTTTAGAAATGAAAAGTTTGAAATATTCTCCTTTACTTCTGAAAATTTCAGAATTAAATTCAATTTCAAAAATCATGAAAAGCCACGTTTTCTTTTGGGCAATGAGTTCATAAATCTGTACAAAATGTAAGTTTATATGAAGTTTATATGAAAGTGTAAGTAATGTAGTGTAATGACTTTGATACACCATAACTTCATGCAGGAATGACTTGTGTTTGGTATCATTTTAAACCTTATGATACACTCTTTCCAAAACTATATGAACCTCCAAATGTGAAATTTTCGACTTTACAGCCCCTTTGTGGTGGATGGTCACATATACCAATAATAATTACAACAGTGAGAAAGTCAATATGGCCACCGCAGAGTGTGCGATTTTTCTGTGTTTTCCCACTCGTTACCATTATATTTCTGTTTCCCACGGATCCTGTCGAGTCCCGCCTCCACTTTGACCCCATAGATTTCTCCTTCTCCTGGTGGATGATTCGTATCGATTGCCGGGCGTGGCGCACGATGCAGTCACTACTGCAATAGATGGAGCCCTGCCGCGCCCAGGTCTGACAACCAGGTCCGATGCAATGCTGTTTCGGGGGTGGCGGCTGTATTAGACAAAGGAGTATAACATTTATAAAAAAATGCATCTATAGAGGGTAATATTATTCGCTATGAGTATTATCAGTGATTGCTGGGGATCGATGATTGCTGGGGATCGATGATTGCTGGGGATCGGTGATTGCTGGGGATCGGTGATTGCTGGGGATCGGTGATTGCTGGGGATCGGTGATTGCTGGGGATCGGTGAATGCTGGGGATCGGCGAATGCTCGGGATCGGCGAATGCTGGGGATCGGCGATTGCTGGGGATCGGCGATTGCTGGGGATCGGCGATTGCTGGGGATCGGCGATTGCTGGGGATCGGCGAATGCTGGGGATCGGTGATTGCTAGGGATCACACTTTCTTTGTAAATGTCAATATTATATTTCATCTATGGGAAAACGGAAATTAAGCTTTAAAATATTTAACAGTATTTTGTTGTTTTCCCAAAAACGTGACAACCTATTGTGATGAAACTTGCACAGGTTACATGCAGTTTTATGATATATTTCTTGAAATCTACCGGGTTAAAATGAACGTACATTATTAAAATACCAATGCTGTAGTACCTTTAACATGCATGTACGTTGTGTACAACGGTACTTCCTTCAAAAATGTATGCACCCATTAACCCTAACCCTCTATAGGTATTCTGGCTAGGAACCTTCCTGAACCCTAACCCACTATAGGTATTCTGGCTCGGAACCTTCCTGAACACTAACCCTCTATAGGTATTCTGGCTAGGAACCTTCCTGAACCCTAACCCCCTATAGGTATTCTGGCGATGAACTTTCCTTAATCCTAACCCCCTATAGGTATTCTGGCGAGGAACCTTCCTGAACCCTAACCACCTATAGGTATTCTGGCTAGGAACCTTCCTTAACCCTAACCCCCTAGGTATTCTGGCTAGGAACCTTCCTGAATCCTCCAAAATCCATCAGTGCACTTTTGGAAACATGCTCTTATCTTCAAAATGCACCATGCATTTTTCGTTGATCTTTCATATTCAGCACTTGTGGCCTGTACTTCTTGCCAGGTAGTAATGTTGCCCCATTCGAAGAGGTGAAAGTACCAGTTTCCAACAGTGCTGAATTTTTCCAAAAAAAAGTGTCCCTTGGAGGATTTTGCAGGATTTGGGGCAGTTAGGGTTAACCGATAAAAGAGAACATAACCAACCTTGTAGAATTTCAATCGTTTCTTCTTTGTCGACGGAGGAAGTTCCGGTGGCTTCCCGGTTTCATCCGGCTTGGCGACGTCCGACCCTTCACCCTTGGCCTCACTAGCCTCTTCAGGGCTTTTCTCTGGGGTTGTGTGATTGGGTTTGTCCTGGTGTTTGTCCTGGAGTTTGTCCTGGGGTCTGTCCTGGGGTGTGTCGGGGAGCTTGCTCTTCTCCGATTCACATGCATTCTTCATCTCTCTCCTGCTGTCTCGCTTGGCTTTTTCTGTCAAAGGAGCCAAACAATTGAGGTGAATTTGGGAATAGTATTTTGTTGTGGAGCACTTTACATTCGGCGGATCGTCAATCTTTACGAGGATGAAGTCATGATGTGCATGTACATGAGGATCTCATCTAGCCACCCATCCACCTGTCCCCAAGAAGGGTAAAAATCGGTTTTGATAGGTTGGGACTATTTAGTCCCTACCTGCCAAGCCTACCTGTCCAGGACAGTCTGTAGTGTCCATTTATCTAGTCTGTCCTATTAACATGTTCTTATAAGCCTGTTTTTAGAGTCTAATTGAAGTCCTCCTTAACAATTTTGAAGCTAGAAGATCCTTTGATTGCACCAGAGAGTATCTAATCCGAATCTTTCCAGGGTCCTTGAGCGAGACCCTAATATGCCAACACTTAAATGCCGTAGGCGCTCACAATTGGTGCTTCACACTCAAAATTTGTCACTCAGCTAGTTCAATTTGAACAGGCAGTTTCAAAATCAAGTGCATTTTGGATGGTCAGTTTGAAGAACTATTTCAATTTGGATGGGCAGTTTCAAGATCTAGTTCAATTTGGACGGGTAGTTTCAAGATCGAGTTCAATTTGGACAGGCAGTTTCAAAACCTAGTTAAATTTGGGCGGGCAGTTTTAAAATCATTAATGTTCATTTATGGAATGCCATGGTCGAGCGGTTTAGTGCATCATGGCTGAGTCGTCAGAATGTGGGTTCGAATCCCGACCGCGACAGTGGTGATTGTGTCCTTGAGCAAGATACTCTACCATAATTGCTTCTCTCCACCCAGGAGTAAATGGGTACCTGTGAGGGCAGAGTTGGTTGTTGTGTTTGATTAGCCCATAAGGCGCCGAAATGGCAGCAATTGAGCTGTATACTCCCCAGGGAGCTGAGATGGTTTCAGGAATGATTTATGCGCCTGATAAGCAGGGGTAATAATGTACAGCGCTGTGAGACCTTGTGTAAGAGTGCTTTAAAATACCTCCATTATTATTGTTATAATAATCAAGTTATTTTGGACGGGCAGTTTCAAAATCTACGGTAGTTAAATATGGATGGGCAGTTTCAAAATCTACAGTGTAGTTCATTTTGGATGGGCATTTTCAAAATCTAGTTAAATATGGACGCGGGCAGTTTCAAAATCTAGTTCTATTTGGACAGGCAGTTTTCAAATCCTAAATGCAGTACCTACATTTAGAAACCTGTGAAAGCTTGAGTACTCAAACATTCAAGGATGTATCATGAGGGGGGGGGGGGGGGAGAGAGAGACAATGGGGACCGAAGTCTGTTTATCGGATTGTAAACTTGCAAAATGTTGTAAAAGGCCCAAATCCCTTGGCATGGAATACATCATGTGAATATGGGTTGTTACATGACAGCCACATTTCCCGTATCTTCTTCGAGTTACATGTATTTCACAACCGGTTTTTCTAAGAACCAACACTTATTTATTATTGTTCACATGGTGCTACCAGTGGTCTCGCCAGGCATGGTAAAGCGTGGCGCTAGCACCATGCTAAAAAATAAATAAAATAAAATCAGGGGTTTCGCGCTACGCATAGAAAAAGGCCATGCCACGCTGAAAAACACTGCGCCACGCCAAAAAAATAAATAATAACCTGATAAAGCCTGGTGCACCCGAGCATTTCAGAGACAATGATAACACAGGCCTCCCAGTGCCTAATCTACCAAATATAGGTTTTTTAAATAGGTTTTTTAAATATAGGTTATTTTACAGGTTTACCAAATGCCAAAATATAGGTTTTTCTAGGTTATTTTCCGTGATTATGCAATGTTAAGTAACAAGTTTTTGGTAAATTGCCTACCTTCTGAGTACTTTTTGCAAGAAAGTACATACCCTGTCTGGCAGAAAATCTAAGAGCGGTACACATGTTATACTTAGGAAGTAATTTGTCTTCAAAGCCACAAGGATTTTATGAGAATTAGTTGAAAATGTGTTGCAGGAGATAAAAAATATAGCTTTTTATAGGTTAATATAGGTTTTTTTGGGGAAATAAAGGTTCCCATTTTGAAATATAGGTTTTTATAGGACGATCAGAGCATACTGATCGAAACGTCGAGTTGTAACCTCCAGTTCTTTTCAGAACTAATTACTACTCAATAGAGAACTTCCACATGGTGTCCCGCAATTAGTCTTATCCTCCTCACCATGCAAAGCTATAAGCTTTACCTAGGTTTTATAGGTTTCATTTGTCTAGTTTTGGGGCTCAGTATAGAGTTTCCTGTGAACAGTGCACTGAGATAAGGATTTATATAAAGCGTATTTTTGAGTTTCAAGACGGCTAGATTTAACTTACATGTAGTCGCCATTTTCAAACGAAGTCGTTCCTTAATCACCAATGCGGCAAAAAATAAGGTCTGCAATTAGCCTCCAAAGTGTGATCACCCACAGCCTGCAGGTGATTATTATCCGTTGAAAATTTCCCCCACCCTATTAAGATCCCCGTGCTTGAACTTCTCAAAATGACATTTAAAATCCCCCCTCCCCCCCCCCCACCCTGAATGAAAATCCTGGTGAGAATGCTGGGTGCTACCACAATTCTTAGTCCTACTGTAACACTTCCACCCAACAATATTGAATAACTTACCAATACAGACTGGACATATCCAGCGGATCTTCTCTCGATCGAGGCGTTTCCCCTCTGCCTTGGTGATGTCCACGCAGGAGCCGTGGTACCATTCCTCACACTGGTCACAGCATATCATAAACCTAAAGAAGACATACAGGAACAAAACACAACAATAATATTTTAACTGATTTAATTTTGCCCTGCACCGACGTGTGTATAGCAGCTGTATACTCGGTGCTTTCCGAGTGTCTGTGAAAAAAACTTCCCTGGAGACTCGGGCAGAATTTTAACCCATGACCTCCTGATTACTAGTGCAGACGTCTTAACCTCTCGACAACCGAGCTTGCCAAATGACAGTTGGCTGGCTAGAATCCTATATAGCAGCAGGTTACATGTAGGTTGATGAAATTGTTGCGTTGGGTGATAAATTGATTTAATTTTGCCTTACACCGACGTGTAGGGCAGTGCTTTCCGAGTGTCTGTGAAAAAAAACTTCACCGGCGACTCAGTCGGGAAATTGTTGCGTCAGGTGATAATTAATTGATTTAATTTTGCCCTACACCGACATGTGTATAGCACTGTATACTTAGTGCTTTCCGAGTGTCTGTGAAAAAAAAAACTTCACAGGCGACTCGGGTGAGATTCGAACCCACAACTTCCTGTTTACTAGTTCATTTCACATAATGTCCAAATGCGCTTTACATTATTTCCCCCTGCACAAAGTCAATGGGTTGGGAGTTCCATACAAATTTTGAGTGTCTTTGATTGTTAAACCTATAGGAGGGTTTTAATGTAAACATGTAATGTACATAATGTACAGTGTGCTGTCTTTAAAAAAATCAATTATTCTGCAATGTATAATATATGAGAAAGGATTTGACGCTCAAAGGTCACATGGCTCCATTTTGTAACAAGAAATTCTCAGACCGAAATATTTGTGTATATATGGTACATGTCACACAAATGTTGAATAGCAAAATGTGAATTTTGATTAGCAAATTCAAATTGTTAAATTTGGATTTTAAAAGCAAATTGTGAATTTTGATTGACAAATCTTGAATTTTGATTCACTAATTGTGAATTTTGATTTACAAAGTGAATTTGGATGAACAAATTTTGAATATTGATTTACAGATCTTGAATTTTGAATTAACAAATTGTGAATTTTGAATTGACAAATTGTGAATTTTGAATTGACAAATTGTGAATTTTGAATTGACAAATTGATTAATTAGTAAATTGTGAATTTTAATTTTTACAATTTGTGTATTCTGTGTAGCAATTTGCAATACACTACAAGCAATATCATTCACCTGCACACTTAAATCGGAGTGCTACATGTAGTTTTAGATGAACTCAGTGACTGAAAATCACAATTTGTTAATCAAAAATAAACAATTTGCTCAACAAAATTGAACAAAATGAAATTACTTAGAATCAAAATTCAAAATTTGCTTCATTAAAAATTTGTAATATCAAAATTCACAATTTGCTAGTTTTAGATTCACTCAATGGCTGAAAATAATACCCCACATGATAAGGTCATGTAACCGCTGCTGCATAAATGAGCCAGTAATTTTCAGTCACTGTGTTCATCTTAAAATAGGACACCTTTTCCATGCCCTGTTGGAAGTCTGCTCTGATCGTAACGATATTGCCCCTTTAACCCTAACTCCCTGGACAACAAAGCCAGTTGGATTTTTATTATTTTAATACAATGCCTAGGGAGTTAGGGTTAATGAGATACATGTAAATAAAGTAAATGTGCCCAGACAATATATGACAAAGCACAAGTAATAAAATGACGAAGGTCTGTTGCAATGACACTAAGCTTCCTTTTGAACTGAAATCAAATGGCAAAATGAAATTTAACATATGGCTGACTCATAGTATCATAAAGACTGAACAGTACATAAAAAAATGCATGCACTTGGTCCATTCAGTACACTGTGTGTACATAAGTACATGTACATAGTGTTTATTGTACAAACTCATGCAGATATCCTTCCGTTATGCTACATGTACCTACACGTACAGTACACTGACTCATTCAAATATCCGTTAAAATCCCATTGCTAGTGTACACAGTCTTGGGAATTTCGTAGAATCTCCCTGCATGCATGGAGCAATAAACAGTGTCCACTGACTCAAGCACTGACCTTGCAATCACTACAACAAACATGGATGTACATGTACCATGGAAAAGCAAGTATGCCTAACAACCTCAATCCTCCAAAATCCTTCACTTTAGCAAAGAGCACGTAGCATGTAACCCCAATGCTCCAAAATCCTTCACTTAATAGCAAAGAGGATTTTGGAGGATTTGGGAAGGTTAGGATTAATGCATTTTCATTATTTTCGTGACAAAATGAAACACTCAAAAACTATGCCCAAGACAACTGTGATTTTGCAGCGGCAATTAAAATAAAACAAATTCTCAAATTTTTCGGAGGGCGGTCCGTAATCCAACTTACTAAAAAAAAAAGTTTAGTTAATGGGTAATGTTGAATCCAACCGCCACTTTTTAATGTTTTTTTTTTTTTTTTTTTGTGGGAGGGAATTTTTTCAACCACTAACCAGCTATAAAAGTGGTCTATCAATATTTTTAGGGTGTTTGGGATACAGAAAGCAAAAACTATCTTTAAAATCCACTTTTATGATGGTTTTCGAACTTTATTTCCCTTTTAACAAAATCCTCACGTTTTGAAAAGAGAAGAATCATATCATGCAATGTAGTTGCCACTGTGCCATGTACCATCACTGTGTTGGCCACTAATGGGGAAGGTGACAAGATCAGAATGACATGAATGAGGAAGTTATATACTTAAAAATGCCTGATTTTTCATTTAACAAATATTCTGGAATACATGTATGGGAAAGAATGTCGTATCCAACCACCACTTTTTAAGGGTTTTTTTTTTTAGTTTCTTTGCAACCACTAACCCGTTAAAAAATGATTCTATCGAAAAAAAAAAAAATTTTTTTTACAGAAAGTGAAAACTATATTTAAAATCCACTTTTATGATGGTTTTCAGATTTGATTTCCCTTCTTAAAAAAAATCTTCCCCTTCAGAAAATAGATGAATCCTATTATAGTTGCCACTGTGCACTGCAACCACTAACCCGTTAAAAAAAATGATTCTATCGATTTTTGGCGAAAGTTTTTTTTTTTTTACAGAAAGCGAAAACTATATTTAAAATCCACTTTTATGATGGTTTTCAGATTTGATTTCCCTTCTTAAAAAAAATCTTCCCCTTCAGAAAATAGATGAATCCTATTATAGTTGCCACTGTGCACTGCAACCACTAACCCGTTAAAAAAATGATTCTATCGATTTTTGGCGAAAGTTTTTTTTTTTTACAGAAAGCGAAAACTATATTTAAAATCCACTTTTATGATGGTTTTCAGATTTGATTTCCCTTCTTAAAAAAAATCTTCCCCTTCAGAAAATAGATGAATCCTATTATAGTTGCCACTGTGCACTGCACGATGACCGTGTTGGTCACTAATTGGGGAGGTGACAATATCAGATTGACATGACTGAGGAAGTCATCATACATACCAAAAATGCCCGATTTTTTATTCAACAAATATCCTGGAATAATTTGGAGTATATGTCCATCATCATCCATATGTTCTCCACCTTACTGGGTAGGTAAGATTACATTATTGGTTATGATGAACGAGAAAAAGTGGCGGTTGGGTTCGACATTCTACCCAGATAATGTAATAAAGTGACATTTGAACAAAACATTTAGAATGATTTTAAGCCAAAGAATTTGTCCTGTGAGATGTTGACCATGTCGTCTGCAAAAAATTTAGCTTGAGCGATAACACGATAAAAATCAAATATCGCAATACCTTTTTTTTATTCAATTACAATATCAAGAATCTTTTCAAGTTATCGCGATATTGGCAAATCGCAATTTAAAAAAATATATCGCCATTAAAAAAAATTTAAAAAAATTGTGATTGTGAGTCGAGTCAGAAATTCCATGGAAACAAAATCACAAAGGGACCGCCATACAGGGGTCATGCCTACATGTATGTTCCCTCAGCCCTATGTTCCCTCAGCCCTATGTTCCCTCAATGCCTAACATTTTTTTAAATCCAAATTAGGCCCTATGTTCCCTCAATAAATAACTATGTTCCTCATCCCAAAATAGACCCTATGGTCTATTTTGGGATGAGGGAACATAGGGCTGAGGGAACATAGGGTCTATTTTGGGATGAGGGAACATAGGGCTGAGGGAACATAGGGCTGAGGGAACATAAGGCTGAGGGAACTTGAGTACGGTCCCGCCATACACACAAGAGAGCAGCGTGCTGCACTCAGTCAATACAAAAACACAAATAAACACTCGGTCATACATGTAACATTGTTTACATATCTTACCATTGACATCATGACATGTAGTACACGTATATATATTGTGTATATATACAGAAACTGATGTTCTTGCAAGAAACGTGTGCATGCAGTTCTGTAACCATTCAACACATCCACACTGTACTGTTTACATGGTGCACATAAATGCCTCACCGACTAAACATTAATCATTATGCACACAGCGTGCAGCTGAGAAAACACAGAGTGCCCTTTCACATAAATTTTATATAATTATTTCAGACTATTCAATTCTAAAAGACCTCACCATATGCTCACAGCAGGGTTGTTAATAACCATGAAATTAATAGTTACATTGGAAATACACAATGTATACACAATGTAATGTGTACATATATTACACCACCGTCCAGCTGGTTGTCCATACTGTACATATGGACATGTAGAGGTCACAGCATTCAGGTGCCCCTGAAAAATCTCATGAATTATTCATGACATGGGCTGACCTTCAACTTGATTGGCTTAGCTTGGGATGTGGTGCTGCTGCCCTCAAGAGGCAGGAATGCACACTCACATTGTTAACCTTTGACCTACATTGTGCAACCGCTGATCAGCATTAAAGGTCACTGGGTTCGCTTAAAGGGCCTCTGTTACAGGAATTCTATTAACTTGAATATATATAATGCATAACTCATGTCATTTGCATTTATAAATATTCATGATTAATACAAAAGTGAGGCTGTAATCCTCACAACCACACTCTGTAGCTGACATGCTGCATGTACCAGGGAGAAGGTCCAATAATCTGATAGTTCTAAAGAAAAGTTCATTCCTGACAGAAGGAATAAATAAATGGACGTAGCTATTTCCATTAATTTACATGTACTTAAAAAATTCAATGACATTTGAAAGCGAGGTTGTCCCTTCAAACAGACAATATTAACATGAATATTGCATAACTCAGAGTCATTTGCCTTATATTCACGATTAATACAAAATTAAGACTAATTCCTACAACCACACTCTGTAGCTTACGTGCTGCGAGGGCTGTGCCGGGTAGGCCTACCCGGATACCTGACTGAAACTGTCATGACCCGGTTCCAATTACCCGTAAAAACGACTTTTTAAAATTCGGTACGAACAGAAATACGTGACTCTTGAACAATGTAATGTTTTACACTTTTACAAACAATTATCTTTAAATTCAAGAGATTACACTCCAATGAAGCCTTTGTAGTATTTTTACTGGACATTTTCCGCAGTCTGGGGTGGGTTGGGAGGGATCTCCTATATCCTAAGTCAACCACCCTCCTCCCCTAGTGCTTGTCTACAACTGATTCACTTCAGTGAGCACACACTCCTTCCCCTACCCCTAGGATCCACAGTTCCCGCCTGCACGCATCAATGCACTAATCCTCCAGCATTCTGTCTTCGCGTAATCCTCCAGCAGCCTACTTAAGCAGCAGCATTCCCCAGAGTCTGGCATTCTCCTGAGGACGATCAGAGCATACTGATCGAAACGTCGAGTTGTACCTCCAGTTCTTTTCAGAACTAATTACTACTCAACTGAGATTCCACATGGTGTCACCGCAATTAGTCTTACTTATTTCCATTAATTTACTTAAAATTCAATGACATTTGAAAGCGAGGTTGCCCCAGCACAGAGACAAAATTAGGCAGGTTACTGCATTGAGCATGTACAGGTCCACAACCTCTTGTATTCAGGGAATATGACATAAGATGGCTAACTCATTTTCCGATTTTGTTTCAGGGATTTCTTAGTTGGGTCGATTTATTCATATATTTTTCTACTTGTTTCTTTCGAAAACAAAAAAATGATTTTTCGACCACACACACACACACGCATGACTCGTGTTACATGTCCATATCTCAATACAGGCATTTGCGACTTCCTACTCATTTCGCACGGTCAGGTCACATATGCTATAGAAAAATAAGCGACATTTTATGTATGTCTGACAAATATAATGTGAGTAAGCACCATTTATCTCTCATATAATGTATATATACTGAGACGCAATAGAAACTTACCACTTTTTCGACCTTAAATTATCACTATATCAGTAATCACAATGCACAAAAATAATATGTGCACTCACGGTGAAGTGGATACAGATGGGATCGAGTACAGTGGACAAAACGTGGACATTTCCTCAATAAAATGCCAACATTTCTAATCCAAATTGTTGTGTTGTCTTATTTTGAACATTACAATTTTATGCTATTCCAAAACAAGTGGTAAGTTTCTATTGCGTCTCAGTATATATAACAAATTTCTGAAATTAATTTTGTGTGCTAAGTAATTACTGTCAAAAATGTTAAGTGGAATACATGTATATTTAACCCTCTAATACTATTGATGCACCTTAGTGGAAAGTTGCTGTAGAGGTCTTTTACCAGTCAAAAACAGCTGACCTGTAAATGTACTTACTACACGTTCGACAGTGCTTGACATTTAAATGCATTATACCTTGGCAAGTATATCAACTTTTTGACTGATTTTGACCCTTGTAGTAGTAGGAGGGTTAACCCCTTGCATACGGTATTCATTTTACCGAGTGAAGGTGGTTGCGGCCAACATCTGGGAGCACCGGGTCAAACCCGGCCGTGAACATGTGCACAACTCCGCTGTTCAGCCAAGCGCATAGACCGAACAATAAGCAGGCAAGCTAAGCCGGGCATACCCTATTCATCGCACGTGAAGTCCCCACATAAGCGTAATTGAAAGGCCGGTGTTCAGAAGTCTCATGAAAAGGCTGTATTCAGAATGCTCTCAAAAGTCCAATCTATTATATACATGTACTACTCAAAACAATTTAGAGAACACCGGATTTGTAACATCAAATAGGTTTGAAATGTTCCATGAACCGGGATTTTCATTTGCAACCCCCTCTCTCTTTCAGTAGTCATGTCATGAAATGTGTAATCACTACATGCATCCTTTACCATCCGTTTCATCGTGCAGTTGTTTCTCATCAATTCTGTGCAACATTGTGTTTATCTGAAATAAATGATCTTGCTTTAACTGAGATTATTCCGCTGTTCCCTAAATTGTTTTGAGTAGTATATAACACTCCCTTTCAAGAACAATATGGTTCACCAAACTACCAGCCTTCTTGGAGATTTCTATTCAAGGCGAATTCTCAGCAAATACAGCTGGAAAATCAATTAATTCACCGTCAACCGTACGCAAGGGGTTAATAAGGAAATTACGGCATGAGGCCAAAAACAAAAGTGTCTCTGGTTTCTGCTCTCCGCGCACGTCACCTCAGACCCCCTCGTCTGTATTTTTAGTTTTCCTCTATTTTGCTATGAATCGATGTCAAATTGCAGCCAAAATTTCAGGGGGGAGGGGGGGCTTATTAGGAATCATGATCAATTAGCTTGTCCTAGTGGACGTTTCCTCCTCTGATTAATTTCATAATCACGAGGTTTCTTGGAGAAATCCTTGCGTGGCGGTGCCCAGTCCTCTCCAGCAGAAGCAATGTACAGTTATAGTGTCTTATGGAGTGCCATGGTCGAGCGGTTTAGTGCATCGGATTTGTGTTCTGATGGCCGAGTCGTCAGAATGTGGGTTCGAATCCCGACCGCGACCTTGGTGCTTATGTCCTTGAGCAAGACACTTTATACCATAATTGCTTCTCTCCACCCAGGGGTAAATGGGTACCTGTGAGGCAGAGTTGGTTGTTGTGTTTGATTAGCCCTATATGCGCTGTAATGGCAGCAATTGAGCTGTATACTCCCCAGGGAGCTGAGATGGTTTCAGGAATGATTTATGAGCCTGATGAGCAGGGGTAATAATATAATGCGCCTTGAGCACCAGTTTGGTGGATACGTGCGCTATATAAGTCCACATTATTATTATTATTATTATTTCTCAAGCACATACAATGTAAAGTACCGTGGTCGCAGCCAGGATTTGAACCCATGCCCGGATACCTGGCATAACCTCACAACACAGTAACTGAGAACCCACATCTACATGATGGACAGGAAGGTGTGGTGTGTGATAACCCGTGACGTCACCGCCCAACGACACCACTCGATGTACATGTAGTAGTACAAATGAGTTTCCTCATGAATATTGAGAAGATTACGCTGACAGTCATACAGAGAGAGATGACACGAAGGGTAGATCGAGACGAAGGGTAGATCGAGACAAAGTTTTTTGGTTTTTTTTGGGGGGGGGAGGGGGTTGCAAATGCTGCAGGGGCTGACTTGCGAGTGCAAAACAGGGGGGTCAAGGGCCCACTTAAGGGCCCCATGGAAATAAATGTAATAACCACAAGCCCACTAGCCTGAGGCTAATAATAATAATAATAACAATAACAATAACAATAACAATAACAATAACAATAACAATAACAATAACAATAACAATAACAATAACAATAACAATAACAATAACAATAACAATAGCAATAATAATAATAATAATAATAATAATAATAATATATATAGTGCCGGTATCCGTCAACCAAATAACGCTCATGGCGATTTGCAAAAACAACAACACAGTATAATAAAATATAATACAGTACATGTACAAAGCATAAATCCAAGTTCAATCAGTCAGTTCAAACTTCATATGCTTCTAAGAACAAATGTGTTTTTAAGTTTGTCTTGAACATGTCTGGAGAGGCAGCAAATCTAACGCCTAGATGGGAATGAATTCCACAGTTTGGCTGCAGAAATCTCAAATGATCTTTGTCCCCATTGATTATATGCTAGGTGTTCATTCATTCATTCATTCATTTTATTTCCACATCAATGCAAACAATAAGTAGCAGAAGTACATTCTTGAAATAAGTTAACATACGTGTAAAAGTAGATAAGACTAAACAAAGATGTGGAGGGGGTTTGCAAGAAGCAAAGCTTGTCGGGTGCAAACCCCCTCATATATATTATTTGTGCTCTAAGTTAAATCTAGACTTAAAGCATAAATAATAAAAACAAACATTTTTGGTTACAGAAATGAGTACAAATATCAATGAACGAAAGACAATGAACAAAGAAACCTAAGCAAGCAAACAAACATCCCCCAAAAAACACAAACAAACAAACAAACACCCCAACAAACAAACGCAAATAATGCAAAGCGGTGAAACTAGTATATTAAGATCATGCACTAATAAAGAGTGATAAATAACGAATTCATTTCAGTTTAAAGTGGGGTAACGAAGAATTGATAGAACAATGATAATTATGGATGTGTTGGGAACTACTTGTATTTATTTAAAAGAATTTCCTTAAGTTTGTTCTTAAAGGACTTGATATTGTTAAGTTTCCGAAGAGAGTTGTCGAAAGAGTTCCACAGTTTTGGTCCTGTATACTTAGTAGTTCTTTGGGCAAGTGATGAGCGAGTTAAGGGAATGTGGAAAAGGGAGGCCTGGCGTGTAGAATATGAATGTACCAGTTTATTACTTGTAAACATTGAGGTAAGACATTTTGGTAATTCATTATGTACTAACTGAAACATAAAGCTACCAAGTTGCAGATTGTATAGCTAGGAACAACTGATTTGAAGAGCGTAGGCCACTGCGTCCACTCAGGAGTGTAGAAATGCACGAGATCAGTCAAGCAACATGGGGCTGTGCTATTTAGAATTTTAAACACAAACAGTCCAAGTTTGTAGATTATTCTGTGCTTAACTGGCAGCCAGTGCAAATCTGGAAACATTGGCGCAATAGGCAGTAATCAGTGCAATTTTTTAAACAACCCATTCAGGCCACTCCAAGCCATTACCTGTTGCCAGTGGACTCCTATGGTTACCCTTCTGTGTACTGTCACACCACTGAGATTGCAGGGTAAAGTGGTCTCCCATTGATACATTGCAGGCCATACTAATATGTTCAAACATTTACAGTGGCCTTGGGTGGCACACAGTTGATTTTGTAAGATTACTTGGAAAGGACAGCAGGCTTGTACATGTATGTACTGAAGGTTGCTCAAGAACAGAATTTAGTGGTTGGGAGTGGCCTCCATGTGTAGGAGGGTTAGCCCTTTTGTCTGACCCAGGAGGGCCAGTTGGGCTGGGTGCGTTCAAGCATTGACAAAACTATCCTCTCAATCGTTTGACCGTTGAATCATCTTTCAATAGTTTAACCATTGCTCAATGGGCCCTAATAGGACCGCTAGCCTAATGAGCAAATGGAAACTGAACAAATTTTTGAACAAAATCGTTCCTTGATATTACACTTTTTGTGCTCCCTTGACATTCACAATGCTCTGAATTGTAAACTACTGAGATTTAATATTTCATTTCTTGTATGATGGTACCTCAGAGTCAAGGCTGGAACCCCATGGTATACAAAATAAATAAATGTTCTCTACTACAAGTGTGGCAATGTTGCAATAACGGTAACTCGCATTACACAAAAAAGACATACCAAACAATTCAAGTGTTGTATTTCAAACGTTTCCTCAAACAGAAAGCTCTACAACCAAATGAGTATACATACTCAATAACTATTATGCCTTGGTACAAATAAGCCTTTTTCACACTACAGAGCCAATTCCCGGGAAAAAAATTCCCGGGAGTTTTTAACCCCACCAACACCCCAGCGACCGTTCACACTCTACCTATCTGGTCGCTCCCGGGAACATTATTTCCCGGGAATATGCACAGTCGTTTCACACTCGCGATCAAATCCCGGGAAATGTGCTAACTGAATCGGCCCATACAGAAGTTGAAAATGTTGTGGGCGGAAGTCCAATCCCAGAATGCCATGCGCTCAAGCACCCGCCGGCGCGGTGACGGCCGGGTTGTTGTTGTGACTGTTTCCCATGCATCGCGTCGTGTCCAAAATGGCTCCTTCAAACGTGTCATCACATCATTTTCGCATGCTATTATTAGGCCTATACATGTACCAATACTTGTGTATTTAATTGTGACCTCGCTGACCTTTCAAGACTTGACGTCCCAACATCCGCGATGCGAAAGTGGGTTAAGTTAAACCCGCTTTCGTTTCACACTAGTTACTATTTCCCGGGAAAAACACTATTCCCGGGAAAAAAACTCGTTTACCCCTACTCCCTAGCAGGGGTAATTATTCCCTGGGAATAAGCTACTTCCCAGGAATTTCCTGGGTGTAACTTTTGAAGTGTGAACAGATTTCCCGGGAATTTCCCAGGAAATACGTCTAGTGTGAAAGGGGCTTTAGGGGTTATAAAAAATAAAGACCATACTACAGGGGGGGGGGGGGGTAGTGAGGTGCGGAAAACTTGGTAACTAGCATTACGGTAACTCGCATTACACTTTGTCTGTCAACAAAGTTGAGAGCAATTTGAAGATTTGCATTCAGAATTTTAACTTAACATTTCTGAAAAATATTAAAAAGTTCAATCAAACAAAAAAAAAACTAATATTCAATGTCGATCAAAACTTTATTTTCCTTTAAAAAAATCTTCCACAACCGTAAATTACTGTTATATAGAAAGGCTTTGCTTCTGAATTAATTTTGTAGTTAAACAAAAAATTGTACAAAAAAAACATTAAAAGAAAATTTATGAAAATGTTGAAAAACCTAGTCTTGAACTCGGTACCTTTTATTTGCAAGGTGAGCGTTCTAACCACTAGACTACCATGCCAGTCGAAGTCGGTGAATTATTGAAGAACCTTTTTTTAAATTACATTTCTATGCCAAGTTCTAAGCCATTGACGAAGTGTACTGCAAAAAATAGCGAGCGGGGCTGTGTACGGGTTGGGCAGAGAATACAAGGGGCGATGACCCCAATAAATTCCCATAAAAAACATAATATAAATACATAAAGTTAAAACAATTATTTTTTAAAAAGCATTTCTTTTGTGTGTTTAAACATAAACACTTGTTGTTGTTGTTGTTGTTGTTGTTGTATGGGAATCCATCAGTGACAAAAAATTGTGCTTCGGCCGAAATTATTTTTCCAATTTAGCTCTTAGCATTATCTGTTGATTTTAAGTTAAAACCAAATTGTTCGCACTGATACAATAACCTTTATTAAATTATATATTTCTACGCCAATTTCTAAGCCATTGACGAAGTATGCTGCAGAAATAAAAATAGCATCTGGGCCACATGACCAGTAGATGTATATCAGTCTTACCTGTTGTCGTGAGGTTTGCGGCAGATGCACCACAGCTTCTCTGGATCGTCATCGCTTGTCCAGTCACTGTCATTCTCGTCGTCATTGCCATCCGATGTCAACTCACCTTCCTCTTTATCTTTGGAAGAAAAAAAAAATGGGAAGAAATATAATCTTAAAATTTTTTGTTTTAAAAACCTTAACCCTTAACGATATTGTCCTTTTAACCCTAACCCCCTAGCTATTCTGGCTAGGAACCTTCCTGAATTCTCCAAAATCCATCAGTGCACTTTTGGAAACATGCCCTTATCTTCAAAATGCACCATGCATTTTTGTTGATCTTTCATATTCAGCACTTATGGCCTGTACTTCTTGCCAGGTAGTAATTTTGCCCCATTTGAAGAGGTGAAAGTACCAGTTTCCAACAGTGATGAATTTTCCCCCAAAAAGTGTCCCTTGGAGTTATTTGCAGGATTTGGGGTGGTTAGGGTTAAAGATATTGCCCACGTTTGGCTATTAAGATGACCCACAAAATAGAATTTACAAAGGTAATATCATTGTTTTACAAAGAAACTTAAATTTGAAATTCGGATGTCGGAAACTGTAGATAAAAGCGATATTTCACACGCGCTTGATTCTGACTGACAGCTGTGCTGGCCAATCGGAAGACTGCACACGCCATCGGCCTGTTAATGGCCTTAGGTTTTAAACCTAGCAGGTTCTTTCTCAAAGGCAAAATGAATGAGTAAAAAGAACTGTACATACATACATAAACACACACTCTTGTGTCTATGTACAATGTATACGGAAGTACATGTATAGCATTTGTATAGTGTTTGAAACTGCTAGGTTCGGAATACAAGGCAAAATTAACCCACTGCTATTTAGGATTCTAGCCGGCCAATCGTCATTGGGCAAGCTCGGTGGCTGATGGTTAAGACATCTGCACTAGTAAGCAGGAGGTTCGATTCCTGCCCGAGTCGCCTGTGTAGTTTTTTCACAGACACTCGGAAAGCACTGAGTATGCAGTGCTATACACACGTCGGTGTAGGGCAATATTAGATCAATTGCCAATAACCATTACTTTGCATTTATACTGCAGGTCCTTTTTAGGTTACTTGTAGTAAAGCAGTTTGCAACAGCTAATTCTCTTTTTTATTTTAATTTATTTTTCTCTAATTTATTTTACGTTCTAAATAACAATTCAATATCTCTTTTGCAGACACATGTATACTGTACCTTTATTTTTCAGTTCTGACCACGATTTTGATCTGTCCCGTCTTCTTGTCTCCATGGTCCGACCCCCCTCACCATCATTTGGACTGCCAAGCTTGATGAAAACAGCGTTGTCTGGCGTAAAGAGTGACGGCGCTTGTTCAGAGGTCGATCCTGATCTCCGTCTCTCATAGGTATGATCTGACCGCGAAGACTGACCGTCATCACTCCGCCTGCGAGTGTCTCTTGGTTGAGAGCTTCCTCTGTTTGGAGTATCGTCCAGGCTGACTTCGCCTTCCTCTACACCTTGTCGGGTGCCTTCCTGTCTCGGTTGATGGCCTTCTTTGAGAGATGCACCCCTCGTGGAGGCTTTCATGCTCTTAATCTCCTCCTGGAGTTTCTTCAAACTTTTATTATTGTCCTCGTCGTCATCGTCAAGGTCCTGTTGCTCTTCTTTGCTCTGCCTCCGTTTACGAGATGCTCGTTTTCGTCTCATTTCCTGCAGCTTTTGTTGATCCTTTGAGGTCTCCGATCCTTGCGAGCCGGTGTCTTCTCCATCGCCATCTTCAGAGTTCCCCGCTGACTTAGCATATTTGGCCTTTTGTGCCGAGAGTTTCGTTCTCTTGCCTTTCCTGGACGTTTCCTTTGCATCTTTGACCGCCCTCGGTGTCTCATGTTGACTCTTTGTCTCCTCCTCCTTGTCTTCCTCCGTTTTGACTTCCGGCTTCGCCTTATCCTTCTTTTTAACCTCCTTCTCTTTCTCATTCTTTTCCTCTCCTTTCTCTATTTTTTCCTCATTGGGTGGCTCCGTCTTCTTACGTCTTTCGCTCCGTCTCAGCGGCACAGCCTTCTCGTCGCTGCTCTGCTTCTTTCTCCCTCCGCGTCCTTTCTGTTTCATCCCTTCTCCAGCTGACGTGTCTCCATCCTCACTGGTAGTTACCACGGCAGTGGCAGCCACTCGTCCGTCCAGGGATTCATTCTTGATGACGTCCGTTAATATTTCAGAGTTCATGACCTCCTCCAGAAGTTGGCAGGTCGCAAGACTCTCCCCCGAGAGATCCAACACCCCTGGGATGTCCAACTTCAGAGAGTCACCTATGTCAAATAAAACAAGTATTGATATTGCTTCACACTGCATGTATATTGTGGGTCCTAAAGGGAAGGTTTTTTTTAAATTTTTTTTAATTTTTTATTTTTTTTATGCAAATCGCCCCACACAAGGCCAATGGCCACTCCAAGGTGGGGGCTACTAAGCCAGTGAGTTGTTACAACGACTCCACACTGAAGAAACCAGCCCCTCGCACCGAAACAAGACAAGTTAATAACCAGCCTCGTCACGGTGCGAATAGGACTGGGAGGGGTAACTAGTCCAGAACAAGGCAGTTGTTAAACTGCCTCTGCCCCTATAAGCAATTATGGCTAAGTGTCTTGCTCAAGGACACAAGTGTCACGGCCGGGATTCGAACCCACATTCTGCTGCTAACACCAGAACTTGAGTCCGGTAAGCTAGACCGCTCGGCCACAACACTCCACAAAAAGGTTCAACATTGGTAGTGTTAGCAAAACTGCGTAGTATTAATTTAAAAATCGAACTGTGAAAGTTTCAGCTAACTGCATTGATGTCATTAACAAGAACACAGTGAAAATGCATTGAGACTTTTCATATTCATTCTTATCTTGGCCCAATTTCATAGAGCCGCTAAACATCCGTTTTTTTTGCTTACTGTACGTTTTTCATTTCATAGCGCTGCTAACCGTTGAGCATAGAGAAAGGCACGCTAACTTGCCGGCTGTTACTGCTAGCAAATAATTGACGCAACAATACAAATCTATGGTGAACGCGCACTGTGGATTTTCTTGCTTAACCTGTGAAGTACACTTATGCTTAAGCAAATTTTTCTGCTATAGTTAGTACAAAAAGTTGCTTAATTTGTGAAATTGGGTCCTGAAATTTATCTGATAACTTATTAGCAATAAAAATGACAACATTATTTCTAGGGAAGATTGATATCAATAACTCCTTTTTAACCCTCCTACAATCGGTGCAATTTTTTAAACGACCCATTCAGGCCACTCCAAGCTTGTTGCAGTTGTTGCCAGTGGCCTCCTATGGTTACCCTTCTGTGCACTGTCACATCACTGAGATTGCAGGGTAAGGTGGTCTCCCATTGATACATTGCAGGCCATACTAATATGTTCAAACAACCAGCTTATAACCAGCTGTAAACCTGACCATGTATTTTGACTGTAAACACACCTATACAAAAACCACTAAAGACTGTGGTTTGTAATGGCCTTCAGTGTGTGTTGAGTACGTAATCGGAGATGGTCTTATTTAGATGGTCTTATTTACAGTGGCCTTGGGTGGCACTGGGATGATTTTGTAAGATTACTTGGAAAGGACAGCAGTGGCTTGTATGCTTTAAAAGCCTCCTAATATTGATGCACTTTAGTGGCAAGTTGCTATAGAGGTCAAAACCAGTCAACTGCCTGACCCACATGTGCACACAGGGGCATTTTTGACTGGTTTTTACAGTCATTTGGACTACCCTGAACAATACCAGACAATGCTTTTACCAGTCAAAAACGGTCGACTCATTTTGACCTGTAAATGTACTTACTACACGTAAGGTTTGACAGTGTATGACTTTTTAAGTGCACTAGTGGCAAGTATATCAACATTTTGACTGAGTTTGACCCTTGTAGTAGTAGGAGGGTTAATAACTGTCCCAGCACGATAAACTTTTGCTAATGGTACTGAAACCTTACTTGGTGTAGTCCTTAGTAGCTGGTCACCACGCTGATCACTCTCGCCCAGCATGGGGTTGTCCTCGCCGATGGTAGCCTGTCTTGGGACTCCATCTTGAGCGGGAGCCTGGGTGCCTTCGGCAGAGAGGGCTTCGCCGATTTGCTGAATCTGAGCTTGAGTAAGGAGGGAGGCGGTGCTGGGGAGATTGAAGAGACTGGGGTCATCTTCGCTCTGGAAAAAAAAATAATAAAAATAAAAATAGAAGCAAATTGTGTCGTTTCGGTTTACGGTAACACCATGTGTTTATCTCAACTTTCACTACGTGAGGTACAGGTTCTGAAAAGAACCTTATCGCACAACTCGTACCTCAACTGTCGCTAAGTGAGATTATGGTTCAGGGGAGAACCAACATCGGGCAACTCGTTTCTCAACTATCGCTCAGTGAGAGCATGGTTCAGGGAGAACCATGGCGGGAGTACTTCACGGGTTATTCTCTACATTTCGATTTAGCGTGTTCTAATCATCGTTCAGGAGAATGAAGAGGGTTGGTGACGCAGCTATTTGCTCGGATTACGTGTTGAATGGAAAGCGTTCTAATTGGTGCCTAGCAAGGTGTTAGCAAGAATTTAGAAATCGGGTGTCCAAATTTGCTGGAAATTTCAAAACGGGGTGTCCAAATTGTTCACTTAGAATACTTTTACATGTAAATGACAGATGAGATAGGGTGTCCAAAATTGAAACGGGGTGTCCAAAAAGACACCCAGACACCCCTCTGGCTAACACTACGGTGCCTGGTGGAGTGTGTCCGATGCTACCACTGTTGTGTAATGTGTTGTGATTGGTTGTCACCGTGGCATTGTGTCTGCGTCTGGGTTGCCTGTTTTTACAATTTTGAGGTTGAAAGGCATAGTACACCTTTGGTTCAAGACATTTTAGCAACGGTAGAGAGCAGAAAATTTAAGTCTGGCCAGACATGGTTCCTTGTAAGCAGGCGGTCGTGGGTTCGATTCTCGCCCGAGTCGACTGTGGAGGGTTTTATTGCAGCCACTTGGGAAAAGTACCGAGTATACAGTGCTTCATGTAGGGCAAAACTCTAATCAATTGTTCATATTCTTACTAAGGGAGGAGGGCCAAAGTCATGGTACAGCCAAGGCTTTAAGAAGCCCAGCCAAGCCTTTGAGAAGCCAGGCCAGTCCCAGGCTTTGCCCATGCCTGTGGGCTACGTGTATATATATATTCTCTTTTACTAATGAATAGAACTCAAATAGCTGTTATTGTTTTAAACGCAGACTTGACTGACACCTCAGCTGTCTTTTGTTCACAACTGCAGCCATTATAATGAGCTCTACTCGGCTGGGCTAGGCTCTCCAGAAGCCCAAGTTAGGTTGATTGGCAGATACTGTATTGTTACAGGATTAGGACTCACAAAAGACAGATTAGGAGGCCAGGTGGCCTGGGCCTGGCCAGGCTTCTCAAAGGCTTGGCTGTACCATGACTTTGGCCCTTCCTCCCTAAAATGATAGCACCTCCGGCAGAAAGATGATTAGGGGGGAGGGGGTGTCATACAAGCGATATATGATTATGAGCAGAGCATTGGGACCATTCAACAAATCTGATTGGTCAATAAGGAATTGTTACAGCAAGTGATTGTCCAATCGGGTGACTACCTCCCCCAAAGTCGTTTCTAAGGAGCACTCCCATAAGAGAGGCGGGGGGGGGGGGGGACTGACAAACACAAAGGAGATGGTAAACGGACAAATTGGAAATATGAAAGCAAATTATTTCTAACAAAAATTTCACAATGCACACTGGGTTATATACCACACAAAATATTAGTCACACATTGCAGAAATAAGCCTAATATCCATCTATAGGCATTTTTGTTGTTGAAAATTCATCAACATGCAGTAAAAAGGTACCCCAATTGTTGGACTTTGATTGAATTCGTACAGTAGCAAATGCATCCATGGCTTGGCTATACACAGTCCTGAATCCAACAAAAGCAGCCGGTGGAGTTTGATGGATTTAGTTACACATGGCTACATGCTCTATTCGCTGGGCTATACTGTGGAGTACTGAATCCAACAAAAGCAGCCGGTGGAGTTTGATGGATTTGGTACACATGGCTACGTGCTCTATTCGCTGGGCTATACTGTGGAGTACTGAATCCAACAAAAAGCAGCCGGTGGAGTTTGATGGATTTGGTACACATGGCTACATGCTCTATTCGCTGGGCTATACTGTGGAATACTGAATCCAACAAAAGCAGCCGGTGGAGTTTGATGGATTTGGTACACATGGCTACATGCTCTATTCACTGGGCTATACTGTGGAGTACTGAATCCAACAAAAGCAGCCGGTGGAGTTTGATGGATTTGGTACACATGGCTACGTGCTCTATTCGCTGGGCTATACTGTGGAGTACTGAATCCAACAAAAGCAGCCGGTGGAGTTTGATGGATTTGGTACACATGGCTACATGCTCTATTCGCTGGGCTATACTGTGGAGTACTGAATCCAACAAAAAGCAGCCGGTGGAGTTTGATGGATTTGGTACACATGGCTACATGCTCTATTCGCTGGGCTATACTGTGGAGTACTGAATCCATCAAAATCAAACAAAACCAGGAGAAGGATTTTGGAGGATTTGGGGTAGTTAGGTTAAAGATAAATTTATATGTGTGTACATGTGAACCATTTTCACTTCTATTGCAAAGCAAAATTCTACACAATATTTGCTCATCAAAATTCAAGATATTAGCTTTAACTCAAAAAGGTCTGCCTCAATCCTGTTGGTAAGTGTGACGTAATTCCAACATAAATCACACCCACTTCCCACGTGCTGGATCCAACGATCATCAGAAGCCCATTGGAAATGCGTTGACCACCTTTTTCTAGGATTGGGGCACAATGGCTGAATGAGACGCTGGAGGATTTTGGAGGATTGAGGATGCTATTAGAAAAAAAACACCAATGAATTTGAAGGATTGGGACGTTGTATTGCTTACAATAGTGTGAATCCCTTACTTGTGCATGTAGAGATGTATGTGCTTGGTGGGTTATACACAGTCATGGTTCATTGGTTTCGGGTTGATGATGAAGGATTGAGGCAGTAGGGATCCTGCATAAAACTCATATTGGATGATTTTGAAGGATTGAGGCCGTTACCCACAAAGAATACCAAGGGGGTTAGGGTTAAGGATTTACGCAAGAAATTAGAGAGCTTGGAACTTGTAAAGACTCAACATCTTAACAAAGTCGATTTCTTTTGAAAGTTAGAATCAATGAATTTAGGTTAAATAACACACAACGGTATGCCAGCTTTTGGAACCGGAAGTAGTGAAAAGAATGTGTGTACTACCAATGCGCGCAAGTATTACGTATCGACTTATGAACAGGATAGGTTGCTATGCAAAAAAGAAGCTGCATTAGTTTACATTAGAAATGATGCTTTTATAAGAAAAAAAATGGAGGGAAAAAATAAAGCAATGTGATGAGAAAACCTTTGAGATGCTGGGTGGCATCAGTTACATTTGTAACTTCTCGTTTCTAAAGGCATAACCTACAGTGTGCCAGCCTGCTGTGATCCATACCAGGTTTATAAATGAGAAATAAATAAATAAAATACCCTTCTTTAACCCTCCTACTACTACAAGGGTCAAAATCAGTCAAAATGTTGATATACTTGCCAAGGTACATGTATATCTAGTGCACTTAAAAGTCAAACACTGTCAAACCTTACGTGTAGTAAGTACATTTACAGGTCAAATTGAGTCGACCGTTTTTGACTGGTAAAAGCACTGTTCTGGTGTTGTTCAGGGTGGTCAAAATGACAGTCAAAACCAGTCAAAAATGCCCCCTGTGTGCACATTTGTGTCAACAGTCAATAACAGGCAGTTGACTGGTTTTGACCACTGTAGCTACTCGCCACTATAGCAGTTTTTCTTACGGTTGTAATTTTTTTTAAATATCTGAAACCACCCAAAAAGAATTTCAACATTTGAATAGACATGCATGCTTATCCTAAAGATAATTTGAGCTGATTATTACTATTATTTTTTTAATTACCCTAAAATTTCCATCAACAAATGGACGGAAAAGTGAGGTAACTTTTTCCGTCCAATTTTTATGGAAATTCGAGGGTAAAAAAATAAATTAAAAAATTAAAAATTAAATATATCAACTCAAATTAGTTCTAGTATAAGCCTGCATGTCCATTCACATGTTGAAACACTTTTTGGTCGGTTTCAGGTACTTAAAAATAAATAACAACCATTGGAAAAACTGCTAACATGACGGATGCAAAGTGGCCCCCTTTATTGTGTTTTATGTCATATGACAAATTGCTGAAATTACTTTGCTGTACTGAGTAATGTCTGTAGAGGCATAATGCAACTACTTTAAAAAAAAAACTGATGAGTGAAATATACAAGTCAGGAAATTATGGCATAACGAGTGGGCCCAATACCTCAAAAACGTAACGTGAGTAACCCATACGGTATGTAACACTTTTTCATCATTTTCATAAAAACGTGAGCACTTATTGTGGTGAAATGCTACATATGTTAGTTTTACGAAAAATGCTAGGCCACCGCGGCCATTGCAATGTTTGGTTGGCTGTAAATACCCCTGTGGTTGGCCTTGGAATTTTAATCCTGCAAAATCCTCCAAGGGGCACTTTTTTGAGAAAAAAAATTAAAAATTGGCACTGTTGGAAACTGGTACTTTCACCTCTTCAAATAGGACAAAATTACAACCTGGCCAAGAAGTACAGGCCATAAGTGCTGAATACGAAAGATCGACGAAAATGCACGGTGCACTTTGACGATAAGGGGCATGTTTTCCAAAAGTGCACTGATGGATTTTGGAGGATTCAGGAAGGTTCCGAGCCAGAGTGCCTAGGGGGTTAGGGTTAGTGTCGAGGCCTGCCAATGTTGTACCTCCCTTTTAAGACCACATGCACACCAAAGCAAACCATAAAAATAAACTGTTTTATCACCAACCGTCCCACTAACATCCATGCATGCATCAGGTAATGCCTCCTTGGTGTTGGGTAGCAATAAGGGCGCATAATCGGGGAATGAGTAACCCATTACCTCCCCCTCCAACTCTCCTTCCGTCTCCCCCTCCGTGGCGGTCAGGTTCCAGATAGGGCTGCCGGAGGACAGACGCTGGACGACGACATTGGCCGACTCGCTGATGACCGTTGCCGTCAGGGGTTCACCACTGACAGACTGATCTTTGTCCATGGTTTGGGATAGTGACCCCCGGAAACTACTGAGATTACCTTTAAAAAAAAAAAAAAAAGATTGGTTCAAAATATTAAGTATGTATTAGGCCAACAAGGGGATGGAAAGAATGTAGAATACAACCGCCACTTTTTCTACCCAAATATGACAAATTTCACAGATTTTCCTTTAAGAGATGATAGAGGATTCACTTAAGGAGAGGAAAGTGTACGTAGTCAAGTGAGGATCGGAAACGATATTTTGGGAGATTTTGAGCAATTAATGTGTGCACATCCAGGGAACGATTTCGTTCAAAAATTTTGCATAGCAAAACTGCGATGCAAAAAATTAATTTGCACAGCAAAATAATTTGTTGTATAGCAATCTGTGAATTTTGTGTAGCAAATTTAAAATGAGCTTTAAAATACAGTATGTAGTGTGCATAGGTAAAGGTGTTGTTTTTAAAGGCTTTACTGTCGTTTGGTTCGTAATATGAATGTCCAAATTTTACCAGAAATAATAATCTTTAGTGTCAGGAAATTGAGCCACAGGTGGTAAAAAAAATTCACACGTTTCTTTCTTCTAGGCAAATTTCTTCACTATTTTCGCCAAAGTGCAGTCATTCATTAAAGTAATTAGTCCTCTATTTTATTTTTTGTTTACATTATTATATCGATCGCTAAAGAAGAGGCAATATCACAAAAACAAATTACCGACTGCGACATGTTCGGGTGCTTTTCAAAGTGAATTTCGCCGAGTGTAACAATAATAATAATAATAATGTGTGGATTTATATAGCGCACGTATCCACCAACTAAGTGGTGCTCAAGGCGCATTATATTATTATCCCTGCTCATAAGGCTCATAAGGCTCATAAATCATTCCTGAAACCATCTCAGCTCCCTGGGGAGTATACAGCTCAATTGCTGCCATTTCTAGCGCATATAGAGCAAACCAACTCTGCCTTCACAGGTACCCATTTAACCCCTGGGTGGAGAGAAGCAATTATGATTAAGTGTCTTGCTCAAGGACACAAGTGTCACAGCCGTGATTCGAACCCACATTATGTTGCTAACACCAGAACTTGAATCCGGTAAGCTAGATCGCTCGGCCACGACACCCCATGTAACGTTACTTGATTATTAAAAATTCATCCGGAAAATGAGTGGTTGAAAGTGCAATCATATTGTGTGCCGAAATGATTCTAAATCTCACCACTACATATATAAATGAATGCTCATTTGATTAATTTTTCAAAAACTTTTATTATAAAACAAAGTTAGTAACTTTTCTAGAGTTCTTTGAATACGGCCGTAGTGATCGTATGAAAGTGCACGTGTGGACTGAACATGGTACTACTGTAGCTGTGGTGACCGCAGCCCTACTACCCGACTTTTACAACTTCTGACATTAACGGACTACTACCGTCCGTTAATGTCAGAAGTTGTAAAAGTCAGGTAGTAGGGCTGCGGTCACCACAGCTAGTAGTACTATTGTGTATAGGGGGTGGCTCAATTGCTCAATGTTCCAACCCCCAAACTCAGGAGAAGAAAAATAAACACGTGCAAAGCTTTAAAAAAAAACTGGGCGGTTGTTGCGTGTTTTCCATTTCAGGAATTACGCCCGTAGTTAATTCATCAGCAGAAAAATATTCTGTGCACATAGAATTTTTGGCATTGCGGATAAAATCCTTACGGATTGCTGGAAAATAAAGTTGCATATATGGTTGCACATAGAGGTAAAACCAGTGCGCGTGGTCACTGTTGCATCAACACCGCGCGTTATGAAGTCATCGTTGCGCGTTAACCACGTACGTCGGACAGATGTACCCCCGGTCGGAAATATACCTGTAAACATTATTTCGGGAAAGATTTGTGAATATAATTTCAAAAATGTTTATTATTAAACCACAATCAGACAATAGTGAAAAAATCTGTCGAAATTTGTATCGCAAAATCTGCGATGTATTGTTTGAAATTCCATCACAGATTGTCCAAATTACGTCGCATTTTGCGATGCGATACAGGAAAAATAGTTCACTGCACATCCAGTGAGATGTTGGCCATTTTGTCGTCTGCTAAAAACACATGCAATAGACATTGTGCACTTCCCACTAAAGTGCAGCTAGTACTAGGAGGGTTAATGGGCGAAAACAGGAATGGGTACTGTAGAATGCAGGGCCACACCAGCGAAGGGTACTTCTTATAAATTTACGTAATCTGACTTAAAAATACACAGATGCGGTTCCTTGGTCAAATTCAGAAAAAGGGAAAAATTTGGCCTTGCATTCCCAGACCCAGGTAGGCCTACTCCCAGCCAGGACCCAGACCCAGGTACTCCCAAGTCCCAGACCCAGGTACTCCCAGACCCAGGAAGGGAAATGGTGGGAAAATGCATTGATTTTATTCAACATATTGTATATTGAATGTACGGGGAGAAATGAGGTTTCATCGGTAGAACTCTGACGTAGTGTATACGAAGGAAGAATTTCATAGATAGAGCCAGTGTAGGCCATAAGTAACGTTACCTACGTGTACCATCGATCATCCACGTTGTAAAAATGTAAACAGGTTCAACTGTGAGTGGCCAATTTACGTTTATTTATAAGTGCAAAGTGGCTTTTAGAAAATTAAATATGTTACGTTACTAGAGTAATACTCACCGACAAGTAAAGTATCCTTTAGCTTGAAAGGGTTCGTGGTCTAAAAAAAAAAGCAGCTAACGTTATCAGTCGAGCTGCGAAAGGATCTCAGGTGCAAAAAAAAGAAACCGAGAACTTCCAAACATCGCTACAAAATTTGACCAGACAACCTGCAGCTAGCTAGCTAGTCTTGGTTCAAGACTGTATTTTTATGTTTTTGATACACGATCCGACGTACGGCGTTCCACGAACGCTACAATCACGAACCGCTACCACACATAGCAGTTCGTGTGTGTGGTAGCGGTTCGTGATTGTAGCGGGACGTGTAGCGCCATGGTGCAGCGTGCGCGGCGACGGATCGTGTATCAAAAACGTAAAAACAGTCTTGAACCAAGACTAGCAACTAGCTAGCTCGCTGTACTGATAGCACGAAAATCGGGCCCAGCCTAATTTTCATTGTGTATGTACTTATCAGAACGATGGCCTAGAACGGACAAAATACGAAATGAAAAATCCTTAAATCATTTCAAAATATTTTTTGTGTCGTCTCCTTCAGGCATCAGACTTGATTTTTGCGGTGACAATTTACGCCATTGTTAAAGCCAGCCCAGTTAATTTGATAAAAATACCGATTATGTTTTTATTAAATGCTTAGAATACCATAACGGACGGTGTTGGACTGATACAAGTCTATTTTGGTAAGTCACGGACACGTATGTGACATACTACTGTATTCGAGCCATAGAGTTATAATATCAGTTCTATACGGTGGCTCATATTCGCCAATTTTACGGCGTTATATCGCCGGAGTAGTATTGCGATATATCGCCGTATTATTGCGTTATATCGCCGTACTATTGCGTTATATCGCCGTACTATTGCGTTATATCAATAAAATACTGCGATATATCGCAATAAAATACGGCGATATAACGCTGTAAAATACGGCGATATAACGCAATAAAATACGCGGCGATATAACGCAATAGTACGGCGATATAACGCAATAGTACGGCGATATAACGCAATAATACGGCGATATATCACAGTATTACGGCGACATAACGCCGTAAAAAAAACATGAGTTCTCTAGGAATTGGCGAATATGAGCCACCGTAGTTCTAACTCGATGATTCGAGCATGCAGTCTTACCCAAGACGATTCTATAACATTGTATTCGCACCGTCCATGGCCGCATGAGGGGTTCACGATTTTTTCTGCACTATGCATTTGTATGCTAAAAATTAATTTTGACTTTATTTTCCTTTAACAAAAATCCCCCACAACCGTGAATTAATATTATTATAATTAAGTTTGTAGTTGTTTTGTAGATGTTCTGTTCTATTTAAACGGCGCGCGACGCGCATATTAATTGAACCAATCAGCGTGATGATGTTGTTTTCGTGTGTCCCCAAAAGGTTAATTTACCCATTTCTATTTGGCAAAAATCACAATTTGTTATATTTTGAAAACGAAATTGATACGCGGGGCATTTATAAATGGAAATAAAAGTTTGACGCTTGGTCCTCGCTCGTGACCACGCCCAAAATCGGTCATTAACCTGCATTAAAAGACCGCGCGTCAACCTTTTATTCCCTTATTAAATACTTTATGTTTCTGATGTCACAAAAAATTACTGAAAGACAATATTTCCTCAGAGGCGAAGTAAGGTATTGAATCATATTGTAGTGCAAAATAGAGAGCGGCTGTGCGTTTAAAAAAAAAGCTTCCCCGAGTTTGTACAAAACAATAAATGTGATGTGTTCTACCGAAATCAGAAGGAATAGGGCAGAGCTCGGAACTGAGAAATAACATGTAGCCAAAAAATGAATATATATATATATGAAACCCTTATAATAAAGTAATATAAGGCAATATTATTCTTGTGTAATGCCCGTTGCTAGGGAAAATGAAATACCTTTGTAAATAAGAAGTTAATTACTTAAATCTAATTCTACCTCCATGGTCAAATGAAACTTCTAACTCCGTTTTGACTGAAAATTACTGACTCATTTAGGGAGGACGGTGAAATAGGTAGTACAGCTAGGCCTTTGAGAATGCTGGCGAGGCTCAAGCCCTGGAGACTCTTAATCCGGCTGTTTATGTCCTTAATCTTTTAACAATAGAGGATCAGGTTATTAGCATATCTCGGCTTCTGGACGGCCTGGCCGCTATCAGCGCCCGCCCACCAGAGAGGTGTTAACAAATAGAAGACCTGGGCCCATATTCATAAAAGCCTGCTAAACTAGCAGCCAACTAGGCCTTTGCAGGCTGCTAAATGTCTAGTTGCCTGCTCCATAGTTTCTTGCTATTTTCATATTCATAAAACCCTGCTAGGGACAGTGCCAGGTAGTTGTCAACTAGGATTTAGTTGGTTGTTAACTTAGCAGTTGGCATTGTTCCAAACCACAAAACACAATATGGGTAAGTTTCACTTTCAATATGAGTGGCATGTTTATGTGTCTAACAATACAGCTGTGCATGCACGAACTGTGTGTGTGTGCCTATCGAATGCAATGTACAGGCAGCCTCTATGTTCTCAGCATCGTGAACACAGAGTCAAACATACAAATGAAGGGTTTAGTTGTCAACTAGTGACTTAGAGGTACCCAGGATCACCTCTAAAGTTAGCAGACAACTTAGCAGTCCACTAAGCTTAGCGGCATTTTATGAATAACACTTAGTATCCAACTAGGCTTAATTGGCAGTTAGGGGCCAATTTAGTTGCCAACTAGGCTTAGCAGGCTTTTATGAATATGGGCCCAGCTCATTAGAAAATCTCGACTTCTGGATGGCTTAGCCTCTTGCACCAACATATCATGGTCTTTTGTTATTGTAATACGGCAAGCCCAACGTTCGATTTTGAACAGCAGCATTGGTGAAATGACCTTATCATGTGAGGTGTTATTTTCAGTCACTGAGTTAAAGAGACGATGCATATTGTCACGATCAACAGGGCATGGAATCAGAGTGCTAGTTTCAGGTTAACTCAGTGACTGAAAACAATACCCCACATGATAAAGTCATATTTTAAGGTCATAAATGGAGTGTCGTGGCCGAGCGGTCTAGCTTACCGGACTCAAGTTATGGTGTTAGCAGCAGAATGTGGGTTCGAATCCCGGCCGTGACACTTGTGTCCTTGAGCAAGACACTTAACCATAATTGCTTCTCTCCACCCAGGGGTTAAATGGGTACCTGTGAGGGCAGAGTTGGTTAATTAGCCCTATATGCGCTGTAATGACAGCAATTGAGCTGTATATTCCCTAGGGAGCTGAGATGGTTTCAGGAATGATTTATGAGCCTTATGAGCAGGGGTAATAATATAATGCGCCTTGAACACCACTCAGTTGGTGGATACGTGCGCTATATAAGTCCATACATTATTATTATTATTATTATTATTATATTGCTGTTGCTGCTGCATAAATGAGCCAGTATATTTTCAATCACTGTGCTCATCTTAAACTAAGATTCCATGCCCTGTTGAAAGACTGCTCTGATCGTGATGATACTGCCCCTTTAAATGTTTAACTCATTTCATTCATGTACCACAAACCCTTTATTTCTATACAACACTACACTGAAGTAATAGGACAAATTTCAAAAACACTGAAATTCGTCACGGAAAGAAAATTATGGACATTTGAAAATCAAGGTTCACTACTTACAACTTTATACAAAGTCATGTGACAACAATAGACCTTATTTGGTATGAAAATAGCCTTTGTGTTGAAATATCTCCATTATTTACATATTTTGTAAACAAAAAACGCAGAATCCGGAGCAAGGTTTCAAAGACATTATAACCCTAACTACCCTAAATCCTCCACAATCCATCTCCTGGTTTTGCCTGATTTTGATGGATTCAGTACTCCACTTTATAGTCCAGCGAATAGAGCATGTAGCCATGTGTACCAAATCCATCAAACTCCACCGGCTGCTTTTGTTGGATTCAGTACTCCACAGTATAGCCCAGCGAATAGAGCATTGTAGCCATGCGTACCAAATCCATCAAACTCCACCGGCTGCTTTTGATGGATTCAGTACTCCACAGTATAGCCCAGCGAATAGAGCATTGTAGCCATGTGTACCAAATCCATCAAACTCCACCGGCTGCTTTTGTTGGATTCAGTACTCCACAGTATAGCCCAGTGAATAGAGCATGTAGCCATGCGTATCAAACTCCACCGGCTGCTTTTTGTTGGATTCAGGACTGTGTATAGCCAAGCCATGGATGCTTTGCATTTGCCACTGTACCAATTCCATCAAAGTCCAACAATTGGGGGTACCTTTACACTGCAAATTGATGGATGTTGAAGGATTTTGGAGGATTTGGGATGGTTTCTAGCCAAAATGGATTCAGGACTGTGTATCTAGCCAAGCCATGGATGCTTTGCATTTGCCACTGTACCAATTCCATCAAAGTCCAACAATTGGGGGTACCTTTACACTGCAAATTGATGGATGTTGAAGGATTTTGGAGGATTTGGGATGGTTTCTAGCCAAAATGGATTCAGGACTGTGTATCTAGCCAAGCCATGGATGCTTTGCATTTGCCACTGTACCAATTCCATCAAAGTCCAACAATTGGGGGTACCTTTTTCCTGCATGTTTGATGGATTTTGGAGGATATGGGATGGTTTCTAGCCAAAATGCCACTAGGGGGTTAGGGTTAAAGCTCTGTCAACATCCAAATAACAAAGTACTCAATCAAAAAGAATACAGTCAATAAAAATATGATTAATTTGATTTTTGGCTCCACACTGACATACATGTATGTATGAAGCATTCTACTGTACACAAAAATCTAATCAATTGTTGATCACCCTACGCAAGAATTTCATCAAGCTATATGGCCAAAAATGGCTCTGGTTTCTGGTCTCTGTGTGCGTTTTTTAATTTTTAATTTTACTATGAAACGATGTCCAATTGCAGCCAAAATGGAGTGTCGTGGCCGAGCGGTCTAGCTTACCGGACTCAAGTTCTGGTGTTAGCAGCAGAATGTGGGTTCGAATCCCGGCCGTGACACTTGTGTCCTTGAGCAAGACACTTAACCATAATTGCTTCTCTCCACCCAGGGATTAAATGGGTACCTGTGAGGGCAGAGTTGGTTGATTAGCCCTATATGCGCTGTAATGGCAGCAATTGAGCTGTATACTCCCCAGGGAGCTGAGATGGTTTCAGGAATGATTTATGAGCCTTATGAGCAGGGGTAATAATATGCGCCTTGAGCACCACTCAGTTGGTGGATACGTGCACTATATAAGTCCACACATTATTATTATTATTATTATTATTATTAAAATAGCTGGATCGATTGGAATTCTGCCGTGCTGTGTTTTAAACGACTTTTCTCACATAGGGGTATGAATGTTTGCCCGATTTGTGAGGCCTGTCTTAGCCACCATACCAGGGGGTGTGATTGGGCAGTTTTGAACAATCTACGTAAATTTTGCTAGGGGTATTGGGGGGCTGCTGTTGTGAACAGCGCTGGGGGTGAAATTTATAGTTCAGAGCGTTTGGTTTGCTTTCCTTTATTGCTTAAATCTTTAAAATCCGGAAGATCACAACACTGCGATTTGTAAAAATCCGGAAATCCGGACAAATCACACCCTTGATCATATTTTGTGTATGGGAAATTTGGTCTGGTTCCAATAACTGTGTGTACATACGTATTTCACTGGTTGGCAAAAAAAAAAAAAAAAATTACAAAAAATATAAATAAATAAAAAAGCGCGTCACCGCACCGATTTTGAAGCAGACTTATGACCAGAAAGTGGAGATTTATTTTATTTATTTATTTTTTTGGGGGGTTTTTCCAGAATTTTTTGTCCAAACTTTCAAATGGTTTTTAGACATTTTAAAGATTTTAAGATTACAAAAAAATAAATAAAAAATAAATAAATGCGTCACCGCATCGATTTTGATGCCAACTTATGACCAGAAAGCGGAGATTTTGGAGGGCCTAAATAAATACATGTTTTTTCTGGAATTATATGTCCAAACTTTCCAACGGTTTTTAGACATTTTAAGACTTGCTATGAAAATGGATTCCGAAATTTATTAAACAGTCAGTCATTTTGACAAACGTCTATCAATAGACATTCCATGACTTTTTTTTTTTAAAGTCATAATTTATTCTGAATTTTGAAACTCCCACATTTTAGGATTTTTGCTTTTTTTTACATTAGAAAAAATTCTCTACCTATAAATTGTAAAACAAACAAGTTTTCAGTCACTCTGTCACACACCATGCAAATTATAAACAATTTTGAGAAAAATGAGGATACATACATGTTCGTTTAAAGCCCCGACACATTATTGTAATTTTCAGAAAGATGTTTTCCGGATTTATCCCGAAAAGCAATACTTTGTGTAAATGTTTGTGAAGGTATCAAACGTCCTTGGAAGTCATTCTGTCTGAAGTACTCACCCATTAAGGGAGGAAGGGCCAAAGTCGTGGTACAGCCAAGCCTTTGAGAAGCCTGGCCAGGCCCAGGCTTTGCTCAGGCCTGTGGTTCTACATAATACCCGAGCTGAGCACAAAAGACTCTTTACTAATGAATAGATCTCAAATAGCTCTTATTGTTAACGCAGACTTGACTGACGCCTCAGCTGTCTTTTGTTCACAACTGCAGCCATTATAATGAGGTCTACTTGGCTGGGCTAGGCCCTCCAGAAGTCCGGGTTAGGTTCATTGTCAGGCACTGTATTGTTAGAGGATTAGGACTCACAAGAGACAGATTAGGAGGCCAGGTAGACCAGGCCTGGCCATGCTTCTCAAAGGCTTGGCTGTATCATGACTATGGCCCTCCTCCCTAAACTAAAATTCTAAATGAGTTTTGGGACAATTCCATGATGCAAACTAACCCTATGGCCAAACAAAAAAAGTCTCTGGTTTCTGGTCTCCGCACGCCTCACCTCGGACCTGGCATCAGCATTTTTTTGTTTTGTTTGTTGTTGCTATGAAATGATATCCAATTGTAGCCAAAAATGATGGATCGATTGGAATTCTGCCGTGCTTGATTTTAAACGATTTTTTTTTCACAGACATAGGGCTTATGTGAGGCCCAATTTGTGTGGCCTCTCTTAGCCACCATACATTATGTATGGGAATTTGGTCTGGTTCCAATAACCATGTATGTATGTATGACTATTTCACTGGTTGGCAAAAAAAAAAAAAAAAAGCGTGTCACCGCACCAATTTTGAACCTGACCTATGACCAGAAACCAGAGACTTTTTTGCCTAACCATGCTCAATGGAAACTTTTTTTTACATTTTTGCTTAATGCAACAATGTAAAAATGTTGTTGCATCTTGTTGCCCTCGGTAGAGAACAAAAAAAAAAACATTGTTCTAAGCTGGTGGATCTTGTTGCGTTGAACAGGCCTGCACACACTTTTCTGTTGTTGCATTGTGTTGCAGACAACAAGGTGTCTGTGATATGCCTGGAGACACAGGGTTAGGGTTAAAGGGACAATATCATCACGATCAACAGGGCATGGAAATTGGAGCGCTAGTTTTAGATTAACTCGGTGACTGAAAATAATACCCCACATGATAAGGTCACATTACCATTGCTGCTGCATAGATGAGCCAGTAATTTTCAGTCACCGTGTTCATCGTGAACCAGGACACCGATTCCATGCCCTGTTCAAAGTCACAATCAACAGGGCATGGAATCGTAGTGCTCGTTCCAGATTGACCCAGTGACTGAAAATAATACCTCACATAATAAGGTCGTATCACCGTTGCTGCTGCATAAATGAGCCAGTATTTTTCAGTCACTGTGTTCATCTTGAACTAGGACACCGATTCCATGCCCTGTCAAAAGTCTGCTCTGATCGTGACAATACTGCCCCATTAAGGCTAATTAGGGTACGCTACAGTACTGTGTAATTAAACCAAGTCAGGATGTCTTTCTCTGATAGTTATTAATTAATCACAGGTGATAGGATAATTAGAGAGGTATTTCTTTCACAGTGGCTTGTATAAATTTCCTGAAATAGGCATTATATCTAACAGTTTATAATGTACAAGTAAACCAAACAAAACTATATAAAAAAAAAAAAATTAAAAATTTTTTTTTTTTTTAAAAACATCAAAAAATTAGATACTTAACCAGTTCGCGTCGGAGGCCGTGTATACACGCCACAGGATTCTGGTGAGCACCATTGGTCGTGTTTGTGCGGTAAAAATAAACCCGCCACGGGGTTCGGAAAAACTGTTTTATTCCCGGTGCGAACTGGTTAATAATGTTTAAATATCTCACGAATTATTATTATTTTTTTTTCTTTAAACAAATCTTAATTTACTTTAAATATTTTTGGCTAAGAAATATTCAAGGAAAACATAATGAAGACGTGTATATAGAATTATTTTCAACCTGCCCTTAGGCCAAAAAAAAAAGTCTCCGGTTTCTGGTCTCCATGCACTTCAGCATTTTTAGTTTTCTGTTTTTTTGTTTTTTTTTTGCTATGAAATGATATCCTACTGCAGCCAAAATTGCTGGATCGATTGGAATTCTGCCGTGCTGTGTCTTACACGACTTTTTTCGAATAGGAGTATGAACTGTTTGCCCGATTTGTGAGGCCTCTCTCAGCCACCACACTTTGTATATGGGAAATTTGATCTGGTTCCACGTACACATGTATCACGTATTTCACTGGTTGGCAAAAAATTAATAAATAAAAAATTACCGACCTATGACCAAAAACCAGAGCCCTTTTGTTTTTTGACCTTCTGCTCATCATTATTGCTTCCAATCAAGTTTAAGAAGTTTTATTAGCTATGCACATGGAGACAATATCCCCAAACCACTGCAACGTCGCCATCTTGGTCGCCATCTTGGTCGCCATCTTGGTCGCCATCTTGGAATCAAAATGAGGCTCGGGTCCAAAATAGACTTCCCAACTGTGATCTTGTCCGTGGTAATTTTCTTACTGCCAGGCAAGAAACCAGAGAAAACAAAAATGGGGAAAAAAAAAAAAAAACGCTTTTTTCCCATCCATTGCACCTTGCTAACCAAATCGTAGCTTCAGGGATCGTAGGTTTCAGGGGATGTTCCAGATTCCTCTCCGATGAACGAGCCGAACATTTCTACATCTCGATATCTCTTTTCCCAACTGCGATCTTGTCCGTGGTAATTTTCTTACTGCCAGGCAAGAAACCAGAGAAAACAAAAATGAAGAAAAAAAAAGAAAAAAAAGCTTTTTTCCCCTCCATTGCACCTTGCTAACCAAATCGTAGCTTCAGGGATCATAGGTTTCAGGGATGTTCCAGATTCCTCTCCGATGAACAAGCCAAACAGTTCTACATCTCGATATTTTTCATAGATTTTTTTTGGTACTCTTTAATATTTATTTATATATTTATTTTTTTACAAAAGTTGTATAGTATGTCTAAAAGTTTTGTTGTCGTTTTCGCTTGACGTCCATGGCTTCTATAATCGGTCGTCGCTTCTCCTGGTAACGCTTTCTGAGTTCTTCTATTTCTTGCTCCATTTGGGGGTCTAGAGCTTGTAACCTGCCCTGCAGGTCGTCGTAATTGAGCTGTTTTAACTGCGGTGAGAAAAAAATTAATAAATAAAAATTCTGAACAGTGTAACATCATATACAGCTAGGAACCTTCCTGAATCCTCCAAAATCCATCAGTGCACTTATCTTCAAAATGCACCGTGCATTTTCGTTGATCTTTCATATTCAGCACTTATGGCCTGTACTTCTTGGCCAGGTAGTAATTTTGCCCCATTTGAAGAGGTGAAAGTACCAGTTTACAACAGTGCTTGAATTTTCCCCAAAAAAGTGCCCCTTGGAAGATTTTGCAGGATTTGGGGTGGTTAGGGTTATATACAGTGTACACACCGTTATCCACTCCGTACATGAGCTGTTGAGGGCACATTTAGGTCACCACCAATCCATAAGACAACAAAATTGCGTCGCATTTTGGCGTATTTTTCAGCTGATGTGTTCATGCACACGCAATATTTCCAAATGATTGTTGGATGTTACCATTTTCAAATCCCTGCTTTTGGTTACAATATGAACGGCATTACAATACTCTCATCATAAGAACCATTACTACAGGTAGACGCCATCTTTATGGGAAAACAAGGATTTGGCTTTGAGCTGCGTCAAACATTCAAACATTTTTGAAGGATTTGGAGACTCTTCACATCCCCACCTTGGTGGCTACTTCTCTTCTATTAAGAAAATTGTGATGTAAACCCCTTTCACTCCAGTGGCTACTGGCCTTGTTTAGGGTGACTGACAGTAAATATAAAAATATAAATTAAAAACTAAAAAAAATAAAAAAAATTTGTTTAAATTCATGAAATCGGGAAAAATCCTGAGAAATCACAGGCCTTAGTTAATTTGATGATTTTTTAAAAGTTTTTCATCAAAGACAGACATAAGTTGTTTTGATTTAAGCGGGACTAAAGATTTTGAGGCAAGTTTTTTTTTTATTTTTTTAAATATGACTTTT
This sequence comes from Zoroaster sp. YZ-2022, assembly GCA_029582265.1. NCBI lineage: Eukaryota > Metazoa > Echinodermata > Asteroidea > Forcipulatida > Zoroasteridae > Zoroaster > Zoroaster sp. YZ-2022. The sequence goes on from CM055836.1 coordinate 12,441,519, forward strand.
TGAAAGAAACTTACAAAATCAAAATCCATGTCGTGAAACGGTCGACTGATCTCCGACCTCGTGGGTGTAATTTGCCTGGGTTGGGGTGGCGTTTGTTGACGTTGTTGTTGTTGCTGTAGCTGCTGCGCTAGCTTCTGTTGTTGCTGTTGCTGCTGCATCTGTTGCTGGGTGATGGGCGGCGCCGGCGGTAGTAGCTGAGGTGTTGGTAGGGGCTGCGACGGTTGTTGCTCTGTTGTGGCTGCCTTGCCCTGCTTAGCCTCGATTTGCCGGGCGAAGTGATCCATGAAAAACGGCTGGTAGTTTACGCTTGTCGAGTCCGTGTTTATTCCTGTTTGTCCGGAAAACAAATTCAAATATTTAAAAAAAAAAATTAAAAAAAAAAGAAAGCAAATCGTCTTGGAGTGCCACGGCCGAGCGGTTTGGTGTATCGGATTTGTGTTCTGGGGCCAATTTGATCGAGCCGCTAAGCAAATATTTTTGCTAAGCAATATAAAACAGACTGCCAGCCAATGTGCATACATTTTGTATGAAAGTTTGGCTGGTAACGTTTCAGAAGATACTTACTCTTCATCGTAGAGTCACCGTTGATATCCTCTTCTTTGTTTATCACCATAGTACCCATATCATTCTCAATCAGCTCCGTCTCGCCATAGGATATCATGGTGCCTGAGTCCTCGTGCATGATCATCGTGCCGCTGTCGTGCTCGATCATCGTTCCGCTGTCGTGCTCGATCATCGTGCCGCTGTCGTGCAAGATCATCGTGTCCGAGTCTGTTTGGGAGGTCGACGTGGATTCGGCCGTGGCGGTGGACGACCCTCCGGTTGATCTCCCCCTTGCTACCATAGTACCGCTGTCAACGACATCATCGTCATCCTGTAATCAAAACAAACTTAGGCTGATGAAATTCTTGCGTCGGGTGATAAACAATTGATTTATTTTTGCCCTACACTGACATGTGTATAGCACTGTTATACTCAGTGCTTTCCGAGTGTCTGTGGAAAGCACTTCACAGGCGATTTGAACCCACGACCTCATGCTTACTAGCCCTACTTCCCAAATCCTCCAAAATCCTCTTTGCTGAAGTGAAGGATTTTGAAGGATTGAGGTTACATGCTACATGCTCTTTGCTATAAAAGTGGAAGATTTTGGAAGATTGAGGTTATTAGGCATATTTGCCTTTCCATGGTACATGTACATCCATGTTTGTTGTAGTGATCGCAAGGTCAGTGCTTGGGTCAGTGGACACTGTTTATTACTCCATGCATGCAGGGAGTGTCCCTGGCCATAATAATAATAATAATGTGTGGACTTATATAGCGCATGTATCCACCAACTGAGTGGTGCTCAAGGCGCATTATATTATTACTCCTGCTCATAAGGCTCATAAATCATTCCTGAAACCATCTCAGCTCCCTGGGGAGTATACAGCTCAATTGCTGCCATTACAGCGCATATAGGGCTAATCAACCAACTCTGCCCTCACAGGTACCCATTTAACCCCTGGGTGGAGAGAAGCAATTATGGTTAAGTGTCTTGCTCAAGGACACAAGTGTCACGGCCGGGATTCGAACCCCCATTCTGCTGCTAATACCAGAACTTGAGTCCGATAAGCTAGACTGCTCGGCCACGACACTCCACTCCAGCCATGTACACGTATCACAGATTAGAAACACATGTGTGCATACATGTCATGTGCTTACTTTATTTAGTACTGAAGGATTTAGGAGGCTTCAGGTTATGTGTAAGCAAATGGGCCTAGGGAGTTTGGGCTAGCGCAGATAGATATCTTAACCTCTCGACCACTGAGCTTGCCCGATGACAATTGGCTGGCTAGAATCCTATATAGTGCAACAACAAGGTGGCATTTGCATTGTAATATTAAATTAACCCAAACCACCCCATATCCTGCAAAATCCTCCAAGGGGCACTTTTGGGGAAAAATTCAGCACTGTTGGAAACTGGTACTTTCACCTCTTCAAATGGGACAAAATTACTACCTGGCCAAGAAGTACAGGCCATAAGTGCTGAATATGAAAGATCAACGAAAATGCATGGTGCATTTTAAAGATAAGGGCATGTTTCCAAAGAGTGCACTGATGGATTTTGGAGGATTCAGGAAGGTTCCTAGCCAGAATACCTAGGGCGTTTAGGGTTAAGGAAGGTTCCTAGCCAGAATACCTAGGGCGTTTAGGGTTAAGGAAGGTTCCTAGCCAGAATACCTAGGGCGTTTAGGGTTAAGGAAGGTTCCTAGCCAGAATACCTAGGGCGTTTAGGGTTAAGGAAGGTTCCTAGCCAGAATACCTAGGGCGTTTAGGGTTAAGGAAGGTTCCTAGCCAGAATACCTAGGGCGTTAGGGTTAAAGTACAACATTGGTACATACGGACACATATCAACCATTCTGTCTGAAGGTCTTTCGTCTATTAGAAAAAACAGAAATTGATATGTCATATCGTCTGTATCCGGTTTCTGGTCTCCGTGCGCGTGAGTCAGACCTGGGGGCGTCAGCATTTTTAGTTTTCTTTTTTTTGTTTGTTCTCTCTCACTATGAAAACGATGTCCAAATTGCAGCCAAATTTGCTGGATCGATTGGACTTCTGCCATGCTTTGTTTTAAATGACTTTTTTTTCACATAGGGGTATGAACCGTTTGCCCTCTGATTTGTGAGGCCTCTCTTAGCCAACATACATTGTGTGTGGGAAATGTTGTCCTATTCTGGTTGGCAAATAAAAAAGATAAAAAAAAAAAATAAAAAAAATAAAAAAATAAAAAAAAGCCACGTCACTGCAGTCATTTTGAAGCTATCCTATGACCAGAAACCGGAGCCCTTCTTTTGGTCTAAAAGAATAACAGAAATTGATATTTACTGGATTTTTATTTTTTATTGTTTTCTTAAATACATGTACATTGTACATGATCACCTATTGTTTAGTTCTGTGACATATGTGATGCGATCTGGGGAAACCCGTCGGATGTCGGAGAACTTGTTTTGAAGATAATGGCAAAATAGTCCCCCCAATTGTTTTTGTTGACAATTTGAGTTTTTGTTACCATTTTAATTGTTAATATCTAAATGATCATTCTTGAAAATATTAAATAAAAATTCCATCGTTTTATATGTAAAAACATAGTTTTCATGATGACAGATAATTAAAAAGCCATCTTTTGTTTTTCGTTTCCGCCATTGTTTTTTAAGGACAGCGGCGGCTATAACTTCCCAAGAGCATAACTCAAGTTATAGACAACCTAGAATCATGAATAAAACAGTTTTGAAAACAGCACAGTGTCCTCGTTAATTTGATGTATAATAACACAAAAAAAGGGTTTTCCCAGATCACATCACATATTTCTGTACAAGAACAGGGTTTTAACCCTCCTATGCCCAAGCTGAAATTTGGCCCAGTAAGCACCGCACCCACAGACAGTCACTTGAGTATTTTTGGTTGCATTGCAAATTGTTCATACATGTGTATTTTTTCTCTAAGAGTGCTGGAGTTAGTGGCAAAGTCAAACACACTTGTGTATGTCCTACATAAGTTATATGCAGAGTCACACATAGCTGTGTATGTACTGCATAAGTTAGCAGCAGACTCATATATACAGTCGAGTGGTTTTGGTTTGACCTCCTACCAGAGCCACATGTCCTTGCAATTATTTGAGTGCACTGCACAAAGTCAATGGGTTGGGAGTTACATACAAATTTTGAGTGTCTTTGATTGTTAAACCTATAGGAGGGTTATAATGAGTGTAAGTCACCAAAAAAACCAATGTTGTACCTTCCCTTTAACACAGATTATTTTTCCTGCTATTACACCATAACTCAAAATACAAATAAATGAGATGCAATGCTAACTTATATAAACACCAATGCTGTATATATATATACACACATTTAGCTTTCTGAAACAAAACAAACATAAAGAAAACATAAACAACCGTTGCCGGGGTGTGATTTGACAAAAGTGAAAAATCCTGAAAAACGGGTAGCGGGCCTGGGTCTCCCTTTGGTCTAGAGGACAAAGCACCCCCCCCCCCCCCGAACCTCCTGGATGTTTAATTTTGAAGGATTTACAGACTCTCCACATCCCCACAAACAAGAAACTAGAGGTTTGGACACAATACGGGTGACTTCTTTCTTTCCTTGGTGGCTACTCTTCTTTCAAGAACATTTTGAGGAAAGCCCCTCGAACAATTAAACTAAACAATAATAACATTTGTCTTTGGAACATGCAGAAAACAGAAACGAAGACAATGGCAGAGTTGTATTTTTTTTTGTTGAGCAAACCAGCATTGCTTTAAAATATTGCTTTCATAACAATTAAGCATTTGGTCATGCAGTGCGTGTGTCATTTGACTCATGCGACAGCCGCTTACCGGTCCACCATCCGCCTCATCTTCTTCCTGTTAGCAACAGGGGTCAAAGGTCAAAAGGACAAGGGTCAAGCTAATCAACCAGTGACAAGTTACATTTTTTAATTTTTTTTTTGTTTAAAAAAAAAATAAATAAATAAATAAATAAAAAATTCTAATCAACTTCTTGAAGCAAAAATCTTGTAAAATTGTGGTAAATTCATTTAAAGATTATGTACACGTACTGTCGGAAGTCTATTACCTACATGAAGTGTGCCAGCCTGTTGTAATCCATACCACTGCATTGTACTCAAAATGCGCACTTGCACAACGAGTTTTGGTTACGAGTTTTGCTTCCATACCGTAATATCGTTGTGTGCCCGGAAGGACATAACAAAAGTGTAACCGGCGAAAGGTCGAAAGCAATTAATGTGCAAAATTGTGTTTCCAAAAAACTGAGTGTGAAAGTTTGGTCGTTTTTCTACCATTTATAAGTCATTGTAGGAAAGTTAAATTCCGCATGGGAATGGAAAAACATGTCTTGGGAGTAATTCTAGCAATGAATATATAACAGTTATGCCCTACTTTTTTTTCAAAGGAGCCATTTTATTGCTTACGACCTTCTGCTGGGACAAAAAGTTGTGTGCCCGGAAGAAGGTCGTAGAGCCTTACGATCTTCTTCTGGGCACATGACGATATATATTTCACTCATCAGGGTTTTTTTTCACAGTAGTTTACATTATACCCAGACCTTACTCAGCACAAAATAAGAATTTCAGAAATATGTACGCTGAGACAAAACGCGACATAATGCATGTTCGAAAAATGTAACGAAAGTAACCAGCATTTTTCTCTTATATAGCATACACGTAACAAATTTCTGAATTTATTTTGTTTGTGCCGAGTAAGGTCTGGGTATAATGTCACTACTGTGAAAAAAAAAACCTGGTGAGTGAAATATATGTATCACGTGTAAGTAAAGAAATTATGGCATTAACCCCTTGCGTACGGTTGACGGCTACAGCCGCGGCCGGTGAATTAATTGATTTTCCAGCTGTATTTGCTGAGAATTCGCCTTGAATAGAAATCTTCAAGAAGGCTGATAGTTTGGTGAACCATATTGTTCTTGAAATGGAGCATTATATAATAAATTGGGCTTTTGAGAGCATTCTGAATACAGCCTTTTCATGAGATTTCTGAACACCTGCCTTTCAATTACGCTTATGTGGGGACTTCAAGTGCGACGAATAGGGTATGCCCGGCTTAGCTTGCCCGCTTATTGTTCGGTCTATACGCTTGACTGAACAGCGGAGTTGTGCACATGTCCACGGCCGGGTTTGACCCGGTGCTCCCCGGCCTCACAGATGTTGGCCGCAACCACCTTCACTCGGTAAAAATAATACTGTACGCAAGGGGTTAAGAGTGGTCCCAATGTAACGTGAGTAACCCTAGAATTGCCCAAATGACAAACAAAACAGCAGTAATGACATCATCCTCAAAGCAGCATTCCTTTTAAGTTGGGAAAAAAAAAAAACTGGGCAAATCCCATACAGAGCTCAGCACAAATGTGTGTGGCAATGAATGGCGATAGGTCAATTTGTGAAAAATAAATAAATAAATAAATCAACCAAAAAATAAATAAAAAATCAATAAATCAATCAACAAAACTCTGTGCATCACATGCTGTAACGTATTCATTTTGCCATTACCAACTTAATGCTGATTTTTTTTTTTTTTTTTTTTTTACAAAATAAAATATTCCAAAGAAAATTTTCACATTTGAATGTGTGCTTTCATTTATGGTGTGATGTAATGAAATGTCAGGAATAATGTACAGGGGTATGTAAAAAAAACAAAAACAGAAAAATCACATTTGACATCCTGAATGTGAGATTAAAGGGATAATATCGTCACGATCAACACGGCATTGGAATCGGATCGCTAGTTTTAGATTAACTCAGTGACTGAAAATAATACGCCACATGATAAGGCCATGTTACCGTCGCTGCTGCATAACTGAGCCGGTAATTTCCATGCAGTCACTGTGTTCATTTTAATTCCATGCCCTGTTGAAAGTCTGCTCTGATCGTGACGATACTGCCCCTTTAACATTTGTAACCAAATGTGATAGAATGCCATACAACTCTTTACGAATAATTCATGAGTGGGCATCGGTCACGTGAAGCAATGATTATATATACTATTAAGATGAAATGATCATGAATAAATAACTTCAGTCCGAATGGTTTAAGTCATGCAATTACATGTATATGAATATTCATGAATCCCATCAGACTAAGGGTCAAAGTCATGGTACAGCCAAGCCTTTGAGAAGCCTGGCCAGGCCCAGGCTTTGCCCAGGCCTATGGGCCAACATAATCCCCTAGCTGAGCCCACAAGACTCTTTACTAATCAATAGATCTCAAATAGCTCTTATTGTTAACGCAGACTTGACTGACACCTCAGCTGTCTTTTGTTCACAACCGCAGCCAATTATAATGAGCTCTACTTGGCTGGGCTAGGCCCCCCAGAAGCCCAGGTTAGGTTGATTGGCAGGTACTGTATTGTTACAGGATTAGGACTCACAAAAGACAGATTAGGAGGCCAGGTAGCCTGGGCCTGGCCAGGCTTCTCAAAGGCTTGGCTGTACCACGACTTTGGCCCTTCCTCCCTAAAGGTTCAATATAATATTGGTAATGTTGTCAAAATTGCATCTAAGAGTATGTGTACTCTCTTTGAATCAAGATATACGTTAAATAACCAACCGTAAGTTGTGAAAATATTGTATTTTATTTAAACATAGAATTTAAGGTACAGTTAAGGGTATTCTTTCCTAAATTTGAACTAGAAATTACTCAACTTTTCTGAAAAATCACAGGACTTCCTTAACCCTCCTACTACTGCAAGGGTCAAAATCAGTCAAAATGTTGATATACTTGCCAAGGTGTATATGTAGTGCACTTAAAAAGTCAAACACTGTCAAACCTCACGTGTAGTAAGTACATTTACAGGTCAAAATGAGTCGACCGTTTTTTGACTGGTGAAAGCATCGTCTGGTATCGTTCAGGGTGGTCAAAATGACAGTAAAAAACCAGTAAAAAACCAGTCAAAAAATACCCCCTGTGTGTGCACATTTGGGTCAACAGTCATAAACAGGCAGTTGACTGGTTTTGACCTCTATAGCTACTTGCCACTAAAGTGCAGCTATGGTAGGAAGGTTAATACCGTCGTAAGGGTCCAATTTCATACCGCTGCTTAACCCTCCTACTTCTGGTACCTTTTTCATACAAGTTGATCCACCATTTGAAACCATTCGCTTTTGTGGTTTTGAATGGTGAAATAACTGTGTGCAGTATTGATTCCCCCAAATGGTTTTGAATGGTAGGTCAGCTAATACAAAACCTTGCCTGGATCTTTCCAAATGGTAGTACAGCTAATACAAAACCTTGTTTGGATCTTTCCAAATGGTAGTACAGCTAATACAAAACCTTGTTTGGATACTTCTATGTGGTGAATCAATGGACCCCTCTATGCATTTGAATGGATTTGAATAGTAGTAAAGCTTGCTACCAACACTGTTCAAATAGTATCACCATGTGTGTACAAAACCAATGGGCATTTTGGTAAGTGGAAATTTTGAATGGTTTCAAATGGTCAAACAGTAGGAGGGTTAATAGAGAGATAAAATTGCTTACCAAAGCCAATAGCAGGTTTCCTTGGTTACCAGCCAAACTTCCATACAAACTGTATGCATTTTTGGCCGGCAGTCTGTTTTATAGCAAAATTCTCTGCTTGGCAGCTCAATGAAACACTAAGTAAGATTTACATTCAAAGTCGAACTTCCAATTCTGTACCTTTAAGTCATGCAGTTTCATGAATATTCATGAGTCCCAAAGGGTGGATGATGCTACTTCATAAATAATTCATGAGCATTCGGCAGTCACATGGTGCAATATATATATATATATAGATATGCAAATGACATGCTTCTAGACCACCTTACCACTATAGTGTACATATCGTCGTCTTTCACAAAAGCCTTCGATAAAAAAAAGACCAGGACGGAAGACAATGTGGAAAGAGTAACTTGCAGAGGAAACAAGCGACATTTTGGCCAACAAAAAAAAGTCTCTGGTTTCTCGTCCGCGCACACGTCAACCTCAGACCTGTGCATTTCGGCATTTTTAGTTTTTGTTGTTGTTGTTGTTGTTGTTGTTGTGAAACGATGTCCAATTGCAGCCGAAATTGCTGGATCGATTGGAATTCTGCCGCGCTGTGTTTCAAAACGACTTTTTCACATAGGGGTATGAACGTTTGCTCGATTGGTGTGGCCTCTCTTAGCCACCGTACTTTGTGTATGGGAAATTTGGTCTGGTCCCATTATCCACTTGCACCTGTTAACATGCACACATGTATCACTTGAAAAAATATATATATATAGGCTGGTGAAATTCTTGCGTCGGGTGATTTAATTTTGCCCTAAACCGACGTGTGTATAGCACTGCATGCTCAGTGCTTTCCGAGTGTCTTTGAAAAAAAACTTCACAGGCAACTTGAAAAAAAGATTACCGAAAAAAAAAAAAAGTGTGTCACCGCTCCCATTTTGAAGCCGACCTACGCTGTACATGACCAGAAACTGGAGACTTACATTGTTGGCCTTTGAGTTAGTCAGGAAAGTTGGATAAAACACAAAACTACTTTATTAGTAGAATATCATAAGAAATTTACACAAAAAATGTCATAAAAGAGATTTTTTGGTCATTAGTAAATCATACATTCTGGGTTTTTAATCGAAGGCCAGACCATGGACATTGTTGATGAGTTATTAAAAGTGAATTCAAGTCAGAAGTTACAGATAAAAGGTTAAGATTTGAAGGGAAATGAAGACCGGCAGAAAAAGAAAAAAAACAGTTTAGCAAGGCAAGTAGAAAACACTGACAAGAAAAACAGCCACACTGACAAAGGAGAAAAAGACTGTCACGCAATGCATCAAATGGCCATCAGTTTGTCTACACCTGGCAACATCAGAGGTGAAAAGTTACGATCAACAGGGCATGGAATTGGAGTGCTCGTTGTAGATTAACCCTCCTACACATGGAGGCCACTCCGATCCACAAAATTCTGTTCTTGAGCAACCTTCAATACATATATGTACATGTACAAGCCTGCTGTCCTTTCCAAGTAATCTTACAAAATCAACTGTGTGCCACCCAAGGCCACTGTAAATGTTTGAACATATTAGTATGGCCTGCAATGTATCGATGGGAGACCACTTTACCCTGTAATCTCAGTGGTGTGACAGTGCACAGAAGGGTAACCATAGGAGGCCACTGGCAACAGCTAATGGCTTGGAGTGGCCTGAATGGGTTGTTTCAAAGATTGCACTGATTGTAGGAGGGTTAACAGTGACTGCAAATAATACATCACATGATAAGATCACACATGTATATTACCGTTGCTGCTGCATACATGAGCCAGTAATTTTCAGTCACTGTGTCCATCTTAAACTACAGTGGTAGGACACCGATTCCATGCCCTGTTGAAAGTCTGCTCTGATTGTGACGATATAGGTCCCTTTAAGCACACCAGTACCAACATCACAACCTGACGTGACTGAAATATCACCTCCCGTGACCTGATCTGACCAGATGACCTAACCTTACCAAAACACATACATGATCCAAAGTGAACAACATTTTACCTGATGTGACCAAGATATGACCTGATGTGACTAAGATACGACCTTCCGACCAAAATATATTATGGGACATGATTGAAGTATGACCTGAAGCGACCGCAAATATGACCCAACATGGAACAAAATATTGCCGGCGTGGCCAAAATACATGTATGATCTGAATGCGACAGAAATAGGATTGGACCTGACCGTAGCATAACCAACATGTAGATGTTAGATTTTTATTTTATTTACTTTTATTTTTATTTTTTTTATATCTGAGAGTGATCTTACAAACATGTCTCCATGACACCAGACATCTAAAACATCTCAGACATCACAGACAGCTAACTGAGGTGAACTGACCGAGGTGAACTGACCGAGGCGAACTGAGCCGAGGCGAACTGACCGAGGCGAACTGACCGAGGTGAACTGACCGAGGTGAACTGACCGAGGTGAACTGACCGAGGTGAAGTGACCGAAGTGAACTGACCGAGGCGAACTGACCGAGGCGAACTGAGCCAAGGCGAACTGACTCGAGGGGAACTGATCGAGGTGAACTGACCGAGGTGAACTGACCGAGGCAAAGTGACTCGAGGCGAACTGACTCGAGGCGAACTGACCGAAGTGAACTGACCGAGGCGAACTGACCACGGCAAAGTGACTGAGATTAACTGACTGAGGTCAACTGACTGAGGTCAACTGACTGAGGTCAACTGACCGAGGCCAACTGGCCGAGGTCAACGTCACTTCGATACCATTGCTCATTTTCAAGATGGACTCTTTTGATTGAGAAAACTGGGCAGGTTGAGAGAGGCAGAAGAGGAGGAGAGGGTAAGAGGTGCGGAGGAGGTTATAGTACAGGAGACAAGATACTGTTACTCACCGAGGCTGCCTCCTCATCATCCTCATCGTCCTGGGCTTGTAACCTCAGTTTCTCCTTCTCACGATTCTCGTTAGCCTCGTTGATCATCTCACGGAGGATGCTCACAGGTTTTGCATTCTTGATGAACGGGTGCTTTACAAATGAGGGAGGGGGGGGTGGAGAAACAGTTCGATTTAGGGATATATCTTCACCATGATGGACACAGATTGTCCATATTTAACCTTCCTACAATCAGTGCAATTTTTGAAACAACCCATTCAGGCCACTCCAAGCCATTAGCTGTTGCCAATGGCCTCCTATGGTTACCCTTCTGTGCACTGTCACACCACTGAGATTGCAGGGTAAGGTGGTCTCCCATTGATACATTGCAGGCCATACTAATATGTTCAAACATTTACAGTGGCCTTGGGTGGCCACACAGTTGATTTTTGTAAGATTACTTGGAAAGGACAGCAGGCTTGTACATATGTATGTACTGAAGGTTGCTAAAAGAACAGAATTCAGTGGATCGGAGTGGCCTCCATGTGTAGAAGGGTTAATAAAGAAAATAATCCAAAATGCGGCAACACGGATTGAGAATAAATTAGTACAGATTAATCCTACTTCGCATGGAGGCCACTCCGATCCACTAAATTTCCAATATGTTCTTCACCAACCATTAAAGCAGACAAGCCACTGCTGTCCTTTCCAAGTAATCTTACAGAATCAACCCAGTGCCACCTAAGGCCACTGTAATTGATAAGACCATCTCCGATTACTTACTCAACACACACTGAAGGCCATTACAAACCACAGTCTTTAGTGGTTTTGTATAGGTGTGTTTACAGTCAAAATACATGGTCATGTTTACAGCTGGTTGTAGCTGGTTGTTTGAACATATTAGTATGGCCTGCAATGCATCAATGGGAGACCACTTTCCCCTGCAATCTCAGTGGTGTGACAGTGCACAGAAGGGTAACCATAGGAGGCCACTGGCAACAACTGCAACAGCTTGGTGTGGCCTGAATGGGTTGTTTCAAAAATTGCACTGATTGCAGGAGGGTTAAACAAATCCAAGTCTGGCGCAAAACATCATCCGAAATTGTTGGTTGTATCAAAAAAAGAATTAAAAACAAATTAGCAGAACTTCCTGTTAATCATGATATAAATGGAATGATAAATAAATATCGTGGAAATAGAAGGTTCCATTTTTAAACGTAGGATACGTTTACACGTTTTCATGAAATTGAAAACGTTTAGCGAATTTATTTTTCGTGTACACGTGTATAAAAGCGTCCCAACCCCAGTGAGGAACTTACTTGTAAGAGGTCTGTCGCATTGGCTCTCTCGTCTGGGTTCTTGATGAGGCACTTGGAGGTGAAATCGATCACCTCTTGGGACCATATCTCGGGGTCGCGGAATGTGGGAGGCGGTTTTGTGGGAATCATGAAAATCGCCTGCGGGGAAAATATTTTTTAAATTCAAATCACGGTTAAAACAGACTGCCACAACAGAAATAAATAATGCTTTTTCGGACCTGTCAACCTGAAAGTTATAGATGCATTGCCAGTGTTTCACCAGCAATTTCCGGTTTCCATTGTAACGTTTAAACTTTCTTTAACCCCAACTCCCTAGGCCCATTTGCTTACACATAACCTGAATCCTTCCTAACTCCCTAGGCCCATTTGCTTACACATAACCTGAATCCTTCCTAACTCCCTAGGCCCACTTGCTTACACATAACCTGAATCCTTCCTAACTCCCTAGGCCCATTTGCTTACACATAACCTGAATCCTTCCTAACTCCCTAGGCCCATTTGCTTACACATAACCTGAATCCTTCCTAACTCCCTAGGCCCATTTGCTTACACATAACCTGAATCCTTCCTAACTCCCTAGGCCCATTTGCTTACACATAACCTGAATCCTCCCTAACTCCCTAGGCCCATTTGCTTACACATAACCTGAATCCTCCAAAATCCTTCAGTAGTAAAGCAAGCACATGACATGTATGCACACATGTGTTTCTAATCTGTGATAAATGTACATGGCCAGGGACCCTCCCTGCATGCATGGAGCAATAAACAGTGTCCACTGACCCAAGCACTGACCTTGCAATCACTACAACAAACATGGATGTACATGTACCATGGAAAGGCAAGTATGCCTAATAACCTCAATCCTCCAAAATCCTTCACTTTAGCAAAGAGCATGTAGCATGTAACCTCAATCCTTCAAAATCCTTCACTTCAGAAAAGAGGATTTTGGAGGATTTGGGTAGGTTAGGGTTAAGAAAGAAAAAACAAATTCTTTGAAATTTACAAGTACACAATGACAGAAATTAACCTTTTCAAATTACATATAACTATTTGAATTAACCTTCCTACACACATGGAGGCCACTCCGATCCACAAAATTATGTTCTTGAGCAACCTTCAGTACATACATGTACATGTACATGTACATGTACAAGCCTGCTGTCCTTTCCAAGTAATCTTACAAAATCAACTGTGCGGCCACCCAAGGCCACTGTAAATGTTTGAACATATTAGTATGGCCTGCAATGTATCGATGGGAGACCACTTTACCCTGCAATCTCAGCGGTGTGACAGTGCATAGAAGGGTAACCACAGGAGGCCACTGGCAACAACGAATGGCTTGGAGTGGCCTGAATGGGTTATTTAAAAAATTGCACTGATTGTAGGAGGGTTATTAAGGAAGGGAATTTGGCATACTCCCCAGGGAGTTGAGATGGTTCTAAGGAATGATATAACTGGCCCGATGACAGGGATAATAATGTTCATGCACCATGAGCGTCAAACTTGGCGGATACCGGCGCAATATAAGTGTCTATTATTATTATTATTATTATTATTATTACATGTATAGAGTGAGCAGGGGGTATTAGGATCTGACTGCGACTTGATATATTGTAGGATCGTAGTAATTAAAAATAGAAACCTTTCGTCGGCGTGGGCATAAAAATTCAAAATGGGAAGAAGAAAAATAAAGTTCCTCTACCCCTCCCCGACCTCTGCTCCTTTTCTTACCCTCATAGGGTGGATCTCTGCATACGGGGGTTTCCCTTCGCACATCTCTAACGCCGTGATGCCTAACGACCAGATATCTGCCTTGCAGTCGTAGCCAATCTCCTGGATCACCTCGGGAGCCATCCAAAACGGGGTACCGATGACTGTGTTTCTCTTAGCCATCGTGTCCTGTAGGAGAAATTAATGGAGAAAGCACTGTGTTATGACCAACCACATCTCAATTCATATCGAACTGCAAGTTATGGCAACTATCTAATTGTTCAGTTCTATGAATGGATACCATCAGAAGTCTATTACCTAGACATGAAGTGTGCCACTCATGTACTAACCTAGTCCACGGCACAGTACCAGAAGTCTCTTACCTACATGAAGTGTGCCACTCGTGTACTGACCTAGTCCACGGCACAGTACCAGAAGTCTATTACCTACATGAAGTGTGCCACTCGTGTACTGACCTAGTCCACTGCACAGTACCAGAAGTCTGTTACCTACATGAAGCGTGCCACTCGTGTACTGACCTAGTCCCATGGCACAGTACCAGAAGTCTCTTACCTACATGAAGTGTGCCACTCATGTACTAACCTAGTCCACGGCACAGTACCAGAAGTCTCTTACCTACATGAAGTGTGCCACTCGTGTACTAACCTAGTCCCATGGCACAGTACCAGAAGTCTCTTACCTACATGAAGTGTGCCACTCGTGTACTAACCTAGTCCACGGCACAGTACCAGAAGTCTCTTACCTACATGAAGTGTGCCACTCGTGTACTAACCTAGTCCCATGGCACAGTACCAGAAGTCTCTTACCTACATGAAGTGTGCCACTCATGTACTAACCTAGTCCACGGCACAGTACCAGAAGTCTCTTACCTACATGAAGTGTGCCACTCATGTACTAACCTAGTCCATGGCACAGTACCAGAAGTCTATTACCTACATGAAGTGTGCCACTCGTGTACTGACCTAGTCCCACGGCACAGTACCAGAAGTCTATTACCTACATGAAGTGTGCCACTCATGTACTAACCTAGTCCACGGCACGGTACCAGAAGTCTATTACCTACATGAAGTGTGCCACTCGTGTACTGACCTAGTCCACGGCACAGTACCAGAAGTCTCTTACCTACATGAAGTGTGCCACTAGTGTACTAACCCAGTCCCACGGCACAGTACCAGAAGTCTATTACCTACATGAAGTGTGCCACTAGTGTACTAACCCAGTCCCACGGCACAGTACCAGAAGTCTATTACCTACATGAAGTGTGCCACTAGTGTACTAACCCAGTCCCACGGCACAGTACCAGAAGTCTATTACCTACATGAAGTGTGCCACTCGTGTACTGACCTAGTCCACGGCACAGTACCAGAAGTCTCTTACCTACATGAAGTGTGCCACTAGTGTACTAACCCAGTCCCACGGCACAGTACCAGAAGTCTATTACCTACATGAAGTGTGCCACTAGTGTACTAACCCAGTCCCACGGCACAGTACCAGAAGTCTATTACCTACATGAAGTGTGCCACTCGTGTACTGACCTAGTCCCACGGCACAGTACCAGAAGTCTCTTACCTACATGAAGTGTGCCACTCCTGTTCTGACCTAGTCCACGGCACAGTACTCCAAGAACAATGGATTTGGGCCATTCATGACGTATTGTTCCACAGACTGACACACAAGGTCTCAAGAACAAGCAGTGCAGTCTGGGAGACTTACGTACCCAGCATGTGAGATAACTGTATCTCGCGCGCGCACCTCAGCGTTTGCGCGTTTTCCCCCACAGCTGATGGTTTGCCCGCGTCTAGTTTAAGGTTGCGTCTAGTTCGATTACCAATAGTGTATAGTAAGGCCGTTATTTCGGGAAATTGAAAACCTTCAGATACCCGGGTACCCGTAAACAATTTGTAAATACAGATAAATACGTTTCTCTTGTTTTATTCGAGTCACAATAAATGTGGACCTACTGTAATAATTTCCCGCCCTCTACATTAAAAGCATCCGCATTCCCCACACAAAAAAAAAGAAAGAAAAAAAAAATCAGTTCCATTTGTGTGGCTTAAATGTTGTCAAAATTTTCAAAGCTTATTTACGGGTAACTGGAACCGAAAAACGGAACCGGGTAATGACAGATTTGGTCAGGTACTCGGATACCCGGATTCCCGGATACCCGGATTCCCGGATTCCCGGATACCTGGATACCCGGATACCCAGATACCCGGCACAGCCTGAGTGTACAGTGGCTTCATAGCCACTCGAGACAGAATGAATTCGGACAGTTTCTTACGGTGAGCTGTCCGGCGACTCCAAAATCGGCCAGCTTTGCGAAGCCCTCGTTGTTCAGCAGAATGTTGCCGGCTTTGATGTCTCGGTGGATCTTACGCATGAAGTGAAGATATTCAAGACCTTTCAGCGTGGACTGGAGAATCGTGGCTACTTCGTCCTCCGTTAGCTGAAGGATAAAAACATCATCATAACAGGGATTAATTTGTTCTTAATGAATTGATTTAATTTTGCCCTACACTGACGAGTGTTTAGCACTTTATATTCACCCCGAACAAGGCTTAAAGCCCCTCAAGGTACAGGGCTACAATAGAAGGAAAATAAAAAGTAAATAGACCCAGAGATTTGTAAAAAATCCTGAAATCAGGAAAAATCCTGAGAATTCACAGGCCTGAATTAGTGTCTTGCTCAAGGACTAAAGGAAGGAGGGCCAAAGTCTTGGTACAGCCAAGCCTTTGAGAAGCCTGGCCAGGCACAGGCTTTGCCCAGGCCTATGGGCCTACATGTATATAATCCACTAGCTGAGCACAAAAGACCCTTTACTAATCAATAGATCTCAAATAGCTGTTACTGTTAAAACAGACTTGACTGACACCTCGAATGTCTTTTGTTCACAACTGCAGCCAGTATAATAGATCCTCCAGAAGCTCAGGTTAGGTTTACTGTTCAGGTATTGTATTGTTACAGGATAAGGACTCACAAAAGACAGATTAGGAGGCCAGGTAGCCTGGGCCTGGCGGGGCTTCTCAAAGGCTTGGCTGTACCATCCTCCCTCATCAAACACAATAAGCTCCGGTTCTTTTCAGAACTAATTACACTGGTCTAATTTTTTTTTAAAGTTGACTGCTTCGGAGATAAAATGTGCTATTTATTATGGATTTTGATGTGCTGAATTCAAATATGACAATTAAAATTGATGATTGGCTACTGTTTCCAAGATATTTAAGTTTTTACATTTTACGTACTATGTATATGGTGTACATAGCAGATTTTTAATCATGAATTATCATACGCTATTCCCATACGTGTACACATGTACATGTAGATCTTGAAAACTAGAGCCAATCAACAATTTTAAACATCATTTCCATTCTCAGTGACCCATAATTAGTCAAGTTTGACTTCATTTGTTTCGGAAGCATTTTGACTGTAGACCAGTGTTACCACTCAGTAGAGAATTTCACACAGGTGTCACCGCAATTAGTCTTACTTAATCCTCTAGCAAAGCTACAAGGTTTTACAAGAACCATCTCTACCATCAAAGGTATCCATTCATACGCCTTGGTGAAGAGAAGCAATTGCAGTGTCCTTGGCCAAGGACACAAAGCACCGTGGCACAGACAGGGATTTGATGCGATATAAATAACAAGGATGCACTAGGACAGCCGCTCCACACTGCGCCAATCTTACCGTCTTACTCCGTCTTCTCATAATATCCGATACAGATCCCGCTCCACAATACTCCATCACAATCTGAAATCAAGTCAATGAATACACACATTTATAAGCACTATCAGAAAAAAAAGTCTATTACCTACATGTAGTACCGGCCTACTATAATTCAGTCCACGGCACAGTTTGCAACAAAAAAAAGGATAATGAGTGATTACAGAAGTCTATTACTTATACATAAAGAGTACTGTGCCAGCCTGCTGCAATCCATACCACAGTACTGTACTCCAAATGCGCGCATGCACATACATCGAGCATGGTTACAGGTTTTGCTCCCCCCCTGCCCGGCCTGCAACATGGGATAGGTGTTCCCACGCGAAGCAACAGCTGTTCCTAGAGAACTTGACGCAATCTTAAATTAGACACAGGCGAACCATCTGTGGGGGTGAACAATGGGTCCGTTTGATGATAATAATAATAATAACGTAGACTTATATAGCGCATTATATTATTACCCCTGCTCATCAGGCGCATAAATCATTCCTGAAACCATCTCAGCTCCCTGGGGAGTATACAGCTCAATTGCTGCCATTTCGGTGCATATAGGGCTAATCAAACACAATAAACTCTGCCCTTACAGGTACCCATTTACCCCTGGGTGGAGAGAAGCAATTATGGTAAAGTGTCTTACTCAAAGACACAAGCACCATGGTCGCGGTCGGGATTCGAACCCACATTCTGACGACTCGGCCATCGGAACACAAATCCGACGCACTAAACCGCTCGACCATAGCACTCCACCGACCATAGCACTCCACACACCATAGCACTCCACACACCATAGCACTCCACGCAAAGGTGCGTGCACGAGATATAGTTCTCTCACACGCTGGGTACCGTTAAGTCTCCCAGACTGCACTGCTTCTAAATTTTCGCTTCTGTCAACCTTTCTTTTTGTTCACCAAAAAAGAAACCTGATTCGACTTCTTACCCATAGATCTGTATTCTTGAAATAGCTGCCGTAGTACTTGACGACATAGGGGCTGTCGCATTGTTGCATGATGGAGATCTCTTTGATGATCTCTTGGAGGTCGGTATCGACCGGCACCTGCTTGATGGCCAACACCTGACCAGACTCCTTGTGCATCGCCTTGAAGACGCTGCCATAGGACCTGTACACAGAAAGGGGCAAGATGTAACCAGTCGTGAACGGTACAGGGTACAGTAAGACCTTTGTAAAGTGGCTGCCCACAACTAGGGAGACTGACAGGTGGTGCGCAATATATCGAGCAGGGATTATTAACCCTAACCCGCTAGGTGTTCTGGCTAGGAACCTTCCTGAATGCTCCAAAAATCCAGCAGTGCACTTTTGGAAACATGCTTCAAAATGCACCGTGCATTTTCGTTGATCTTTCATATTCAGCACTTATGGCCTGTACTCCTTGCCAGGTAGTAATTTTCTCCCATTTGAAGAGGTGAAAGTACCAGTTTCCAACAGTGCTGAATTTTTCCCAAAAAAGTGCCCCTTGGAGGATTTTGAAGGATTTGGGGTGGTTAGGGTTAAGTATATTGTTTCGGATTGCAGTAACACTATGTGTTTTAAATCTCTACTGTCTATCGCTGAAAAGAACCTGTTTGGGCAACTAGTACATGTATCTCAACTGTCGCTACGTGAGATTATGGTTCAGGGGAGAACCAATATCGGGCAACTCGTTTCTCAACTATCGCCAAGTGAGAACGTGGTTCAGGAAGAACCATGGGATCTTCATGGGGGCCTTCTCTACGTTTCGATTAGCGTGGTCTACATGTAATCCTCGTCAGGAGAATGAAGCGGGTTGGAGATGCAGCTCAAAGTAGAATTTGTTCGCCGCGTTTCCTTGATCATGTATTTGTTCTAAGTAAAGACTGTTTGTGGTGACACCGTGTGGAAAATTCTCTTCTTGAGCAGTAATTAGTTCTGACAAAGAACTAATGGTTGCAACTTGACGTTTCGATCAGTATGCTCTGATCGTCTTCAGGTGTCACCGCAAACAGTCTTTACTTATCCTTTTCACCATGCAAAGCTACAAATCTTAACAAACTTTCCGTTATCTTTTCGGTTTGCGGTAACACCATGTGTTTATCTCAACTAACGTGAAGCTGGGGTACAGGTTCTGAAAAGAACCGTATAGTGCAACTTTCCGTTGTAGAAATCGCTGGTTTGATCCTTACAGTAAGCAGCGCCATGAGACTGGACCCGGGGGGGAACCAAGAAACCCCAATCTGCGCTTACCCTTCTCCTAGTTTCTCTAAGATGTCAAAGACTTCCTCCGGTTGCCGCGTTAGACTCTCCTCGCTCAGTCTCTTCAACGTACTGCAAGGAAAAAAAAAACACAACATCATCAAGTCAAGATTTATCAAAACTGCTGGAAAGAGGCCACTTTGGGACGGGTGGCCCGAAGTCAAAATTGAAAGGGGTTCAATCGACAGTGACGCCGGTGTTTCCAACGACAGACCTTCCTCCCGGCTAATCCCCTCTTGTTGTATTGCACGGGTTCCCCGTGAACCATGAACACGGGAAACAACCAGAGAGTTGGACTGAGATGATCTACTATGTACATTGTAAGATTCCAGGTTGGCTTTGATCTAGGTGAGAGCTTCAGTGAGATGTATGCTCGTTGTGGATGCTTGGTGCTGGTGTGGATGGTAAAGACATGGCTTATCAAAATCAGTGCATAGTGTTAGCCAGAGGGGTGTCTGGGTGTCTTGTGGACACCCTGTTTCAATTTTGGACACCCTATTTCATCTGTCATTTACATGTTGTACATGTACGTGAACAATTTGGACACCCCGTTTTGAAATTTCCAGCCAATTTGGGCACCTTATTTCTTTATACATTTACAGATCAAAATGAGTCGACCATTTTTGACTGGTAAAAGCAATGTCTTGTATTGTTCAGGGTGGTCAAAATGACAGTCAAAACCAGTCAAAAATGCCCCTGTGTGCATATTTGGGTCAACAGTCAAAACAGGCAGTTGACTGGTGTTGACCACTGTAGCTACTTGCTACTAAAGTGCAGCAATAGTAGGAGGGTTAACCTATAAAAAACCTATATTTTTAATCTCTTGCAACACATTTGAAACTTCCTCATAAAATCCTCATGGCTTTGAAGAAAAATTACTTCCTAAGTATAAAGAGATGAAGCCAAAACAGTAGCCAAACTGTAACATGTGTACCGCTCTTAGATTTTCTGCCGGACAGGGTATGGGGTAATGTACTTTGTTGCAAAAAGTACTCAGAAGGTAGGCAATTTACCAAAAACTTGTTACTTAACACTGCATAATCACAGGAAATAACCTATAAAAGCCTACGTATACATTGTGTATTTTGGCATTTGGTAATAATAATGTGTGATAATGTGTGGACTTATATAGCGCACATATCCACCAACTAAAGTGGTGCTCAAGGCGCATTATATCATTACCCCTGCTCATAAGGCTCATAAATCATTCCTGAAACCATCTCTGCTCCCTGGGGAGTATACAGTTCAATTGCTGCCATTACAGCGCATACATGTATAGGGCTAATCAACCAACTCTGCCCTCACAGGTACCCATTTAACCCCTGGGTGGAGAGAAGCAATTATGGTTAAGTGTCTTGCTCAAGGACACAAGTGTCACGGCCGGGATTCGAACCCACATTCTGCTGCTAACACCATAACTTGAGTCCGGTAAGCTAGACCGCTCGGCCAAGACACTCCAACCTATAATTACCTATATTTTGCTTAAAAAAACCTATTTAAAAAACCTATATTTGGTAGATTAGGCACTGGGATATTAAGAACATACGACCAACAATTTAGGAAGAATTCGCCGCCCATTTTGCTTTCTTTTTTGCCGCATTTGAGTCTCAGAAATGTATGAAAATAAAATCTGCTTGGATTGAGTGTCAGGCTATTGATGTGCATAATATTAAATACGCATAAATTATATGCATTAATCTGTAATACAGCCGGGCAGATATTTCCTCCATGCATAGCGCACACACATTGTTAGCTTGTGTCAGGTTACTGTACGCAATGCAGTTGTGCCGAATACCCTGAACTCATGTCACTATAAATTACACTGGCAACGAAATACAATAAAACATGGACAGTTTCAATTCTACTTTCAAGCAGTACAACAATGTATGTAAGTCATCATGTACAATGTATATGTACATGTACATATGTGTAGATTTGCGCTTTCACTGTATTGTGGCTGCAGTTCTGTTATAAAATACATCATGTAGGATGAAGAAACCGCAGGTTAATTTTAAATAAAAAAACATCAATGATTGTTTAACCCTAACCACCCCATATCCTCCAAAATCCTCCAAGGGGCACTTTTTGGGGAAAATTCAGCACTGTTGGAAACTGGTACTTTCACCTCTTCAAATGGGGCAAAATTACTACCTGGCCAAGAAGTAACAGGCCATAAGTGCTGAATATGAAAGCTCAATGAAAATGCATGGTGCATTTTGAAGATAAGGGGGCATGTTTCCAAAAGTGCACTGATGGATTTTGGAGGATTCGGGAAAGTTCCTAGCCAGAATGCCTAGAGGGTTAAGGGTTAAGGATTGAGAGGGCATGGTTAATATAAAACAAATGCGGCAAAAAATAAAGTCTAGAACAACAAAATGGGTGACAAATTCTTCCAAAATTTTCGGTCATATTTTTAAAAAGTATTTGGTCAATGCAGTTTCAGTCGGTTTATAACTGGTTAACTGTCCCAGCGCTATTATAATTAATTTAATATTTTCACTGAAGTTCGTGAGGTCAAGTCTTGAGATATCATTAGTTTGTTTACAGCAGAAGAGGAATTAAGAGAAGAATTCAGCGAATTATGGTGAGAATTCCAATGTACGTGGAGTATTTTGGGAAATACCTGAATGGAAACCTCATCAAATCGTGGTGTACACGTACTTTCGGGATGAACCCTAAACTTAACCCTTAACCCCCTAGCTATTCTGGCTAGGAACCTTCCTGAATCCTCCAAAATCCATCAGTGCACTTTTGGAAACATGTCCTTATCTTCAAAATGCACCATGCATTTTTCGTTAATCTTTCATATTCAGCACTTACAGCCTGTACTTCTTGGCCAGGTAGTAATTTTGTCCCATTTGAATAGGTGAAAAAGTACCAGTCTCCAACAGTGCTGAATTTTTCCAAAAAAAAGTGCCCCTTGGAGGATTTTGATGGATTTGGGGTGGTTAGGGTTTTAACCAGTTCGCGTCGGAGGCCGTGTATACACGAACAAATTTTTTGCACCACGGATTGGAGAGCGTCTAAACACGCCACAGAAAACTCCGGAATATTTGTATGCGTGCTTGGTTCAGCCATGCGTGCACACTGACATGCTCGGAAGTGCCCGCCACCCGCTGTGGAAGCTTCCATTCACGGTGTGTGTGGGAAAAAGAAACCCGCCACAGGGGCCCAGAAAAACTTTTTTATTCCCGACGCGAACTGGTTAAGGGAAGGTAATTACCCGGGCCCAATTTTATAGAGCAGCTATTAAAGCAGCTGATTTTTTCGCTTACGGTACGTTTTTCATTTCATAGCGCTGCTAACCGTTAAGCATAGAGAAAGGCACGCTAACTTGCCGGCCGTTATTGCTAGCAAATGAGTTATAAAGCGTCAATAACAATTCCATGCTGATAGCGCGTGCCGCTCTCAATTTGTCTTGCTATAAACCTGTTAAACACTCAAATGCTTTAACCGTAACGATCCCCATCCAGCCAAACTCCAACACCAGGGATTGTTGGAGTTTGATCGGTTGAGTGCTGTGTACTTCTGATATGGCATGTGTAAAGTGTTGGAATATGGCTGGATGAGTACTGTACGTGTGCAGTAACAGTGTTGGATTTTGATTGAGTGAGGACGGTGGTTCTACTAGCATGCAACATTGTTAGACTTTGAGTGGAGAGAGTGTGTGTATGCAACCTGCTGTAATAAACAACTGATAAAGGCAAATATTGTACTTAGGTATGCTTGGCATTGTGTCTAACATCATACAACTAGAACCTACCATTTATTCCATAGGGTGTTTTAGTTTTTGTATAGTTAATTTTTTTTAGCATGAAAACAAGTGTTGGATTATGATGGGTTGAGTACTGTGTGACTCCAGTGTTCAAACTTTACTTTGGGCCATGTGTCCCCAACTCAATCAAAATCCAACAGCTAAGGGCCTGTTGGAGTTTGACGGGTTGAGTACTGTTATGGCAAGTGGACTTCTTCTTCTTTCGTATGATGATGAGCAGCTTAGAGTGCTAGTAGCTGCATACATCGGTTTGATGACATTAGTTGAAACAGGGTGGACCACGTGAAGGTTGGCAAGTGGACTGTTGGAGTTTGATGGGTTGAGTACTGTAAAACAGCAACAGTCAACCATGGTGTTGGGATTTGATAGGTTGAGGAAGGTTTCTAGTAAAAATGCTTAGGGAGTTAGGGTTAAGCAATTTATGTTTCTGCTATAGTTAGCACAAAAATTTGCCCTCAGGGCTAAAAAATAAAAATGGGCAGCTTAGCGGCTGAATGAAGTTGGGCCCGGGGCACTATGTACATGTAGATATACCTTGGCAAGTGATCAATAATAATTGTAGGCATGGGTCAGGCATGGATGATTCCAGGTTGGAATCAAAGAGGAGAATCATGAAACCCGATTCCACTTTTATGAATGAAAAATAATCAAATGCACCAATGATCTATAGACGATTCCAGCTTTAAACATGATTAACCCTTTAACCCTCCTACTCTAGCAGCACTTTTCTGGCAAGTACATGTATCTACAGAGGTCAAAACCAGTCAACTGCCTGTTTGTGACTGTTGACCCAAATGTGCACACAGGGGCATTTTTGACTGGTTTTTACTGTCATTTTGACCACCCTGAACGATACTTTCCGAAACATTTGAAGTAAGCTGTCTAACACTATTCGGACTAGCAATTTGTGGAGTGTCGTGGCCGAGCGGTCCAGCTTACCGGACTCAAGTTCTGGTGTTAGCAGCAGAATGTGGGTTCGAATCCCGGCCGTGACGCTTGTGTCCTTGAGCAAGACACTTAACCATAATTGCTCACAGGGGCAGAGGCAGTTTAACAACTGCCTTGTTCTGGACTAGTTACCCCTCCCAGTCCTATTCGCATCGTGAAGAGGCTGGTTTTTAACTTGTCTTGTTTCGGTGTGAGGGGCTGGTTTCTTCAGTGTGGAGTCGTTGTAACAACTCAATGACTTAGTAGCCCCCACATTGGAGTGGCCATTGGCCTTGTGTGGGGCGAATTTGCATTAAAAATTTTTTTTTTTTTTTAATTTCCAGGGTCAGCCTTTATAAAAAAAAAAAAGTTTTTCAATAGACATTTTGTGCATGAAATTTGAAATCAATACCGAATGGAATCACAATTCGTTATCCACTCAGTGCACATCGTAGCCCTCTAGCGGTGAATTTGCATCCAGTGTCTTGATTACAGCCACTTCAGCGTCAAGTGAGCGTTGTGCGTAACACTTAATGCGCGTGTTACTTGTATGGTACTACACCCACGCGTATACTTCCCCCAGCCAATGATCACATGAGATATTCCTCGCGTATCAAATGCAAAAAATACACCAAACGCGACGCACTGTCGCATGGCCTTACGCCCACAGTGATCTAACAACATTGTGCCCTCAACGGCTCTCATGCACGGTGCGAATTGGACTCCAAGATTTCTGGAATCACTCAGGCAAATACTGTGCTGTAATGTACACCACCCCGGGTATTCAACTGCCTGATGCCCTGCAGTCAAAACATACAATGTATGTGTACAGTACATACGTACAAAATACCTAAGCTGGTTGGCATTCTTCAGTAAATCCAAATTAATATCACAGATTTGAACCTCACCGGAGGAAAATATTACCAAATGGAACAGTCCCAGTTGCCCCAAAATAGATGCAATATCATGTACATGTATGGTACAAGTACGTAATAACACCTTGAACTTTTGGTCAAGCTTGTTGATACATACATGTAGTAAACATATGTACAGTACCAAGGGGCTAGCCAGGATTCAGAAATAGGGTGTCAAAATTTGCTGGAAATTTCAAAACAGGGTGTCCAAATTGTTCACTTACAATACTTCTACTGTTCTACATGTATATGACAGATGAAATAGGGTGTCCAAATTGTTCACTTACAATACATGTACTTCTACATGTATGACAGATGAAATAGGGTGTCCAAATTGTTCACTTCCAATACTTTTACATGTATATGACAGATGAAATAGGGTGTCCAAATTGTTCACTTACAATACTTTTACATGTATATGACAGATGAAATAGGGTGTCCAAATTGTTCACTTACAATACTTTTACATGTATATGACAGATGAAATAGGGTGTCCAAATTGTTCACTTACAATACTTCTACATGTATATGACAGATGAAATAGGGTGTCCAAATTGTTCACTTACAATACTTTTACATGTACAGTGTATATGACAGATGAAATAGGGTGTCCAAATTGTTCACTTACAATACATGTACATGTACTTCTACATGTATGACAGATGAAATAGGGTGTCCAAATTGTTCACTTACAATACTTCTACATGTATGACAGATGAAATAGGGTGTCCAAATTGTTCACTTACAATACTTCTACATGTATATGACAGATGAAATAGGGTGTCCAAATTGTTCACTTACAATACTTCTACATGTATGACAGATGAAATAGGGTGTCCAAATTGTTCACTTACAATACTTTTACATGTAAATGACAGATGAAATAGGGTGTCCAAATTGTTCACTTACAATACTTCTACATGTACATGTACATGTATATGACAGATGAAATAGGGTGTCCAAATTGTTCACTTACAATACTTTTACATGTAAATGACAGATGAAATAGGGTGTCCAAATTGTTCACTTACAATACTTGTACATGTATGACAGATGAAATAGGGTGTCCAAATTGTTCACTTACAATACTTCTACATGTATATGACAGATGAAATAGGGTGTCCAAATTGTTCACTTACAATACTTCTACATGTACATGTACTGTACATGACAGATGAAATAGGGTGTCCAAATTATTCACTTACAATACATGTACATGTACTTCTACATGTATGACAGATGAAATAGGGTGTCCAAATTGTTCACTTACAATACTTTTACATGTATATGACAGATGAAATAGGGTGTCCAAATTGTTCACTTACAATACTTCTACATGTACATGTATATGACAGATGAAATAGGGTGTCCAAATTGTTCACTTACAATACTTGTACATGTATATGACAGATGAAATAGGGTGTCCAAATTGTTCACTTACAATACTTGTACATGTACATGTATATGACAGATGAAATAGGGTGTCCAAATTGTTCACTTACAATACATGTACATGTACTTCTACATGTATGACAGATGAAATAGGGTGTCCAAATTGTTCACTTACAATACTTGTACATGTATATGACAGATGAAATAGGGTGTCCAAATTGTTCACTTACAATACTTGTACATGTATATGACAGATGAAATAGGGTGTCCAAATTGTTCACTTACAATACTTGTACATGTACATGTATATGACAGATGAAATAGGGTGTCCAAATTGTTCACTTACAATACTTGTACATGTATATGACAGATGAAATAGGGTGTCCAAATTGTTCACTTACAATACTTGTACATGTACATGTACATGTATATGACAGATGAAATAGGGTGTCCAAATTGTTCACTTACAATACATGTACATGTACTTCTACATGTATGACAGATGAAATAGGGTGTCCAAATTGTTCACTTACAATACTTGTACATATGACAGATGAAATAGGGTGTCCAAATTGTTCACTTACATGTACAATACTTGTACATGTATATGACAGATGAAATAGGGTGTCCACAATTGTTCACTTACAATACTTGTACATGTATATGACAGATGAAATAGGGTGTCCAAATTGTTCACTTACAATACTTGTACATGTATATGACAGATGAAATAGGGTGTCCAAATTGTTCACTTACAATACTTGTACATGTATATGACAGATGAAATAGGGTGTCCAAATTGTTCACTTACAATACTTGTACATGTATATGACAGATGAAATAGGGTGTCCAAATTGTTCACTTACAATACTTGTACATGTATATGACAGATGAAATAGGGTGTCCAAATTGTTCACTTACAATACTTGTACATGTATATGACAGATGAAATAGGGTGTCCAAATTGTTCACTTCCAATACTTTTACATGTACATGTACTGTACATGACAGATGAAATAGGGTGTCCAAATTATTCACTTACAATACATGTACATGTACTTCTACATGTATGACAGATGAAATAGGGTGTCCAAATTGTTCACTTACAATACTTGTACATGTATATGACAGATGAAATAGGGTGTCCAAATTGTTCACTTACAATACTTGTACATGTACATGTATATGACAGATGAAATAGGGTGTCCAAATTGTTCACTTACAATACTTGTACATGTATATGACAGATGAAATAGGGTGTCCAAATTGTTCACTTACAATACTTGTACATGTACATGTATATGACAGATGAAATAGGGTGTCCAAATTGTTCACTTACAATACTTGTACATGTATATGACAGATGAAATAGGGTGTCCACAATTGTTCACTTACAATACTTGTACATGTATATGACAGATGAAATAGGGTGTCCAAATTGTTCACTTACAATACTTGTACATGTATATGACAGATGAAATAGGGTGTCCAAATTGTTCACTTCCAATACTTTTACATGTACATGTACTGTACATGACAGATGAAATAGGGTGTCCAAATTGTTCACTTACAATACTTCTACATGTATGACAGATGAAATAGGGTGTCCAAATTGTTCACTTACAATACTTCTACATGTATATGACAGATGAAATAGGGTGTCCAAATTGTTCACTTACAATACTTCTACATGTATATGACAGATGAAATAGGGTGTCCAAATTGTTCACTTACAATACTTTTACATGTAAATGACAGATGAAATAGGGTGTCCAAATTGTTCACTTACAATACTTCTACATGTATATGACAGATGAAATAGGGTGTCCACAATTGTTCACTTACAATACTTCTACATGTAAATGACAGATGAAATAGGGTGTCCAAATTGTTCACTTACAATACTTTTACATGTAAATGACAGATGAAATAGGGTGTCCAAATTGTTCACTTACAATACTTTTGCATGTAAATGACAGATGAAATAGGGTGTCCAAAATTGAAATAGGGTATGTCCAAAATTGAAAGAGGGTACGTCCAAAATTGAAACAGGGTGTTCCAAAATTGAAAACAGGGTGTCCAAAAGACACCCAGAGACCCCTCTGGCTAAGACTATGTACAGTACATGTACGTGTGTAAATGGATTTAACCCTTTGGGGTGGGGAGGAGCGGAGGAGCCACCCTATTTTTGGTAGCATGTGTCACAACGGCTGTAAAGTTAATCGGTTCGGTTTTTAAATGTGATATTGGACTATTAACCCTAACTACCCCCAAATCCTCCAATATCCTTTCTCCTGGTTTTGCTTGATTTTGTTGGATTCAGTACTCCATGTGCAGTATAGCCCAGCGAATAGAGCATTGATGCCATGTGTACCAAATCCATCAAACTCCACCGGCTGCTTTTGTTGGATTCAGTACTCCACAGTATAGCCCAGCGAATAGAGCATGTAGCCATGTGTACCAAATCCATCAAACTCCACCGGCTGCTTTTGTTGGATTCAGTACTCCACAGTATAGCCCAGCGAATAGAGCATTGTAGCCATGTCTACCAAATCCATCAAACTCCACCGGCTGCTTTTGTTGGATTCAGTACTCCACAGTATAGCCCAGCGAATAGAGCATTGTAGCCATGTGTACCAAATCCATCAAACTCCACCGGCTGCTTTTGATGGATTCAGTACTCCACAGTATAGTCTAGCGAATAGAGCATGTAGCCACGTGTACCAAATCCATCAAACTCCACCGGCTGCTTTTTGTTGGATTCAGGACTGTGTATAGCCAAGCCATGGATGCTTTGCATTTGCTACTGTACCAATTCCATCAAAGTCCAACAATTGGGGTACCTTTAAACTGCATGTTGATGGATTTAGGAGGATTTGGGATGATTTCTAGCAAAAATGCCTAGGAGGTTATAATAATAAATGCAGCAAGCAGGTATTGCAATATATTTTGTGCATCATTGGACAGTGAAGCACTTTGAAAACATTAGGGAAAGAATGTCGAACCCAACCGCCACTTGCGCACAATGTCAATGCATGTGTTTTTAGCAGACGACAAAATGGCCAACGTCTCACTGGATGTGCATACGTTCGTTGCTCAAAATCTCCCAAAATATCATTTCCAATCCTCACTTGACTACACTTTCCTCTCCTTAAGTGTGTCCTCTGTCATTGTTTAAAGAAAATTTGTCATAATTTTGATAGAAAAGTGGCAGTTTATTTGACATTCTTTGCAAAATAAGAACACTTCGTTCGTTCGTATGGTTGCCAACAAGTCAGTACAGTGGGCGATTAACCCTCCTACTTCTGGTACCTTTTTCATACAAGTTGATCCACCATTTGAAACCGTTCGCTTTTGTGGTTTTGAATGGTGAAATAACTGTGTATAGTATTGATTCCCCCAAATGGTTTTGAATGGTAGGTCAGCTAATACAAAACCTTGTTTGGATCTTTCCAAATGGTAGTACAGCTAATACAAAACCTTGTTTGGATACTTCTAAGTGGTGAATCAATGGACCCTCTATGCATTTGAATGGATTTGAATGGTAGTAAAGCTTGCTACCAACACTGTTCAAATGGTATCACCATGTGTGTACAAAACCAATGGGCATTTTGGTAAGTGGAATTTTTGAATGGTTTCAAATGGTCAAACAGTAGGAGGGTTAAACAGGCAGACTGGAAGAAAGCCAGTCTGCCATGTCATCATCAAGGTTGTCATCATCAAGAACACTTGACGCAACTGAAAACCAATTATCTAAATTGCCCATGTAGATGGCGTCTTTCAGAAATTCTAACATTAGGCCAAAAAAAAAAAAAAAAATCTGCGGTGTCTGGTCTCCGCTTGCATCGCTTCAGACCAGTGCATCTGCATTTTTAGTTTTCTGCCCAATTGCATCCAAAATTGCTGGATCGATCGAATTCTGCCGTGCTGTGTTGTTCACATCAGTTCTTTTTGGTTTCGTGTGTCCCCAAAACATGACTTGGCCCGTGAAATTTTGAAAATGAAATCGCTAGATGGGCATTTAGCAGGGAATAAAAGTCACTATCCTTTACTGCAGGATATATAGTGACCAGTTTTGTGCATTGCCATGGGCGATAAACAGAATACTATCTAATTTCAAAGAAAAATTCTCCGTAATGTGTAAAACAACTTACATGTATCACCAAAAACAAAATCCCCCCCCCCCAGTGACTCTTTACATATCCTCGTACGCAAGGGTACTAATTTTTTCCAAGGCACAAAGTTGTTTTTCAAGTCAATGTGTATGCTCACGGCAACAAACCCTTTCACAGTAATATGCGCCATGTTTTTGACTGGGCAAAATTGTTTATTTCTAACACTCGTTGCCGTCTGCGACCCAGCGCTCGAACTTCACATGAACCAGACGCGTGTGTGAAGTTCAAACGCCAGGTCGCAGACAGCAACGGGTGTTCGAAATAAACAATTCTGCCCCGTCAAAAACATGGTGCATACTACTGTGAAAGGATTTATTGAACTACTCTGTCTAAATGTTACTGTAACATTGCACTAACAGGAAGGGTTATACTAAAAGACTGGATTCGGCATCAAGACCTACATTAGGCAGTTTCATGAAAATTTGAAGTTGCTTCAATGCTTTTAAATGTCATATCACTGGATAGAACAACAAATTAGAAAGAAAATGAGGGGTCAATGGTCATGATAGGTTAACCCTATGCAAAGTTACGAATTTTTGTTGATTTAAATATTTGGTCATTTTTAAGATCCAGTTTCAATGGAAAAGGTTGTGACCGAATGTGCCTGCAATGTATCCTTGTAGTACTAACAAAGTCTATTTTCAGCAAGTTGTACTGTTTTAAGCCAACGTTACAGTTGGCATGGATTGATCATTTAAGATAACCACGATGTGTAGTATCCATTTATCGACACTAGAAGTGACTACATCCATAGACTACCCTTTATATTAGAATTTTACCATGAAAGTTCGGCAGGTCACAAACTTTTACAGTACAAAAGCATATGAAAAATAGCACCACCAACGGCGGTTTGCGTGAATCTGCCTACCTACATCTCAAGGCGTCAAGGGTTTTTCTACGATGACAACAAGTACAAAATGTAACAATAGTGGACAACAACATGTGAAATATGGCTAAATATCTAGAGGAAACATTACAGTGACACACAAATAATTTTTGGAATTTCTAAAAGTTTTTTTACCATGAAAAATGTATATTTAAACTTGACAAACGTTGACATTTTACGGAGGCCATTTTGCCTTTTCCCAGTTGGGTCATGTGCAGAAATGGTACAGTTCTACATGTATGTGCCTTGATGCTTGAGATGCAGGCCTTGACGCCGAATCCAGGCCTTGACGTCGAATACAGGCCTTGACACCTTTTAGTATGACCTAATGGGAATACTTTGGCAGTAGATTGAGCATATATGACCGTTGCCCCACGAGTGTGGCTCGGACACGTACCCGTATCCAGAGCCACAGGTTGGTATCCTTTCTGCTAACGGCGGTATTTCCTTAAATTCCAGGCGCTGAAATTGACAATATTTGCAACCATTTTGATAGACTAGATACATGTACGTTCCTTACATGTTTAACTCTCTAGGCGCCCCCCAAAAAATGGTGATTTCACTTACATTAAAATTTCGTGACATATAGGCCCTAAAAATTACAAGACGATCGTCATTGTGCAGGTTTCAACGAGGACGGCCATCTTGAATGTATGAAGAGTGTTGAACACGGGAAAACAACTGTATTGTGCGTGCAACAATTTTACGACGGCTGTTTTATGTGTGCACATGCTGCATTTTAGCGCACAGAGATATGACCACGTGATGTCGTCGATATAAACTTTCAAGAAACTAACATCGAGCAGTTTCATCAAATTAACCGTACTGCATGTTAAGTTCATCCCCTTTTAACTATTATATACCAGGTTATTTAACTGTACTTGCATTGTACATAAAACAAGAGAGAATGTTCATTAAAATAAAATGATAATGTAATAAATAGTCTATTATTAATTATAATAGTTTAATACTAATTTTAAATAGTAATTTTAAACAACATAAAAATTTCACTAATAATTTAAATAGGCCCTATATGAAATATTATAGTGTTACGTTACTATTACTATAAATAATAACAATATTATATGGTTCCACCATTTTTGTAAATCCATAAAAAACAAAAAAAACAAATAAAAAAAACTAAAAAAACACCCAGAATGATTGTTTTATCTGACAAAATATCTGTGAATATAGTCTATGTAATATCTATGTAATATAGTACAGGTAATATTTTTACAATTTTTCATGTTTATCTGTTTTGTGAGAATATAAAGGAGGTAACTTCCAGTACCAAGGTGGTTTATTTTCTAATAAGAGTCTTCCCCCTGGTTATTTCACTGTCTTAAATTAAGCTGTGTAGACTGTAGACCCCTGTTTACCGACAACACGTGAAACCCTGAAACGGAATACTTCGCGCGCTAAAATACAGCAAGTATGTGCACACATAAAACAGCCGTCGTAAAATTGTTGCGCGTGCAAATTGTTTTCCTGTTCACACTCTTCATACATTCAAGATCGCCGTCCTCGTTGAAACCTGCACAATGACGATTGTCTTGTAATTTTTTCAGGCCTATATGTCACGAAATATAAAATGTAAGTAAAATCAACATTTTTTGGGGGCGCCTAGATAGTTAAACATGTAAGGAACGTATCTAGTCTGTCAAAATAGTCGCAAATATCGTCAATTTCAGCGCCTGGAATTTCGAAAAACCGCCGTTAGCGGAATGAGACCAACCTGTGGCTAAAACTACAGATACAGGTCCGTGACACTGGTGGGGCTAATATGACCAGTGTCAGTTAATGGGCTCTTCCAAGTTGGGAGCTATGCAATTACCATAACCATAGGTTATATACATACAAAACATACGTGTAACTGTTAGTTCAAGTTATCAACACATAACAAAGTTAAGTTAATACTAATAATTAATACTAGTCGATACACACAGTGAAAGAGCGGCCGGCGGCTGAGCCTAACGTAAGAACATAACATCAATTCCATACAGAACTTCACAACATACTCCGAATTCTTACCTTGTAGACGTCATTTTAACAGCTTATTAACCATATCACGTCAAACCATGATAAGTGGACATGTATTGTGCAAGTTGGTGGGGCCAATATTGCAATAATCTGAACTGATTAAGCGGAAATTCGTGGTTTAATTTCTCATGAAGTAGATTGAATAGTCGTGGTCGAACTGCAGAAATGTATTGATGACATCATATGAAAGGTCAAAGGTTATTTGACTATCCCGTGCGCCCTCTAGGGAAGTTATGGCCCTCTGAAGTTTTGTGTATATTTATAAATAAACTGTTAGATCATTTAGTTCTCGGACTGTCTTTATAATTACAATTCTTGAAATTATATCATGTGATAAAAACTATATCGATCTCACGTATGTTTTTGCAACCAATAATCTTTTTTTATGGGTGGGGAGTATGCGATTACATAATAATGTTTGATTAAAATAATTATCTTTCAACTCAATGTTCAAGTTGACTGTCGTTAGACTCTTCAACAAGAATCTTTTAAATAATTTTAGAAATGCACTTGGAAATATTGATTACTGAGCAGTTGTTTTCCCGTATATAATATATTTCAAACTTTTGAATAGTTTTCTTTACTTCATATTGGGTATAAAACGATTATTATTTGTTTATTTTGAGGCGCTCAAAATGTTGCAGGAATAAAAGACGACTTGAATAAAGGTTATATGAATATAACAAGTATGGCAGGTTCCGTCCAGGCGAATGTATTTCGTCTCCTACAAGATGTTGGAAAAGCGGCGTAAGTTGACCTCAATTTTCGCACTTTAGTTCAAGCGTATATGCGTCTGTGTTTCAGAAAGATTTTTTTTTGTAAGTTGGAAGCATGTTTCAACTGTTTTCAGCTATTTATCGCCATCAATCTGGTTCCACCTTCTCCCGTCTGATCCCGCCCGGCGCCAGCGGTACCGGTGTAAGGCGCCGGTAACCGGTAGTCCAGGCATGTCTCTCTAGCGCCCCGTTGGTCACAATGCGTAGCGGGGCTTCCCCATATTACTACAAGTCGTACTCGTACTCCCAGATTGCTCTAATGTTATGCTTCCAGGTACAATCACTGGCAAAACACCAACTCGGAATGCCACACGTGATGCATTTATGCCATGCAGGTTTGAATGGGAGAGGGTCATCGTTGACATTGTTGACTTTACAATGAAAATCAACATTTCATCATCATTATCTTGATCTTATCATCATGAATTATTTCTTCATTATCTTCATTTGTCATCGTCATCATCGTCATCGTCATCATCGTCATCACCATCATCACCATCATCATCAACATCCTAATTCTTATCATCGATCATCATTATCTTCATTAAAGACATTATCATCAATCATTCTCATCACCATCATCATTTTCATCATCATCGTCATCAGAGCATCAATATCATCATCATCATCATCATCATCATCATCATCATCATCATCATCATCATCATCATCGTCAACATCATCGTCAACATCTTCAATATCATCTTAATGATCATCGTTGTCATCTTGATTCATCATCATCACTATCATCATCATCACCACCAAGATCACCATTATCATCATCAACATCTTATCATTGACCTTCTTATCATTGACCTTCTTATCATTGACCATCATCATCTTCATTATCATCCTCATCACCATCATCCTTCTTATCATCGATCACCATCATCATCACCATCATCATCAATATCATCACTGCACCATCAACATCTTCAATATCATCTTAATGATCATTATCATCTTTATTCATCATCAGTCATCCTCATCACCATTAGAGCATCGATATCATTGTCATTATCATTGCCATCATCAACATAATAATTATCATCATCAACATAGTCATCATCATCATCATCATCAACAACATCTTTAATATCATCATCATCATCTTAATGGTCATCATCTTCATATTTATTCATCATCATCACCATTGTCATCGTCATAATCATTATTTTGTTGCCATGATAATCTTCAGTCTTCCCTTGGACCTCATTATTTTAATTCATCCAAATATCACTTCTGACATCCTCGTCTTTCTCCTTGGATATGTCTTCCCTGTTTCCTTAACATGCTGCTGCATCCTCCTTTTCTACATCATCATGCCAGAACCACTGAATTTTCATGAGATTTTCTTTTAAATAGAGAATTAAGGGACAAGGGCCAAAGTCATGGTGTACAGCCAAACCTTTGAGAAGCCCGGCCAGGCCCAGGCTTTTCCCCTGCCTATTGTCCTATATAATGGGCTCTGCTTGCCTGGGCTAGGCCCTCCAGAAGCCCAGGATATGTTGATTGGCAGGTACTGTATTGTTACAGGATTAGGACTCACAAAAGACAGATTAGGAGGCCAGGTAGCCGAGGCCTGGCCAGGCTTCTCAAAGGCTTAGCTGTGCCATGACTTTGGCCCTCCTCCTTAACTACTTCCAGCCAAAAACTGCTGCTCTCCTTGTACCTCCATCTATTCATGTGTAATCCCTCTTTTCTCCGGTCCCAAGACCAGAACCTGACTCTGCTTTTTGTACCCTGTTTTTTTTTTGTTCGTTTCACACCTGACTATAACTTCTGCTCACTCTTTATGTGTTTATGTGTGTGTATATGTTTGTATATCATCCATTTTGCCATTGAGAAAGAAGCGTAAACAAAACATAAGGCCAGTAACCATTCTCCTGAAGATGATCAGAGCATACTGATCGAAACGTCGAGTGGTAACCTCCAGTTCTTTTCAGAACTACATGTAATTACTACTCAATAGGGAATTTCCACATGGTGTCACCGCAATTAGTCTTACTCATCCTCTTCACCATGCAAAGCTACAAGTTTTACCCGTTATTTTGAGATTTGGAGTGTAGTGGCCGAGCGGTCTAGCTTACCGGACTCAAGTTCTGGTGTTAGCAGCAGAATGTGGGTTCGAATCCCGGCCGTAACACTTGTGTCCTTGAGCAAGACACTTAACCATAATTGCTTCTCTCCACCCAGGGGTTAAATGGATACCTGTGAGGGCAGAGTTGGTTGATTAGCCCTATATGCACTGTAATGGCAGCAATTGAGCTGTATACTCCCCAGGGAGCTGAGATGGTTTCAGGAATGATTTATGAGCCTTATGAGCAGGGGTAATAATATAATGCGCCTTGAACACCACTCAGTTGGTGGATACGTGCGCTATATAAGTCCACACATTATTATTATTATTATTATTTCTTTTGTCCGTTTCAGGTGTCGCTGCCCGGCACACTCTCAAGCCTTCAGGTTAAATCAGCCTCGCTCCACCCCTAAAAATGTCTGCTCGGGATCAACAGAGTCAGCTAGCCAACCAGATTATGCATTTGAGGTACTCACTAATTTGAGGATGATAATCGAGGCTTATCCATTTGATGTATATATCACAGGAAAATAATTTTTCTGATTTCTATAAATCTGGTATCAAGAGGAAAATCTAGAGAATCAAACTAGACCAAAATCTCACTTTTGAAAAATTGGGTCCAAGTTTAGGGTTTTGCCAGAGCTAGTCACAAACAGCTGAAAACAGACATCATGCAGAGAAGCTCCCTCCCGCCCCCAACTTTTGACAATAAATTTAAGCGACTGCTCAATGCTACCTTTACTCATCTTTCCGTCTCATACTAAATCTCTCTCTCTCTCTCTCTCTCTAGATGGCATGCTCCAATATCCGGTATGGCAAAGGTGTCACACAAGAAGTTGGAATGGTAATTATATACCCCCCCCCTTGTAATAAATAATAATAATAATAATAATAATACAGAATATTTGTAATGCGCACATGTCCACCAAGAAGTGCTCAAGGCAGTTTACAGTAAACAAGAAATCATACAATAGCATAACAATACAATAGCAAATGCAATATAATACTAAACAAAAAGATAAAAAATACGAATGTTAGTAGTGCCATGGTCGAGTGGTTTAGTGAATCGGATTTGTGTTCTGATAGCTGAATCGTCAGAATGTGGGTTCGAATCCCAACCGCGACCATGGTGCTTATGTCCTTGAGCAAGACACTTTATACCATAATTGCTTCTCTCCACCCAGGAGTAAATGGGTACCTGTGAGGGCAGAGTTGGTTGTTGTGTTTGATTAGCCCTATATGCGTCGACATGGCAGCAATTGAGCTGTATACTCCCCAGGGAGCTGATATGGTTTCAGGAATGATTTTTGCACTTGATGAGTAGGGGTAATAATATAATGCGCCTTGAGCACCAGTTTGGAGGATAAGTGCGCTATATAAGTCATTATTATTATTATTATTATTATTATTACCCGTAAACAATTTTGTAAACACACATAAATACTCCGGAATGTATAAAATCCTAATCCCTTATTGACAAAAAACTTGACAACATAACAGTAGGAACCGGATACCCGAAATTAGAAATGTTCGGATACCCGGGTAGCCGTAAACAACTTTGTAAACACACATAAATACTTCCGTATGTATAAAATAACCAATATGGACACAAGTTTCTCTTGTTTTATTAGAGTCATAAAAAAATTACCGATGATCGCTTGATCTCTAAATCTGTGTATCATAATTGTTCTCAGGTTTCAGAAATTTCTTTGTTTTATTCTTTTTTTTTCAGGATTTTCAAAATCTTGGAGCAAAGAAAGTGTGCGTCATGACAGACAAGCAGGTACACTGAAATGTCTATCTTGGGTCTTGGACTTCAGGAAAGGGAGGTTTACCAATGGTATAGTTTTGATTTAAAACAAAATCTCGGAGCCCTATATATGTCACTGATTATGATTATGATTCGGTTTCACATTGTTAGATTATGAGTCTACCCATCATGACGGCTGTAGAGGAGTCTCTTCACCGTCACAATGTCAACTATGACCTGTTTCAGAATGTCAGAGTGGAGCCGACAGACGTCAGGTAGGATATGGATCACTGGGGGGTGGGGGGGTGAGCAGAGCCGACAGACGTCAGGTAGGATATGGATCACTGGGGGGTGGGGGGGGTGAGCGGAGCCGATAGACGTCAGGTAGGATATGGATCACTGGTGGGGGGGGGGGGGGTGAGTGGAGCCGACAGACGTCAGGTAGGATATGGATCGCTGAGAGGGTGGGGTGGGGAGTAAACGTCAGTAGGGCTGTGCGTTTTCAGATATTTTTGGAACCGGATACCTGAAATCAACAAACTTCGGATACCCGGATACCTGTTTTAGTTTTCAATTTCAACAACAATTAATGTGGACGTTCCCTATGATAATATTCCCTCTATTAACAGCTCATGGCACACACTCCCAGTGTAGACATAACGCATGCACTAATCCAATAACTGCAAACATTGTATCACACTGAATCAGTTGGAGGAGAGTGTGTGGAAACTGCCCGTAAAATACTACAAAGGTGTTGTTATCTAGTGTAATCTCTTGAATCTCTTCTTGACAAAATAAAATTGTAAAAGTGTAAAGATTACATTATTCAAGAGTCACTGATTTCTGTTGGCACCGCTCAAAATGTTAAGTCCGAATTTTAAAAAGTTGTTTACGGGTAATTGGAACCGAAAAATGGAACCAGGTAATGACAGTTTCGGTCGGGTATCCGGATAGCCACCAAGGAAAGAAAGAAGTAGACTGTATTATGTCCAAACCTCTAGTTTCTTGTTTGTGGGGATGTTGGAGAGTCTGTAAATCCTCTAAAATTAAACATCCAGGAGGTTCAGGGGGCTTTGTCCTCTAGACCAAAGGGAGACCCAGGCCCGCTACCCACAGGAGGTTCAGGGGGCTTTGTCCTCTAGATCAAAGGGAGACCCAGGCCCGCTAGCCACAGGAGGTTCAGGGGGGCTTTGTCCTCTAGACCAAAGGGAGACCCAGGCCCGCTACCCACAGGAGGTTCAGGGGGGCTTTGTCCTCTAGACCAAAGGGAGACCCAGGCCTGCTGCCCACAGGAGGTTCAGGGGGCTTTGTCCTCTAGACCAAAGGGAGACCCAGGCCTGCTGCCCACAGGAGGTTCAGGGGGTTTTGTCCTCTAGACCAAAGGGAGACCCAGGCCTGCTGCCCACAGGAGGTTCAGGGGGCTTTGTCCTCTAGACCAAAGGGAGACCCAGGCCTGCTACCCAATTTTCAGGATTGTTTACATTTGACAAATCACACCTCTGTGTATACTCTGTGCTTTATGAGAGTGTCTCGGGTGGGAATCTAACCCACTTCTTGCTGCTTACCAGTGCAGACGTCTTAACCTCTCAACCACCGAGCTTGCCCAATGACGATTGGCCGGCTAGAATCCTACATAGCAGCAAATGGGGTGTCATGGCTGCGCGGTCTTGTGCATCAGACTTGTGTTCTGATGGCCGAGTCATCAGAATGTGGGTTCGAATCCTGGCCAGGATCATGGTGCTTGTGTATGGAGTATCATAGCTGAGTGGTTTAGTGCATCAGACTTGTGTTCTGATGGCTGAGTCATCAGAATGTGGGTTCCAATCCTGGCCGCGACCGTAGTACTTATGTCCTTGAGCAAGACACTTAACTGTAATTACTTCTCTTCACCCAGGAGTATAAACGGGTCCCTGTGAGGGCAGAGGTGGTAATTGTGTTTGATTAGCCCTGTAGCGCCAAAAACGGTTGCTCATAATGGGCTGTATACTCCCCAGGGAGCTGAGAAAAGATTACAGGAATGATATTGGTCCAGTGACCAGGGGAAATTATAAGTGCATAGAGACATTCATTCAAAGGTATAACACGCTATAAGAACTGTTCATTATTATTAAATCAATTGTGTATTACCCGACACAAGAATTTCAACAATAGCCAGCATGTGTGAAGCACATTATCCTCAACTCATTACCCAAACTCACTACCCAAACTCATTACCCAAACTCACTACCCAAACTCACTACCCAAACTCATTACCCAAACTCACTACCCAAACTCATTACCCAAACTCATTACCCAAACTCATTACCCAAAACTCATTACCCAAACCTCATTACCCAAACTCATTACCCAAAACTCATTACCCAAAACTCATTACCCAAAACTCATTACCCAAAACTCATTACCCAAAACTCATTACCCAAAACTCATTACCCAAAACTCATTACCCAAACTCATTACCCAATCTCATTACACACCCAGTGTGTCTACGTTTGTGCATTTTGCATACAATGCCACAGACTTATGTGTATCGGTCTGGCACACTTTGTGTAGTTCATAGACTTTTTTTTCCCCACCCCCCTGCAGTTTCAAAGAAGCCGTAGCGTTTGCAAAAGCCGGCAATTTTGACGCCTTCCTCGCGGTGGGCGGAGGGTCCGTCATGGATACCTGTAAGGCGGCTAATCTCTACGCCTCCAACCCAGACGCAGACTTCCTGGACTTTGTGAATGCACCCGTTGGTAAAGGGTTACCAGTGAGGGGAGAGCTTAAGCCTCTCTTGGCCGGTAAGTGAAAACCCCAAAAACAAAAGGCTGAATTTAAAGTAATTAACCGGGAATAGGTTAGACAGTCGAGTTCTAATCCAGGTGGGGTCGACTTGGCGTTTCATCCCTGTTGGGGTAATTGAACTAGTAGCATTCCTTGTGAATGGGGTAAGTACCGGGGACTGTTAAAGCAGAGATGGTCCCTCACTAGACACCTCGGCAGTAGGCATTTATATAATCTATTAGGCAAAAAAAAAAAGTGAATGGTTTTTGGTCATATGTCGGCTTCAAAATCGATGCAGTGACGTGCTTTTATTTATTTCTTTATTTAAAAAAAAAATTTTGGGGGGGGTGATCTTAATTTTTTTGCCAACCAGTGAAATACGTGAAATATATATGTATACGCGGTTATTGGAACCAGACCAAATTGCCCATACATAAAGTATGGTGGCTAAGAGAGGCCTCACAAATCGGGCAAACCTTCATACCAGGCATGATATTCTTCCTACTTTTGTAGGAAATCCTACCTTTTGATTTTGAAAATCCTACCATGAAACCGGGTTCCGACTAACTTCAGACCATGGAAACTTTCCTTGTGTATCGTTTTATTGTAAATACCAAGATAAAAAAACAGTTTCCTTGCTATACATGGCTATAGAGGTAAACCGCTATAGGCTAGTATATGCCTATAATGATAATGGCAAACATTGTTCCTACCTTTTCATTTTCCTCACAATATCATCCACGGTTCCTACCCCTACGTGAAAAAGTCATTTAAAACACAGCGTGGCAGAATTTCCATGGTAGAATTGGTTTCATTAGGAGGGTACTTTACTCTTCAAAAAAGTGGAATTGTGGTTGTGATTCTTTGTGGAATTTGGTAGAATAAAATTCCAATGTAGAATCACCCAAGCCTAGTTAGACACAAAACCATGATTGCTTTCTCTGATTTTTGTTGTTGTCTTGTGTAGTTCCAACGACTGCAGGGACTGGCAGCGAGACTACAGGGGTAGCCATCTTTGACTACCTGCCGCTCAGAGCCAAGACAGGTGTGCAGTTAATATTTCTTTCGTTTTTAATTGGTACACTTTTATTTTCCTTCTTAAAGGAAGGTTGATCACTTTCAAATGTGATATTAACCCTAACCCTCCCAAATCCTCCAAAGTCCTCTTTGCTATAAAAGTGAAGGATTTTGAAGGATTGAGATTACATGCTACATGCTCTTTGCTAAAGTGAAGGAATTTGGAGGATTGAGGTTATTAGGCATACTTGCCTTGCCATGGTACATGTACATCCATGTTTGTTGTAGTGATTGCAATGTCAGTGCTTGGGTCAGTGGACACTGTTTATTGCTCCATGCATGCAGGGAGGGTCCCTGGCCATGTACATGTATCACAGATTAGAAACACATGTGTGCATACATGTCATGTGCTTGCTTTACTACTGAAGGATTTTGGAGGATTCAGGTTATGTGTAATCAAATGGGCCAAGGGAGTTAGGGCTAAGGAAAAAGAGGTGAGAATTACCCACAACAGTCCTTGTAGTCTTTATAACACAAATACTCTACCATCACTGAAGAATATTGTAAGAAAAAAGAACACTTGAATATAAGGGAGGAGGGCCAATAAAGTCATGGTACAGCCAAGTCTTTGAGAAGCCCGGCCAGGGCCAGGCTTTACCCAGGCCTATAGGCCTATATAATCCCCTAGCTGAGCACAAAAGACCCTTTACTAATGAATTCATCTCAAATAAGCGCTTATGTTTAACGCAGACTTGACTGATGCCTCAGCTGTCTTTTGTTCACAACCGCAGCCATTATAATGAGCTCTACTTGGCTGGGCTAGGCCCCCCAGAAGCCCAGGTTAGGTTGATTGGCAGGTACTGTATTGTTACAGGATTGGGACTCACAGAAGACAGATTAGGAAGCCAGGTAGCCTGGGGCCTGGCCAGGCTTCTCAAAGACTTGGGCTGTACCATGACTTTGGCCCTTCCTCCCTAAAGGTTCAATATAATATTGGTAATGTTGTCAAAATTGCATCTAAGAGTATGTGCGCTCTCTTTGAATCAAGATATACGTTAAATAACCAACCTTAAGTTGTGAAAATATTGTATTTAATTTAAACATGGAATTTAAGGTACAGGTAGCCTGGCCTGGCTTCTCAAAGGCTTGGCTGTACCATGAATTTGGCCGTCCTCGCTAATGCTTTATTCTTTATTCTCTCTGAAGGAATTGGTAGCCGTGCCATCCGACCACTGCTAGGGATCATCGACCCCTTACACGTGATGCATATGCCCAATAGAGTGGCTACGTACAGCGGGTTTGATGTATTATGGTAGATCTGTGTAAACATTCAAACTTGTAGTGAAAGGCCATTAGGCCGAAAAAAAAAAAAGTCTCTGGTTTCTGATCTCCGCAATTTTGCCTAAATTACCAATGCTGAACCTTTATAGTTTTGATGAAATTCTTGCGTTGGGTGATAAACAATTGATTTAGTTTTGCCCTACACCGACGTGTGTATAGCACTGTACACTCAGTGCTTTCCGAGTGTCTGTGGGAAAAAAAACTTCACAGGCGACTCGGGCGGGATTCGAACCCACGACCTCCTGCTCACTAGACATCTGCACTAGTGTAGGGCAATGCTGAACCTTGCCTATGACAGCAAGGGTCAAAAATCAGTCAAAATGTTGATATACTTGCCAAGGTATATCTAGTGCACTTAAAAGTCACACACTGTCAAACCTTACGTTGTAGTAAGTACAATTACAGGTCAACCGTTTTTGACTGGTAAAAGCGTTGTCTTGTATTGTTCAGGGCGGTCAAAATGACAGTAAAAACCAGTCAAAAAATGCCCCTGTGTGCACATTTGAGTCAACAGTCATAAACAGGCAGTTGACTGGTTTTGACCTCTATAGCAACTTGCCACTAAAGTGCAGCTATAGTAGTAGGAGGGTTAATGAATGCAGTTAATATTGAAACAAGTTTACTATTAGCAAAATTTTATCTCACATTTAGTTTAGTTTCTCACAGTTTAGTTTCAGTCAGTGGTGTGATTCGACAAAAGTAAAAAATCCTGAAAAATGGGTAGCAGGCCTGGGTTTCCCTTTGGTCTCGAGGACAAAGCCCCCTGAACCTCCTGTGGGCAGCAGGCCTGGGTCTCCCTTTGGTCTAGAGGACAAAGCCCCCTGAACCTCCTGTGGGTGGCGGGCCTGGGTCTCCCTTTGGTCTAGAGGAAGCCCCCTGAACCTCCTGTGGGCAGCGGGCCTGGGTCTCCCTTTGGTCTAGAGGAAGCCCCCTGAACCTCCTGTGGGTAGCAGGCCTGGGTCTCCCTTTGGTCTAGAGGACAAAGCCCCCTGAACCTCCTGTGGGCAGCGGGCCTGGGTCTCCCTTTGGTCTAGAGGACAAAGCCCCTGAACCTCCTGTGGGCAGCAGGCCTGGGTCTCCCTTTGGTCTAGAGGAGAAAGCCCCCCCTGATCCTCCTGTGGGTAGCATGCCTGGGTCTCCCTTTGGTCTAGAGGA
Organism: Zoroaster sp. YZ-2022; assembly: GCA_029582265.1. NCBI lineage: Eukaryota > Metazoa > Echinodermata > Asteroidea > Forcipulatida > Zoroasteridae > Zoroaster > Zoroaster sp. YZ-2022. Next base: position 12,486,400 of record CM055836.1, read on the forward strand.
CAAAGCCCCCCTGAACCTCCTGGATGTTTAATTTTGGTGGATTTACAGACTCTCCACATCCCCACAAACAAGAAACTAGAGGTTTGGACAAAATACAGGCTACTTCTTTCTTTCATTGGTGGCTACTTCTCTTCTTTCAAGAACATTATATTATTGGCAAAGGGCGATTTGTACAAAATCCTGAAATCAGGAAAAATCCCGAGAAATCACAGGCCTGTTCAACTGTTTTGTCGTATTTTTTTCCGCCCGTCTGCCACACAGTCACTCATTAGAGTCATACACTGCAGTCCCATATAATCAGCGGACGCCTCGGCCGAGTAACCCGATTGAGCGACCAGCCTACCAGGGCAGTAATCCCATCAGTGATATCTGGTCCCTACAGGCCATGACGGTTATCCAGAAGTACTTCAAGAGGTAAGAAATGAAAGAAAAACCAAGAACGCTAAAAACCGTACTTGAATTGTTTGGCCCCCAAAAAAAGTCTCTGGTCTCCGCGCGCATCGCATTTTTAGTTTTCTTTTGTTTTGCTATGAAACGATGTTCAATTGCAGCCGAAATTGATTGAAATTCTGCCGTGCTGTGTTTTAACCAGTTGACGTCGGGAATATTAATTTTTTTCCGATCCCCCGTGCGGGTTTATTTTCAGTGAAAAATCTGAAAAAAATTTCTAGCCATTAATAAATTTTTTTTGTCAATGAAACTAAGTCCGGACAACCAAATAAACACCTTTACTCATTGACATTTCGAGAATTAAATGGCTAGTTTTTGAATTACGGTTGTGTTTGTTCAGCACAATTAGACCGTTGGCAAGCTCTGATGCAACGGCCTATTAGCGACCAGCGCCCGGTCGAAAAGACGGCATACCCGGAGAGAGATCGAAGGCCTCGTAAACAATGGATATAAATCTGTCTTTACAAATTCTTGGCTGGTACGTCAAAGGAACAGGTCTTGGATAAAGGGACTATGCAAAAATCAACAAAAAGAGTGAATTCGTTCAGTATTTGCAGTGCATTTTGTCCGGGGCCACCGAACCGTGACCCCATGGACTCCGAGAAATGATTGCGTGTATACAAGTCAGCCGCCACGATGGCATGCCATGTGTGACGTGTTGACAAGTCTCCCGGTGACACACACAAAAATCGGAATGCGTGTTTAGACGCTCTCCGATCCGCTGTACGAAAAAAAAATTGCATGTATACACGGCCTCCGAAGCGAACTGGTTAAACGACTTTTTCCACATAGGGGTATGATGAACGTTTTGCCCGATTTGTGCGGCCTCTCTTAGCCGCCATACTTTGTGTATGGGAATTAAATTGGGCAGGTTGCAATGACTGCGTATACATGTATCACGTATATCACTGGTTGGCAACAAAAAAACAAAAAAAATCTATCATAACTTCAAATCTTTCTGTCCAAAGTGTTGTATGAGAAGAAAATTTTCCCGTTTTCAGATGTCGCTGATGAGAACATGTTGTTTTTCTTCAGGTCGGTCGAGGATCCCGAGGACTTTGAGGCGCGGTCGGCTATGCATCTCGCGAGCGTCTTCGCCGGAGTTGGGTTCGGCAACGCCGGTGTTCACCTATGGTGAGTCCAATAATGGTCATGTGACGGTCATATGACAGTCATGTGACTGTGTTGTGCGCTCTTCTTTTTGGTTTCAACAGAGGTTTTATACTCCTGTGAAGAACAGATTGCTTTTAAAAAATGATTTCAATAGTCATTTCATTTCTTACATTGGCAGCCACGGTATGTCTTATCCAATTGCCGGCATGGTCAAGAAATTCCAGGCCAAAGAATACAGCACTGACCATCCAATTGTGGTAAGATTGATAACAAAATGCTGGTTACTCATACAGTTTTCGGACATGCATAAAATGTCGCTTTATAGCATACATATAACTAAAGCTTGAGCGATATCAATTTTTTTCATCCACGATATATCGTCAAACATATATTGCCATTTTCGATAGTTTCGTGAACATTTTTTTGTTCATTCAGGTATAATTGATTTAGGGCTGATAACCACCGGTATGTAATAATAATAATAATAATGTAGACTTATATAGCGCACATATCCACCAAACTGGTTCTCAAGGCGCATTATATTATTACCCCTGCTCATAAATCATTCCTGAAACCATCTCAGCTCCCTGGGGAGTATACAGCTCAATTGCTGCCATTTCGGCGCATATAGGGCTAATCAAACACAACAACCAACTCTGCCCTCACAGGTACCCATTTACCACCTGGGTGGAAAGAAGCAATTATGGTAAAGTATCTTGCTCAAGGACACAAGCACCCCGGTCGCGGTCGGGATTCGAACCCACATTCTGACGACTCGGCCATCAGAACACAAATCCGATGCACTAAACCACTCGACCATGGCACTCCACTTGATGTGATTCTAATGCTCAGAAATCTACAAATCAGCTGAGCCGAAATTTTCACAGGTTTAGGTTTTGATGCGTATATTTTGATTTTGATTTGAATGACCTTTGACCTGAAACGCTGTCCAATAAGGACATGTAGGCTTTCTTTTCTGAATAACCCGTCTGATGTGTCTTCCTGAAATAACTGTTTGAATTTGCAGCCTCATGGTCTGTCTGTCGTCATGACAGCACCGGCCGTCTTTCAGTTCACGGCTCCCATGTGTCCAGAACGCCACCTAGAAGCCGCGAAAGCCTTAGGTAGGTATAAACACGTCTAGATCTGCATCCGTATTTGTCCGGTTCCAGTCTTTTTTCTTTTGAAACACGAGCCTTGTTTTGATCCCAATAGAGTTGTGCGCACACAATAGAGTTGAAATACTCTTGGGATTCCTTTGCCGTGAATTTTCCCTGAAATCACTGTAAACATTATTGCCAATATCTGAGAGGAAGAGCCACCATGAAATTGCCGTGAAATTACGGTGAACTGTTATTTCACGGCAAAACGGATTTTCAGAGCATTTTCAGGGTAAATTTATTCATAGTGATGGCTAGACTGGTTGTATAATATCTGTTCTCTTTATGTATGTTGTTTTGAGAACAGGAGCTGACATCACTAACGTGAAGAAGGAAGACGCAGGCAAGGTGGTAGCGGATTTAATGAGGCAATACATGTACGACTTGAAGGTGGACGACGGATTGAATGCGTTGGGCTACACCAAGGACGATATCCCAGACTTGGTCAAAGGAACACTTCCACAGGTAAACAATACAGGCATTGTTAACCCTAAACCACCCCCAAATCCTGCAAAATCCTCCAAGGGACACTTTTTGGGAAAAAAATTCAGCACTGTTGGAAACTGGAATATTACTACCTGGCCAAGAAGTACAGGCCATAAGTGCTGAATATGAAAGATCAACGGAAATGCATGGTGCATTTTGAAGATAAGGGCATGTTTCCAAAAGTGCACTGATGGATTTTGGAGGATTCAGGAAGGTTCCTAGCCAGAATACCTAGGGGGTTAGGGTTAAGGAAGGGTAACAGTTGGTAGAATATGCATATTTTTGACTGGTTTTTAGTGTCATTTTGACCACCCTCAACGGCACCAGACAGTGCTTTTTACCAGTCAAAAACAGTCAATTCATTTTGACCTGTAAATGTACTTCTACACGTAAGGTTTGACAGTGTTTGACTTTTAAGTGCACTAGATATACCTTGGCAAGTATATCAACATTTTGACTGATTTTGACCCTTGTAGTAGTAGGAGGGCTAATAATCCTTTTCACCATACAAAGCTACAAATCTAGAATAGAATTTTATTTCAGTATAACAAATATTTTCTTTCTTTCTTTTTTCCCTTCAGAAACGTGTGACTAAGCTTGCCCCACGAGAACAGACCGAAGGAGATCTAGCCAGCTTGTTTGAACAATCCATGAAAGTATACTAACTGCATCTGAATCCACCCAAAATCACACAAAACGTGTGCTATTTTTATTCAGGTCTGGAAGGGACACTTTTAGGGCACTTCCATTAGAATATCAGAATGTCTATGGGAACATTTCAAAGGGGCCCCAAGGCCAAGACGGCGGAGGGCAATGGCCTCTGTGACATTCCAGGACTGATTTTTATGACAGATTGATGAAATTTGTTCACAGATGATTATAATGCCAAATTTAGTGGGTTTTTTTTGTTGACACGGTTAGAAACTTATACAAATTTAGTAAAAATGCATATAATAATAATAACTGGATTTATCGAGTGCCAAATTGCCGAAGGATACAAGGTGCTTTTACATTATTATCCCTGGTCATTGGGCCAATAACAATCCTTAAACTTTCTCAGCTCCCTGGGGAGTATACAGCCCTGAGCTACCGTAGCGCATCGGAAGCTTTTTCAACCACAATATCAACCTCTACCCTCACAGGTTACCCATTTATACTCCTGGGTGAAGAGAAGCAATGTACAGTGAAGTGTCTTGCTCAATACATAACAGCAAAAGAAACGTCACCCCTAAAAATATTTCTTATTTTCATATTATAATTAATATAATTTGTTTAATGAAGAATATTATGAGTATGGAGTGTAACACGAACACAATGTGGCAAATTTGGTTGACCTCAAAATTCGTCATGCATGACGTCCGAGGACACATAAGCTAAACACGTTCTCAGACTTATCAAAATTTAGGGGCTGACGTTTCTTTTGCTGTTATGTATATGAGACATTTCAGCAAAAGTGTCAGCACTTAAAACCTGTAGTTATGATTTTGTGGAAGGTTCCCCACCACAAAATAATTTTCGAGAAAAAAAAAAAACACTCCAGGATTTTTAACTTTTTTAAAATAATATCTGATTAAAGATACAATGAATGAATTTTGAAAAATATCGTTGTTTAACCCTCCTACAATCAGTGCAATTTTTGAAACAACCCATTCAGGCCACTCCAAGCCATTTAGCTGTTGCCAGTGGCCTCCTATGGTTACCCTTCTGTGCACTGTCACACCACTGAGATTGCAGGGTAAGGTGGTCTCCCATTGATACATTGCAGGCCATACTAATATGTTCAAACATTTACAGTGGCCTTGGGTGGCACACAGTGGATTTTGTAAGATTACTTGGAAAGGACAGCAGGCTTGTACATGTATGTACTGAAGGTTGCTCAAGAACAGAATTCAGTGGATCGGAGTGGCCTCCATGTGTAGGAGGGTTAAACAAGAAAAACAAATATTATGAAATTTGGATATCGGAAACTAACTAAAAGTGATATTTCAAACGCGTTTGATTCTGATTGTAAGCCATGCTGGCCAATCGGAAGACTGCACACGCCCTCGACCCAATACAATAAAATATTGTATTCACATACAACCTGATGATTAAAACGCGGGGACCCGCTTTTTATCAATTTGAGTTTTTATTTTACTGATACTAATCCTTGACGGATTTGTTGGTTCAATGTCTCAAATGAAAGCTTATGAATTCATTAACCACAGAAAAATAGCATTTCAACATTAACCCTATTCCTCCAAAACTGTAATGTGTTTACACTGCTCTGTAACATTTCTCATTTAAGTTTAATTAACCATAACAACCCCAAATCCTCCAAAATCCTTCTCCAGGTTTTGCTTGATTTTGATGGATTCAGTACTCCACAGTATAGCCCAGCGAATAGAGCATTGTAGCCATGCGTACCAAATCCATCAAACTCCACTGGCTGCTTTTGTTGGATTCAGTACTCCACAGTATAGCCCAGCGAATAGAGCATGTAACCATGTGTACCAAATCCATCAAACTCCACCGGCTGCTTTTGTTGGATTCAGTACTCCACAGTATAGCCCAGCGAATAGAGCATGTAGCCATGTGTACCAAATCCATCAAACTCCACCGGCTGCTGTTTGTTGGATTCAGGACTGTGTATAGCCAAGCCATGTATGCTTTGCATTTGCTACTGTACCAATTCCACCAAAGTCCACCAATTGGGGTGCACCTTTTTACTGCATGTTTGATGGATTTTAGAGGATTTGGGATGGAGCCTAGCCAAAATGCAGAGGGAGTTTGGGTTAAAAGCTATTTTTACCATAAAATCGGCACAAACGATACATCTTTAAGCTTTTGATGTTGAATTATGTTTAAATTTCATGAATTTATAATTGTAATTGTATTCATTAAATTTCATCAATAATCATGTCAGTAAGATATTTTGATTTTAATTTATAGAATGAATATTTTAGACTTTCCGTTGTATTTAAAGAGGCACTCTAAGGTCAAATTCAGTTTTGTGATGCACTCATTTTCCAATAGATAGAGTCCTTATTAAAGTGTGAAAAAATTACAAGTCTCTAACTTCACTTTAAAGTGGTGTAACATATCATTTTATTTGATACCCTTTCAGAGCGATATTTGAAACATGACGTCACTATTTTCTTACGGTAAATGAGTCTGTAACATTCCATACAGGAATTTTTTGTTTGTCAAAAAGTCAATTTCAATGCCGATTTGATCAAATATTGTGGAGATTCAGGAATGAACTGCAAATTCACCGTACAAAAATGTAGAGATCCATTTATTTGAAATGTGACGTCACTGTTGTCTTTGGATGTTAACAAATTTCACATAGGAAGGTTATCAAATAACGTGAGGTTAGAGACTAATTTTTTTTGTAATTTTTTCACACTTTAATAAGGACTCTAGTTATTGGAAAATCACAAAATTAAATTTGACCTTAGAGCACCTCTTTAAATTATGATAAATACAGAACGATATATAAATAGAAACATTTTATATCAAATAAAAACAATATTAATAAATTTGAAAATGTCTCAAGGATTTTTGTTCTGTTCATTCAAAAGTACCAGGAAAATCTAAGGCTGAGTTTATGGTTATTATATAAACTTGATACCATCGGCGTGGGCCTGGGGGGGCACGTGCCCCCCACAAATTTCCAGTGCCCCCCCCCCCAGGTGCCCCCCCCCCCACGAAAAATCCTCATAATGCCCCCCAAAAACAGAAAAGAAAAGGGAAAAAACCCATACCCCTGGGGCCCCCCCCACTGAAAAAGTCCTGGCTACGCCGCTGCTGGATACCCAAAATTGGTAATCTTTGGGTACCCGTAAATAATTTTGTAAAAACATGTAAATACTCCCGAATGTATAAAATAACCAATATGAACACAAGTTTCTCTTGTTTTATTACATACAAAATGTGGACTTACTGTAATAATTTCCCGCCTCTATATTAAAAACGACTCATAGCATCCCCATTCCCCACACACAAATATAATTCATGTGTCTCCACACACACGAATCCAATAACTGTGAACAATAAGCACAAATTACCAACTCGTGATACTGGCACGACGGCAGTCAACTCAAAACAAACTACATCAAACTAAAGCCGGTTCGAAACCTAAGGCCAATAACATTATTTTATTCTGGAGGATTTACAGACTCTCCACATCCCCACAAACAAGAAACTAGAGGTTTGGACACAATGGAGTGTCGTGGCCGAGCGGTCTAGCTTACCGGACTCAAGTTCTGGTGTTAGCAGCAGAATGTGGTTTCAAATCCCGGCCGTGACACTTGTGTCCTTGAGCAAGACACTTAACCATAATTGCTTCTCTCCACCCAGGCATTAAATGGGTACCTGTGAGGGCAGAATTGGTTGATTAGCCCTGTATGCGCTGTAATGGCAGCAATTGAGCTGTATACTCCCCAGGGAGCTGAGATGGTTTCAGGAATGATTTATGAGCCTTGTGAGCAGGGATAATAATATAATGCGCCTTGAGCACCACTCAGTTGGTGGATACGTGTGCTATATAAGTCCACACATTATTATTATTATTATTATTACAATACAGGCTACTTCTTTCTTTCCTTGGTGGCTACTTCTCTTCTTTCAAGAAAAGTTTGAAGCAAAGGGAGATTTGTAAAAATAAAAAAAATCCTGAAATTAGGAAAAATCCTGAGAAATCACAGGCCTGCCCAGCTCGATTTTGGGCAGCACGAACAGCCTGATCATGTTTGAGGCCGATGGCGTTAAGGTCGTCTATGATCTGTAAAATGTACGTGCAGCGCAGGCTTTCACCCTGTGGGAAGGGTTCTGATGGTTGGGTTTTTGTGGGTTCATGAAGACAGCGCATGACCAATTAAGCGAAGGCGACTTCTCAGCAGGATGGTTGAAGGCAGGTATTACGCGTGTACGAGTCGACGTTGGATAGCCATACCGGAAAGTGCACACCAAGGCAGTAATGCAAGGCCATGGTTTCGGTGATCGCGGTGACGATGACAGTTTTATCCATCACCTATCCCCGAAAAAATATTTCTTTCAGCAATTTTGGAGAGGGCGAGGGGGGGGGATTGCAGTGCATATATCAACCAATATATCACCTGTAAGTACCTAACACATATTCCCTGCTGAGTTATGCACGTTTAACCCTAACCCCCCCTAGGTACTCTGGCTAGGAACCTTCCTTAACCCTAACCCCCCTAGGTACTCTGGCTAGGAACCTTCCTTAACCCTAACCCCCCTAGGTACTCTGGCTAGGAACCTTCCTGAATCCTCCAAAATCCATCACTGCACTTTAAGAAACATGCACCATGCATTTTCGGTGATCTTTCATATTCAGCACTTATGGCCTGTACTTCTTGACAGGTAGTAATTTTGCCCCACTTGAAGAGGTGAAAGTACCAGTTTCCAACACCACTGAATTTTTCCCCGAAAAAGGTGCCCCTTGGAGGATTTTGATGGATTTGGGGTGGTTAGGGTTTTACACAAAAAAAAACAAAAAACAAAAATCACAAACACCTCAAAATAATTTTGCGTACTGAAGGTTTATTTGGCCTCATTAAAGAATACTATAAAGAACATTAATGTAGATGAAGATGGAGCACATATCCATGGCAACGGAAGAATAATTAGAAATCGGAACACTTTGGCTTCAGATATCAAAGCCTGGTGCTAATCAAGAAATATTTGCTAAGAATTGATAAATTGGTAAGCAAAATGTTACACAGGCAACCAGCCAAAAACAATACGTATATATGTATTCTTTGGTTCGTAACTGACAAAAACATGCTTAGCATGCATTTCCGCTTAGCATCTTCAGGAAATTTAGCTCAAACGCTTCAATATGTAGCATTTACAATGCATCTTTGCAACAACTATCCGGCCTGTCAACCAAAAAAAACGACAATGGATTGACTTATAATTGTTACTATGTCGGTCAAGCGCTTAACTTTTTATACAGACACATGACTGAGTTTTTCCCAGCATTGCTAAGGGTCGGCGGGGGATTATGACCAAATTTTGATCGGGGTATCGTGTCGGGAATTTTACATTTGTCCGCAACCTACATTATCCTTCCGTTACCATGGACGAGCCCAATACAAAGAAACTCCATTACAATATATAATTCAGTTGCTATATAACTCGGGAATATTCACAGAGTGCATTAAAAACTAAATAAACACATTCAACTCGAACGGCTGTTTGTTTTAATCTACTCCGTGCACATCATGAGCCCTCTAGTGGTGAAAATACACCCAGTCTCCGAGGCTAGGGCATTATGTGTGTTCAAAGCCTCACTCCATGCAGGCTCGGGAGTATTTTCAACAATAGTGAAAACTCTTCCATGGTAAAACCGTTAACACTCGGGCAGTAAACGAAGTCCAGAGTGTGTGCGTGTGTGTGCGTGCGTACCAGCGATATGAAGGGCGCCCTCAACAGGTTGTGCACGGAGAGGATAGTGGAACACAGGGTTAAACAACATGCATGAACCCGTTCATTGTATGAGAAAAGTTTGGCTGATATCTGAACAGTACCAGTGTACTATGAATTTACAGTTAAATGATTGGTGTTTTTTGCCCCGCTGTGTACACTTGTTGTTTACCCCCCGTGTTGTTTACCCTTGTTTGTTTGTCTCGTGTTCATTCAACCTGATCATGTTTATTCTACAGTATTATCTACAATGAATTCACTCTAGCAATGATAATGCCCATATATTGTTAAATGCGAGGAAATAGCTTGTGAGTGTTGTGCACATGTATGTATGCACTTTCTCATATATAGTCTCTAGTCACCGATTTGGTACATCATGGCGACACAATATTCATATACGGTAGTAGAAAGTTACCAAACAAATCTAAGGGTGTGTTTATTTCGTACATAGCCGGATCTTGATCAACAGACAGTCTGTACGGTTTTAAGACAGTTTACTGATCCGGACCCTGCATTTGCTGATTCCTGCTCGCGCAGTGGATACGCGAGATCCAAGATGGCGCAAACGAACATAACAAGACAAAAATAAAAAATTCAAGATGACAGCACGGCGATAAAGAGCTATTAGAACACATGGGATGCACGTTTCATTAGTGGTCGTTGAGAGCCGAGAAAGTTTATGAAAAATTTTACAAGTTAAGAGAATAAATTGACGACTTTCAGCTCATTTTTTGTGATGCTTAACATGTTGGTCACAACAGCGTATTCCAACAGCGTATTCCAACAACGTATTCCAACAGCCATTGATGTTTTGTGCAACAATGTGCGTGTGTGCTCATTTAGTTTTTTATGCACAGCTCACTGTGTACATGTCCAATTCATACCAGAATCATGCACACGAAAAAAAAAAAAAGTGCCCTCAACCTGCCATGCAGAGATAGAATTGACTATGAGACTAAAACATCATTACGTCCAGTCCCACTTTTGACTTTTCCCTCAGCGGAGGGGATTGTGAGTTTTTTTTAAAACTACAACAGTGTTAAATTTCTTTCATTGTTACTACTAAATTAAGCAAAGAGATTTGACAAAATTATTCCAATTACCGTTCATGCACATTATGGGAAAAAATCGTGTGAAAATGTTCAAGAATTAGCAGATGACTATAACTACAAAATATGTTATTAACATTTTTTTAAAAAGCATTTTCAAAAAATGTCTTGTTGGTTAGTAACGGTGAAAAACAAAAACAAAAAAAATGGTAAAATGACTGGAAATCTTCACCTGAAGATTGTCACAAATCTTAATCGTGAAAATGCAATCTTTCAAATGAAGGTTCAATGCTTTTAACTGAGTTATTAATGCATTTAGTCAATTGTACAAGATTATCCATATAAACTACACCTATTTTTTTAAACTAATTTTTTACTAATGCCATTTTTTTCCAATTAACCAGTAACATTTAATTTAGGCCAAATAAGCTTTACGACTAAAAAAATAATACAAGAACTCAAAATAATCACTTTTTTGGTGATTTTTTGGTTTGTTTTGTTTTGCCAATATGATGAATATAAATGTGCGAATAATTATACAGCTATTATTAGTTTAAGTTCTTGTAGCATTTTGACAATTTTTTTTATTTTTTTTAATTTATTTTTTTAAAACTTGCACCAATTTATCTGAATGCCATTGATAAAAAATAACACCAATGAACTACTGTATTTATATCTTTATTGGTTCTGGGACGGGAACTTTTTAGATCAGCAACAGCTATTTTATATTCAGAATCCTAAAAAAAAAGTTTAAAAAAAAAAAAAAAAAAATTGTAGATCTGGTAAATTGGTACATTAATCGAGTCACGACAGATACGTGATCTCACTGCATTTCGATTTGTCTGATTCCCCGACTTATTTGTAAAAATCACAAGGATAAAAACTTAATAATTTGGAAAGGCACCGGACTACTTTTGACACTAGCCTCCTTTTGATTCCCATTGAGATGTGTATTAGAAAATCAAAATGGCCACTTGGTAGTGTCCATGCCTATTGAATGTTAGGGAGAGGGGCCAAAGTCATGGTACAGCTGAGCCTTTGAGAAGCCCTGCCAGGCCCAGGACCATGGGTCTATATATAATATCCTAGCTGAGCACAAAAGACCCTTTACTCATGAATACATGTAGATCTCAAATGGCTCTTATTGTTAATGCAAACTTGACTGACACCTCAGCTGTCTTTTGTTCACAACCGCAGCCAATTATAATGAGCTCTACTCGGCTGGGCTAGGCCCTCCAGAAGCCCAGGTTAGGTTGATTGGCAGGTACTGTATTGTTACAGGATCAGGACTCACAAAAGACAGATTAGGAGGCCAGGTAGCCTGGGGGGGCTTCTCAAAGGCTTGGCTGTATCATGACTTTGGCCCTCCTCTCTTACATTCTACATACCGACTTTCTATGATGGGGGAAAAAAAAAAAAAAATTTTAAATAAAGAACACAATAAGGTCTGCTGTGACAACATGCACAAAATCATTCTGGGCGACGTGTATGAGAGGCTCTCGAGCTGAAGTAACCAGTAAAACCCGGGTGTGAAATTGAAAGAAATCTTGCCCTTCAGTCAATTTTGGTTGTCCACAAAACATTAATCATCATCTGGCGCCATCGTTTTCCCATAAAAACAGCAAACTTTGCCGGCCACTTTGTTTTGAACACCAACGGATAAGATGGTTCATCCCGAATAATTTTTTTTTCAAAAATCTTTTTTTAAAAAAATTAAAAAAAAAAAAAAAATCTTCAGCATCATAGGAGGTAACAAACAGTTTTGAGCTAGACCACACAAGTTTAGGTTTTCCCACAAAAACGGGCGACCCACTCATCAATTTACTGGGGTTGCCTCGGTAAATATATAAGGGGGGCTTGCCACCGGCGATTGGGACAATTCTCAATTTCGCACTGTGCTCCGACAAGCTATGAAGTATATAGCGTGCCTGCATTCGCCGCTGCGTTCGAGGTTAAACAGGCGGGCATTGTGTGTAAGCGAGCCAACAATGAAACCCAAGCCAGGATTTAGAAATGGGATGCCCAAATTTGCTGGAAATTTCAAAACAGGGTGTCCAAATTGTTCACTTAGAATACTTTTTACATGTATAAATGACAGATGAAATAGGGTGTCCAAAATTGAAATAGGGTGTCCAAAATTGAAAGAGGGTGTCTAATAGACACACAGACACCCCTCTGGCTAATACTACGATGAGACCCTTCTTTTTGACCTCAGCGAGGGCGGCCTTTGGGCCTGTAGACTTCATTTGCGACCGCCCCGATGATGACTTGACATGGTGTCACAACCAAGCCAGCTCTGTCGATTCTCCATCATCATTATTTATAAACACACGAACTAAAAACAGTTCCACTTATTTTGGAGGTTGGTTTGGTCCTCTCAAGCAGGGCATCCGATCGTGTCAATCGTGAACAATCCAAGTAACGGCCAAAAAAATACCGGTCGACTGTGCTCAAGGTGGAGAGCTGAGGACTCTCTGATTGCTCCACAGAAAGAGTAGTGTATTGTGTGGTTGCTTTATGGCGTAATATGAGATGAGTATAAGCCACATTTTGTACGCACACAAAGCCTGGGGGACCAAATACACAGAGCTGCTTAACGGATAAAATTGCTTACCAAAAAATAAATAAAATAAATTTGCATGCATTTTGGCTGGTAGTCCGTTTGTTTATGTTTGCTAAATAGCAAAGCTATTTACTGAGCAATATTCTCTGCTTAGCAGCTCGGTGAAATCGGCCGCCAGAAGTCACGGTGCAAAGTCATATTACACACTAGCTCATGCCAATAGAGATTTAAAAAAAAATAAAATAAATAAAAAATAAATAAATAAAACCGACTTTTTGGTTAACAGGGTTGTACGAAGAGAGTAACACACCACAAACAACTACACACCACGTCTCACCACAGCAAAGACATTCCTCTTCCAACAATTTTGCGTGCGTGTGTGAGTTTGTGTAGCATAACGCTGTGTGGACCTGAGAACAAAAGATGTCCACAGAATGTAGGTACTTGATACGTTATGTGGACTTACACACGTCCACACAGTGTTTTCGTCAATCAGAAAAGTTCAATTTTCTGTGTATGTGTGTGTATTTTTTTTTCCATTTGAATTTTTTTTTGTGGGGGTGGTTTTCATTGATATCGTTAAATGCACAATACTCGACGCTTTCTTAACACAGTGTAAAACGCCGCACAATTTCTCGGTGTCCGTTATTATTAAATTTACTTTTTAACACTCGGTAATCAACACATACAGCAAACTCATAGCAATACTGGTTCTAATACTGAACAAATTTGGACAATAAATGAATATATAGATGTATATATGTCGATTACCTAGATTATTTGTTGAACACAATGTAAAAGCAAAAAGTCAGGGCGCGAAATTAAGACAATTTACTAGTTGCCCCAAGGCCAAACCGCCAACTGAGTCTCACGTTAAGGCCCTCCCTTTTTAGCCACTTTGGTTGTCCGAGAAACTTTGGGTGCCGGAAAGCTTGGCAAATCTCGGACTGACTGATCCATGAACGATAACAGTCCGTCTCGATTCAGACCTTTCCGCAATTTGTCCGATGACATTTCACAATCAAACTGGAAACTCCGTTTTCAAAACTGGCGTTTGATTCGAACACTTTTTTTTAATTTTTTTTTTTTTTAGGAAAACCATCATCAGTTACCGAAGTTGCTCCGTTGAACTTGCGCGGCTGCCGATCAGGGCAACCGAGTAACCCTTAATTTCGCTCCCTGAAAGTATCCAAGTGTTTTCTTGAACAAAATTAAAACTATCGTTATGAATATTTCTTTTATGAAATGTATTATTAAAGAGAATTTTAGGAAGTTGTTTTTTTGGCGTTCTGAGCTTACCAACGGAGTTACTTCATTAGGAGATTCTGACCGCGTTTAGTGCTGCAGTGGAAAGAAAGAAAAAAAAAAAAAAGAAAAAAAAAAATTAAGATGTGAAAAATGTATCAACAAAGCACCAAATGCATCAACTAACAATCAACAAATTGCATCAACTGACAATCAACAAACTGCATCAACACTCCATTTTACTCGCAGTGAACCACTTCGTTTTGTACAGCATGACAAAATGCTACACAAAAACATACATTCGCTATTCATATCAATCATGCACAATCAAAAATGTCAAAATCAAAATCACTCCCTGAAATTAATTAATTAATTAATTATCCCCTGAAGTGAGTTTAAATGCGGACTGAATCTTCATCAACACAAGCTGATAAGTGTTTAAAAGTCCACAATCCACCAATGCTTGCAGAAAATTAAGTCCACAAATATTTTGTTGTTCTTCAGGTCTAAACCAGTCAGCTACAGTTGAGATCCACTAACAAAATGCCAGTGGAAGGGATCCACCAACAAAATGCGTGGAAGTGATCCACCAACAAAATGCCAGTGGAAGTGATCCACCAACAAAATGCCAGTGGAAGTGATCCACCAACAAAATGCCAGTGGAAGTGATCCACCAACAAAATGCCAGTGGAGGTGATCCACAAACAAAATGAAATTTGAAAATCCACAATCCACTAATGCAAATCACCACCATCAATCTGATAAAAGCTCAGTCAACAAACCACCAAGTATCTATGAATCGCATTCACTGAAGAAATATTAGGTTTACAAGGTATGAAACACCTTTATGAAAGGAGTGTAACAGTGTTTCTGCCAAGAAGAAGGTTGGTTTTGATAAAAACTGGTAGTGAGGATATTTCTTTTATTTCAGGGATGTGAAATTGGTAGCGGGTCTGGGTGTCCCTTTGGTCTAGAGGACAAAGCCCCCCCTGAACCTCCTGTGGGCAGCAGGCCTGGGTCTCCCTTTGGTCTAGAGGACAAAGCCCCCCTGAACCTCCTGGATGTTTAATTTAGGAGGATTTACAGACTCTCCACATCACCACAAACAAGAAACAAGAGGTTTGAACACAACACAGGCTACTTCTTTCTTTCCTTGGTGGCTACTTAAATCTTTCACGAAAATGTTTAGGCAAAGGGAGATTTGTAAAAAAAATCCTGAAATCAGGAAAAATCCTGAGAAATCACAGGCCTGCTTATTTGTTGATCAGATCTAAACCAGCCAACTATTAAAGTGGGTGTTTGAGATCCACTAAAAACAAATATAAAAATCGCAACTGAAAGCGTGATCTAGTAACAATCCACTAACTCATGCCACAATCCACTAACTCGCGCCACAATCCACTAACTCGCGCCACAATCCACTAACTCGCGCCACAATCCACTAACTCGCGCCACAATCCACTAACTCGCGCCACAATCCACTAACTCGCGCCACAATCCACTAACTCACGCCACAATCCACTAACTCACGCCACAATCCACTAACCCACTCCACAATCCACTAACCAAACACATCAGTGCACACTCACTTCTGGTTCTGGGATCGTTTAGCCGGGTCATCTTCCTGATCGCTCCCGGCCAGGGAGCGGAGAGCGGCAATGGCAGCCACGTCATGGGATGTCTCAATGGTCGGACCAGCACCATGGCAGACCAGCTTGGGATCGGTCGACACGGCTACCAGGGAAAGATGCTCCGCCTTGTTACTCTGGACAACAGAATCAAGACACATACACAAAAATCTAATTAAATCATTATTATTATTATATTATTATTATACATTTCTGGTCATGAAACCAATGATCCCTCAAAAGCACACTTAAGCACTGTAGCTCGGAAACCTGTAAACAAGGGTGCTTGTTATGCAGGCATGTAAACTGCAGTTTGTCAAAAAAAGAGGAAAATGCCAGGCACAGCAAGAATTTATACACTGTTTTTCAGTTTTCAATGGCACAGCTGAAAAACCAAAAACAGAGGAAATCAGCCGATCCGCTGAAAAGTTGCATGCCTGGTTATGTGAACCAGAAACACCGGGGAGTGTCGTGGCCGAGCGGTCTAGCTTACCGGACTCAAGTTCTGGTGTTAGCAGCAGAATGTGGGTTCGAATCCCGGCCGTGACACTTGTGTCCTTGAGCAAGACACTTAACCATAATTGCTTCTCTCCACCCAGGGGTTAAATGGGTACCTGTGAGGGCAGAGTTGGTTGATTAGCCCTATATGCGCTGTAATGGCAGCAATTGAGCTGTATACTCCCCAGGGAGCTGAGATGGTTTCAGGAATGATTTATATGATTTATGAGCCTTATGAGCCTTATGAGCAGGGGTAATAATATAATGCGCCTTGAGCACCACTTAGTTGGTGGATACGTGCGCTATATAAGTCCACACAATATTATTATTATTATTATTAAACTCCTGCTCTTCCACGAGGGTTCTGGGTTCTTTTTATGTGCATTACTTTAATAATCTAGTACACGGGACCTACGGCTTAACGTCCCATCCGAAGGACAGGGCAATTATGGTCAAGTGTCTTGCTCAAGGACACAAGCACCGTGAGTCAACATGGAGTCAACATGGAGTCAAATATGGACAGGTGTCTTTCAAAGTGGACACAAGCCTCACTTTGAATCACATAGACCTGTGTATTACAACAAATACAGCAATGGCCGCTCGGTAGATCAACATCTACCCACCTCTGGGAAGTCGGTAAACTGGAGGAGGAGTCCCTGGGCCATGGCCAAGAACTCCAGCTGCTGACGAGGACGGGCCAGCTTCTTCTCCACGTAGTTGCCGGGGCGACCCTTCATGATACTGTTGGCCGTCGGGGACGACCCCTGGGTCAGCAACTCCCGGGCGATTTCCGACGTCACGCTGTTCATGGTCGGGGGCATCTTCTTAGTCAAGCTGGGTCCAGAGACGGGGGCACCGGGGGCGCGGTTCAGACCTTGGGGTCAGAGGTTGAACGGTAAATGTATTATTATTTGTAGGTTTACCTTTTCTTTTTTTGGCAAAATAAATATTAATGATAAGGGCAATTCCTCACGTTACATTTTTAAGGTATTGGGCACATTCTTAACGCCATAATTTCCTCACTTGTATATTTCACTCATCAGTTTTTTTCACATAAAGTTGCATTACTTCAGAAATTTGTTATACGTAAGCTATACACAGGAGTGTGATTGGGCAGTTTTGAAAAATCCATGTAAATTTTGCCAGGGGTATTGGGGCTGCCGTTGTGAACAGCGCTGGGGGTGAAATCTATAGTTCTGAGCGTTTGCTTTGCTTTCCTTTATTGCTTAAATCTTTAAAATCCGGAGGATCACAACACTGCGATTTGTAAAAATCCGGAAAAATCACCCCCCTGTACATGTATGTAAGAGAAACGTGACATTTTATGCATTTTCAAAAAATGTAACGCGAGTATCTAGCAACAGAAAATGCATGAAGGGGTAAAGCATGTCACAAAATGTCAGACAATTTTTAATACTTCTGTTTATGTTCCTTTTGTCACATTTTGTCACAAAATTGTCAAAATGTCACAGAATGTCACAGTTTTTTGGTCAATGAAATTTTGTCACAAAATGTCACCATGTCACAGATGATCCATTCTCTGCCCTTGTAGTAGTAGGAGGGTTAATACAAAATAAAATACAAAATGTTACCCAAGGAGTGTGATTGCTGATTCGGTGGTGAATTGCTTGGTCCAGGGAAACCACTGATGGTGTTAACACCAGGCATCATAGGCAGCAACCCGGGGGCAAGCTTGTGGCCTGGTATGGGCGATTCTATCTTCTTCTTGTCCCCGCCTACACAAGGGGTCAGATAGGTCAGAGGACAGATTTGTTACAGGCAGGTTTTGACCATTCTCTGCCCTTGTAGTAGTAGGAGGATTAATACAAAATAAAATACAAAATGTTACCCAAGGAGTGTGATTGCTGATTCGGTGGTGAATTGCTTAGTCCAGGGAAACCACGCAGAGCTTGGGGGTGCAAATCAGCCTGCCACAGTTTCAGCTCAGTGGACGAATACGCTGGTGCAGTTTGCCAACTAGGCAATCAAGGAGAGCCTTTCACGATGTTCAACTTCAAAACGCTACTGTGTTGGTCAAGCACTTTCATGCAGGTTGGCTTGACCGCGTATGGCTATAGCTGGTGTAACAGGCCTGAATTTGTAATGTGACCTTTTCACCAGATATACTTCATAATTTGATGACTGTATTCTCCCAAAATAAAAAGGTATCCCCCAAATGAGCTATATAAAGGCTGTGCCGGGTACCCGGATACCCGACTGAAACTGTCATTACCCGGTTCCATTTTTCGATTCCCATTACCCGTAAACGACTTTTGAAAATTTGGACTGAACGTTTAAGCCGCACAAATGGAAGTCTCTGATTTTTTTTTGTTAACATTTTTTTTGTGCGGGGAATGGGGATGCCCTATTACGACTCGAATAAAACAAGGTAAACTTAATTTTGGTGTTTTTACAGGCACCCGGGTATCCGAAAGATTTCCAATTTCGGGTATCCGGTTCCCGAAATAACCAAATACGCACAGCCTTGAATTGAGCTACCAACAGAAATTCTGTGTTAAACTCTCTGTCTGACTGGTCTTGGGGTGTTCCGTACCCACCATCCTGACAACCTCTTCAAAGAGAAACCTTTCTGATATCTTGAGGGGAAATTATAGGGCTCCAGGAGTCTTCACATACCTTTCTTGTCTATATTCTCCTTGAAGGTGACTTTACGATCGCCAGAACTGCCGTCATCGCCCTACAAAAAAAAACAAAAAAAAGAATTCGTAAGGGATAAATTGATATTTACATGGTAATATGCGCCAGGTTTTTGCACGGGGCAAAATTTATTATTTAGAACATGCATTGCCATCCGCGACCCAGCGCTCAAACTTCACATGCACTTCTGGTTATATATAGCAAGAAACATTTGCAATTTCCATTTAGGATGGATGAGTCACTCTTCAGGGGGGTGATTTGAACAAAAGTAAAAAAATCCTGAAAAATGGGTAGCTGGCCTGGATCTCCCTTTGGGTCTAGAGGACAAAGCCCCCCTGAACCTCCTGGATGTTCAATTTTGGAGGATTTACAGACTCTCCACATCCCCACAAACAAGAAACTAGAGGGTTGGACACAATACAGGCCTACTTCTTTATTTCCTTGGCGACTACTTCTCTTCTTTCAAGAATATTTTGAGGCAAAGGGAGCTTTTTAAAAAAAATCCTTAAATCAGGAATAATCCTGAAAAATCACAGGGCCAACTCTTCTAACCTCAGTCTTGAGAGCGGACTTCCCCGGGGTGTTGGCAGACGACGGAGGGGTGGAGGAGTAGCCCATCTCTTTCAGCATTTCTTCGGCCGCGGCACGCTTGGCGATCTTCTTCTTGGGCCCTTTCCCCATGCACGTTTTGCTGTCGGCAGTGACCTGCAGGATTTCAAAAACAAACGCCGATATCAGGGTTGACACACTTTCAGAAACATTCCCTTTCCAGTATAAGGAATGATATTTTCACGACTTTTCCAGGATAAGGAGATTTTTCTTTACTTTCCATGTAAAGAAATATTTTCCCCCCCCATGACAGCGAATATCACTTTCCAGTACTTTTCCAGGTCAAGGAATATAATCTTCCTGTTCTTTTCCAGGACAAGGAATATAATCTGTCCAGTACTTTGCCAGGACAAGCAATATTATCTTCCTGTACTTTTCCAGGTCACGGAATGCCATTTCCCCTAGAATTGTCCAGGTCGAGAAATTGTTATTTTCCTGCACTTTTCAAGGACAGAGAATGTAATTTCCCTCTGGATTTTCCAAGACAAGGAAAGTCATTTTCTAGGAATTAATTGGAATACCACAATCTAATGCTGCAGTCAATTCTAAAATGATTTTGCAAAATAATTTCTACAAAAACATGGATACTTTCCAACTCCATGCTCTTTGAGAGTCAAAGTCATGGTACAGCCAAGCCTTTGAGAAGCCTGGCCAGGCCCAGGCTTTGCCCAGGCCTACTGTCTGATACAACCCCCTATCTGACCACAAAAGATCCTTTACTAAGGAATAGATCTCAAGTAAGACTTATTGCGGTGACACCATGTGGAATCTCAATTGAGTAGTAATTAGTTCTGAAAAGAACTGGGGGTACAACTCGACGTTTCGATCAGTATGCTCTGTTAATGCAGACTTGACTGACACCTCGGCTGTCTTTTGTTCACAACCGCAGCCATTATAATGAGCTCTACTTGGCTGGGCTAGGCCCTCCAGAAGCCCAGGTTAGGTTGATTGGCAGGTACTGTATTGTTACAGGATTAGGACTCACAAAAGACAGATTAGGAGGCCAGGTAGCCTGGGGCCTGGCCAGGCTTCTCAAAGGCTTAGCTGTACCATGACTTTGGCCCTTCCTCCCTAAAGGTTCAATATAATATTGGTAATCTTGTCAAAATTGCATCTAAGAGTATGTGCGCTCTCTTTGGCCGCGTTCACACTAGATCCGGCAAGGGCGATCAACGGAGGATCAGATCCTGCAAGGGCGATCAAACTGATCGCGGACGCGTTCACACTTGAGTCTGATCGTGCATTGATCCCCCTAGCCCGACCGTCGGTTCAACGGAAGTTCCACACTGCTCGTGTGACAGGTCAACTGAGCAAGGTCATTGATTGTGCGCACACGCAGGCACACGCGTTGCCCGGGGTGATGCATGTCCAAAAAACATGCCAGCTCCCCCTCCGACCACATTCGACCCCGTACAACAGCAGCAGCTTCGGCCATGTCGTACAAGAAATAACGTAAACAACCACCAACAACACTAAACCTTAAGTGTACTATAATACTGCGACAAGAAAATACAAAATATGGATATACAAAATGATTTTCAAATACTAATGAAAACCGTGGTATTATGATAAAAAAACACGAAAGCCTGATGAGAAGGAAACTGGTCGATGCATAGAGGTAGAAATGGTCGAAGCATGTGGTTCGTCACGTACGGTTGTTGCATGCAGAACAGGGATGCAAATGCCAAGTACCATTCAAATCGTGTAATGTTCTTTTGTGCACAGAAATGCTGTGTTACGTGTTGGAACCAGTGTAATAAGGGGACGCTCTCATTGCATAACCAACACTGGTTGTTTACAAGCTTTCGCGGTTTATTTTTTTCAACTCGCGCTCCAGTCTGTTTGATTAGACCGAAGTCGGTGGGTCAAATTGCGGGTCTGATCCTGCGTTGCGTTCACACTACGTTTTTGATCCACCTTGCAGGATCAGATCCTCCTTTGATCCCGCAATAAAGGGGGATCAAAAAGGAGGATCAGATCCTGATCGCTCTTGCGTTCACACTAGCTGTTGATCGCCCTTTGATCGCCCTTGCAGGATCTGATCCTCCTTTGATCGCCCTTGCCGGATCAAGTGTGAACGCGGTCTTTGAATCAAGATACCATGACTTTGGCCCTCCTCCCGGACCTATGAAAGGTTAAAAAATACTTGCCAGTGATGTGTATTCTGTATTGGTTTCACGTGGTAATGCATCTACACCGTACATGGGAATATGATCTACACAGTTATTCCACCCTTTCAAAAGCGGACAGACGATGGGTTTTGGCGGGTGTGTCAACCCGCTGGCAAAAATGGACCCAGAAAAAAGGAGGGTCAATAACACATCAAGAACCGAATAGAACAGAATGGTTCTATGAAAACACCACATGCTTGATACCAGATCTTGATGTCCCCCAAAGGCCGCGATGACGTACCTGAATGGTGAACTCCCGTCGACGCGTGCGTAGGCCCATCCGTCCGGTTTGCTCGGTAGTGGTGTGGTCCTCCACGACGGAGAACACCGGCTCCTTCTTGTTGGTCGCCTGTAGTATCTGGACGAGACGGCTGATGGGGTTCAGGCCGGATGCCTCGTACTCGGGATTGGTGGCACGAGACTGGTCAAGTACAAAAAGCAATAAGATATTAACAGATTGCAAAAATAACCTGACTTAAACAAGAATTATACTCTTCATAGCAATAAGCTTGGGCATTATCGATTTTTTTCCCTCCACGATAGATCGTCAAACATATATCGCGATTCTCGATAGTATCATTATTAGTTTTTCATTTGTGTACGATTGCTTTAGAGCCGACAACCACAGGTATACATTCAATTCCCAACACTTCTGGGTCCCAGAGGGCGTTAGTGATGTCACACTGCCTCACCTTGATCAGGGACTTGCTCTTCTTCTTCCTCAGCTGGAAGTAAGGGCGAGGGCGCTCTACCTTGGGCAGGGACGGCAGCATGTGGAGGTTCTTCACCATGGCCTCGGCTGCCTTTCTCTTGGCGTTCTTCTTGGAGTTGCCCGAGCCCTCCGTCTTGTACTCGCCGACGTGGCACTCCACACGGAAGTTCTTCAGATGAGGAGGCCCTTTCTCCTCGGCTACCTGGCCAATCAAACGAAGTGCAAATGTGTTTTTTTTTGGCCAAAAAAGACAAGTTTTCAGTTTCTGGTCATAGGTCGGCTACAAAATCGGTGCAGTGGCATTTAAAATTTTTTTTTGGGGGGGTTGGGGGTTTGGTAATCTTTATTTTTTGTCAACCAGTTAGGGAGGAGGGCCAAAGTCATGGTACAGCTAAGCCTTTGAGAAGCCCGGCCAGGCCTAGGCTACCTGGCCTCCTAATTGTCTTTTGTGAGTCCTAATCCTGTAATAGGTAAAACTTGTAGCTTTGCATGGTGAGGATGATAAGTAGGACTAATTGCGGTGACACCATGTGGAATCTCAATTGAGTAGTAATTAGTTCTGAAAAGAACTGGTGGTACAACTCGACGTTTCGATCAGTATGCTCTGATCGTCCTCAGGAGAATGCCGGACTCTGGAAAATGCTGCTGCTTAAGTAGACTGCTGGAGGATCATCCCATGAATGGATGCTGGAGGATTAGTTCGTTGAGGCGCGCAGGCGGGAAACTGTGAGACTATCAGACTAGGATCCTAGGGGTTGGGGGAGAGGAGTGTGTGCTCACTGAACTGAATCAGTTGTTGACAAGCACAGGGGGAGGGTGGTTGACTTAGGATATAGGAGATCCCTCAGTCTGGGGTGGGTTATGGACTTTGGATATAGAAGATCCTTCAGTCTGTAGTAGTGGTCGCCAAATGTCGCTGATGTAGAAGCCGATATCCTGTAGCACAGTGTCGTGTTTGACGATCTCGATGGCCTCTCTGATGCGTCTGGGGTGTGATGAGTTGGGCTGCCTGCCAGTCGATTTGGTGGTCCTTGATGTGCGAGTGCTTGACGATGGCGGACTTCTCGAAATCTCCTCTGCACTTCTACACACCCACAAGGACAAACCGGACCTAAACAACAGAGCGGGAGTCTACCGGATCCCCTGTGAGTGCGGTAAGGTGTACATCGGCGAAACAGGATGCAACCTCCCCATCAGATTGAAGGAACACAGAGCACTACTACAGACTGAAGGATCTTCTATATCCAAAGTCCATAACCCACCCCAGACTGAGGGATCTCCTATATCCTAAGTCAACCACCCTCCCCCTGTGCTTGTCAACAACTGATTCAGTTCAGTGAGCACACACTCCTCTCCCCCAACCCCTAGGATCCTAGTCTCATAGTCTCACAGTTTCCCGCCTGCGCGCCTCAACGAACTAATCCTCCAGCATCCATTCATGGGATGATCCTCCAGCAGTCTACTTAAGCAGCAGCATTTTCCAGAGTCCGGCATTCTCCTGAGGACGATCAGAGCATACTGATCGAAACGTCGAGTTGTACCACCAGTTCTTTTCAGAACTAATTACTACTCAATTGAGATTCCACATGGTGTCACCGCAATTAGTCCTACTTATAATTCTGTAATAATACAGTACCTGCCAATCAACATAACCTGGGCTTCTGGAGGGCCTAGCCCAGGCAAGCAGAGCTCATTGTATAGGCCAGTAGGCAGGGGAAAAGCCTGGGCCTGGCCGGGCTTCTCAAAGGCTTGGCTATACCATGACTTTGGCCCTCCTCCCTTGAATATGTGGTTATTGAACACGCAGACAAAACAACAACTCAACAACATGCTCTACACAGTAGCAGGGGCGTGAATTGACAAAAGTAAACAAATCCTAAAAAATGGGTAGCGGGCCTGGGTCTAGAGGACAAAGCCCTCCTGAACCTCCTGGATGTTTAGTTCTGGAGGATGTACAGACTGTCCACATCCCCACACACAAGCAACTAGAGGTTTGGACACAATACAGGCTACTTCTTTCTTTCCTTGGTGGCTACTTCTCTTCTTTCAAGAACATTCTGAGGCAAAGGGAGATTTGTAAAATATCTTGAAATCAGGACAAAGAGGTTACAGGCCTGCAGTAGCTATTTTTAGCGTTCCAAAATACAATCTCTGCCGATCACAGCACACAGACTCACCGTGTAACAAAAGGTAAAATATCAGTCCAAAAAAACTCACTAAGCAATTAGTTTGATGGGTAACACCATGTGTAATAACTCTGAAAAGAACCGGTTCTGAAAAGAACTGGTTCTGAAAAGAACCGGTTCTGAAAAGGATAGTCACTACTTATTCAAACAAAACAAGTAAGCTAGATCAAGATCACCTCAACAAGAGTAAAGGGTAAATCAAGAGGAAGTTCCACTTGGATAGCTTCTTCCCTAGAACAGCATTACAATGGAACGCCCTTCCAGCTGATTGCTTTCCACCAACTTACGATCTATTTAAGTTTAAGAAAAACATCAACAAATGTAACCTTGCTTAAATGGTGGATGACATATCGCATATGTAACCCCTTACACTCTAGTGGCTATTGGCCTTGTTTAGGGTGACTGACCATGAAATGAAATTTAAAAAAATTAAAAAATAAATAATAATAAAAAAATCCTGTTGCAGTAAACAATCATCCAAGGGAAGAAATTATTAACTCAAAAGAAGATATTCCTCATAAAACGTGGATCTTACCTTAAAGATGACGGACATGTTGTGTTGGTGAGCCTTCTCGTAGACAATACTAATGTCTGACTTGAGTGCATCTTCCTCGCTCACTTTGACTGTCGGATAAAAATGAAAATGGCAGATTTATATGAATTCTGACCAAAAACCTGCAGTGAATCAACAAACATAATTTGTTTAAATGCTACCCCCCCCCCCTACAGGTATTTCACAGACACCCTGCTGAATGCAACACAATGCAACATCAGCAAAGTGTGCAGGCCTGCTAAGTGCAACAAGATCCACCAGCGAGAACAATGGTCCTTTTGTTCTCTGCTAAGTGCAACAAGATCCACCAGCGAGAACAATGGTCCTTTTGTTCTCTGCTAAGTGCAACAAGATCCACCAGCGAGAACAATGGTCCTTTTGTTCTCTGCTGAGTGCAACAAGATCCACCAGCGAGAACAATGGTCCTTTTCTTCTCTGCTAAGTGCAACAAGATCCACCAGCGAGAACAATGGTCCTTTTGTTCTCTGCTGAGTGCAACAAGATCCACCAGCGAGAACAATGGTCCTTTTGTTCTCTGCTGAGTGCAACAAGATCCACCAGCGAGAACAATGGTCCTTTTGTTCTCTGCTGAGGGCAACAAGATCCACCAGCGAGAACAATGGTCCTTTTGTTCTCTGCTGAGTGCAACAAGATCCACCAGCGAGAACAATGGTCCTTTTGTTCTCTGCTGAGTGCAACAAGATCCACCAGCGAGAACAATGGTCCTTTTGTTCTCTGCTGAGTGCAACAAGATCCACCAGCGAGAACAATGGTCCTTTTGTTCTCTGCTGAGTGCAACAAGATCCACCAGCGAGAACAATGGTCCTTTTGTTCTCTGCTAAGTGCAACAAGATCCACCAGCGAGAACAATGGTCCTTTTGTTCTCTGCTGAGTGCAACAAGATCCACCAGCGAGAACAATGGTCCTTTTGTTCTCTGCTGAGTGCAACAAGATCCACCAGCGAGAACAATGGTCCTTTTGTTCTCTGCTGAGAGCAACAAGATCCACCAGCGAGAATAATGGTCCTTTTGTTCTCTGCTGAGGGCAACAAAATAAAAAAAAATTAAAAAAAATTAAAAAAAGTAAAGTCTGTCCCGAGCCATATTGGCTCATCAGGCCGGTGTTTATCTCCGATTTTCGTTGGCATGAAACGACTGAAAATATTTCCATTCCCCCTGGATGGGATGACAGTCCATCGCAGGTTACTTCCCCAGCTATTGCCAGGTACCCATTTATACTCCTGGGTGAAGAGAAGCAATTACAGTGGACACAAGGACACAAGCACCACGGTCGCGTTGAGGATTCGAAACCCACATTCTGGCGACTCGGCCATCAGAACCCAAGTCCAATGCACTAGACTGCTCGGCCATGGCACCCCATAAGGGCAACAAGATGTAACAACATTTCGTTGTGTGCCCGGAAGAAGGACGTTAACGAAAGTGTGACCGGCAAAAGGTCGTAAGCAATTAATGTGCAATATTGTGTTTCAAGGACACCGAGTGTGAAAGTGTGGTCGTTTTTTTGACATTTATAAGTTACATTCCGCATGGGAATGGAAAAACATGTCTTGGGAGTACTTCTAGCAACAAATATACTGAACAGCAAAAGAAACGCAAGTCCAAGGACAGCAAAAGAAACGCAAGTCCGAGGTCTTGTCAAGTTTTTAAACAGAAGACAAACCATTTTGATTCAATTCACTCATTTAATGAAAAATGCTTTCAATTTGTGAGCTGAAAGTGACTGTTGAATGTGAAAATCTTGCAATGCAATTTCAACAGTCACTTTCAGCTCACAAATTGAAAGCATTTTTCATTAAATGAGTGATTAGAATCAAAATGGTTTGTCTTCTGTTTGAAAACTTGACAAGACCTCAGACTTGCGTTTCTTTTGCTGTTCAGTATATATAACAGTTATGCCCTACTTTTTTTCAAAAGAGCCATTTTATTGCTTACGACCTTCTGCTGGGACAAAAAGTTGTATTTTGTGTGCCTGGAAGAAGGTCGTAGAGCCTTACGATCTTCTTCCGGGCACACGACGATTCGTTGCATCTTGTTGCATTGAGCATCGAGTTTATACAAATGCACATTTAAAAGGGCAATATCGTCACGATCAGAGCAGACTTTCAACAGGGCATGGAATCGGTGTCCTCGTTTAAAATGCACACAGCGACCGGAAATTACTGGCTATTTATGCAGCAGCAACGATAATAACTGTGACCTTATCATGCGGGGGTATTATTTTCAGTCACTGAGTTAATCTAAAACTAGCACTCCGATTCCATGCCCTGTTGATGGCAACAATATTGTCCCTTTCATACTTTTTTACACATGATTATTTGCGGTAAAATTGAATATTTATTTTCATCAACTCTTTCATCTTTACGCAGAATGGTTGGTAGGTATGTTTTAGAAGAAAACAAATTTAGTCAAAAAAAAAGAAAGAAAAAAAAGTCTGATTTCTGGTCATAGGCTTGCTTCAAATTCAGTGTGGTGACACGCTTTTTTTTTTGGTTTTGCCAAACCAGTGAAATACCAGTGATACATGGTTGTTGGAACCAGACCAGATTTCCCAAGCACAAAAAGTGTGGTGGCTAAGAGAGGCCTCACAAATCGGGCAAACGTTCCTATCCCCCTATGTGAAAAAGCCGTTTAAAACACAGCACAGCAGAATTCCAATCTTGGCTGCAATTGGACATCGTTTCATAGCAACAACAAAAAAGAAAAAAAAAGAAAAGAAAAACTAAAAATGACAATTTGCGGGGCTGAGCCGACACATGCAGAGACCAGAAATCAGAGACTTTTTTTGTTGTTATTTTTTTGGCCTTATTCTTAATTCATAAAGAAATTAATTTGCATTAATTTTTGGATACTTACTTGAGTTGGCAGGTGGGTCCGAAGTACCAACAGCCTAAAGAAAAAAAAAGAAAAAAAAACATTTGGTTCATAAATCAGGAAATTTCAGGAGTGTGATTTGACACAAGAATCATCCCATGAACGTGGGACCCAAAGTGTGACATGGAGGTCAAAATTTCAAGTTCATTAAATAAAGAAAAGAAAAAAAACAGTTTTGTTACCTTATTTATCATAGGTTTGTAGATTGTCATCTTTTAAAATAATAGATACAAACATTAACACTGGTGTCATGTATTTACTTCCTGCTTCACCTGATATGAGGTTAACGATGTAACAAAATTACAAGTTACGTTGTGTAATATACTGACTAAAGTTAATGGATCAAAATAGGGGAGACCCAAGAAATTTTTGTTTGTTGTCATAGTAGGTCTGTATGAGATGCAACAATAGGTGAATGTTATAATCATCAGCTCGTACGATGTAAGGAATAACACAGGCCCCAATATCTGAAATACATGGAAAACACAAGTGTCCCACGTTCATGGAATGACCCACAAGTAAAAAATCTTGAAAAATGGGTAGCAGGCCTGGGTCTCCCAGGACAAAGCCCCCCTGAACCTCATGGATGTTTAAATTTTGGAGGGTCCACATCCCCACAAACAAGAAACCAGACGTTTGGACACAATACAGGCTACTTCTTTCTTTCCTTGGTGGCCACTTCTCTTCTTTCGAGAACATTTTGAGGCAAAGGAAAATTTGTAAAAAAAAAATCCTGAGATCAGGAAAAAACCTGAAATCACAGGCCTGGTGTACTCTTGTGACTTACCTCGTCCTTGAGCTCTGGGAATGGGTCTACCTCCACAGACTTCAGCGCTTTGAGAGCGGCGTTCTGACGTGCGTCCTTCCGGGTGCGCCCTTCCCCGATGAACTCACGATTGCCTACAGTGACCTTCACGTAGAAAGTTGGACGAGGACCTGCATACCTGCGATAACAGAAAAACAAACTTTTTGGTATTAGTTAGGCACCTTCTGGGATAAGTTGAAGGAAAGTTTTTCCGCAAAGGGTATATCATTGTGGAAACGTTGGATTCTTTTCCTAGATAGATTTTTTCCCCGATACAAAGCACATATTTACCCGCAATATGTTTATAGACTCCCCACTGAGCAGTATGCGGTTTGGCCAACTGATAAGATCTCACAGCCCTTTGCGGTTTTGAGAAGCCAGGCAATGTTTACGCAATGTGACATGCCTGATTTATTTTGTGAGAGTATTGCATCAAGGACAATCTAGTCTTACTCTATGTCAATGAAAGAGCCGATCTTTAGCAACAGAACACATAGATTTGCTTTTAAATAAAAAGTAATACAGATCCGAAATTATTCAATACCATGAAGATTTTAAGAATGAATTGTTCTTCAGCAATCACTCGGCACAATCACTCGGCCAGTGACCAAACCGCCAATCCACCCAGCAGGGACCACACAGCAGGCTTCCAGTAGATAACGATCTCAATGTCTGTGGTTTAGTCTTCATGTAAACAAATTGCCTGGTCTAGTTTCAATACTTCATAGCCCAAAAACAAGAAAACCGAAGACATATTTTGTTTGGCCTAATCAATGACAACATTTCAAATACTAACCTTGGGTGGAATGGCGGGCGTGGTCCAGGCATCCCCTGTCCCCTGAAGTCGGCGAGACCTCCTGGCCCTCTGGGTTCTCCCCCCATGCCTGGTCCCTGCGGCCTCATGCCGCCATGCCCGCTGCCGGGTCCGCCGGGACCCGTCATAGCTGGCCCCCCAGGTCCGGGGTTGGCGGGTCCCTGGGGTCGGGGTGGACGGAAGCCGTGACCTCCCCCTCGCCCGCCCCTGAAGTAGTTGTAGTGGGGCATGGGGTCGGGTCCAATGGGCGTGTACTGAATCACGACGCCCGCCTTCATGGCCTGGCTGTTCAGCTCCACCGTGGCCGTCAGGGCGTTCGGGTTGGGCTGGGAGGATTTCTGAGTGCGCTGTCTAGGCTTGGGGGCCGGCAGATTGCAGTTGAGCAGGGCTTGTTCCGCAGCTTGGTGCTGAGCCTTCTTGATGCTTGTGCCCTGCAACCAATAATTATTATCATTAATTTCTGGTAATGAATCCAAGGAAGCCTCAAAAGCACACTTAAGCACTGTAGCTTGGAACCCTGAGGAAACCTGTAAACAAGGGCGCTTGCTATGGTTTTCCCCATAGCGATCGATAATTTGTGATTACCACTCAAAAGAGTATTTTCACAAAGTGTCACCGCAAACGGTCTTAGGGAGGAGGGCCAAAGTTATGGTACAGCCAAGTCTTTGAGAAGCCAGGCCAGGCCAGGCCTGGGCTACCTGGCCTCCTAATCTGTCTTTTGTGAGTCCTAATCCTGTAACAATACAGTACCTGCCAATCAACATAACCTGGGCTTCTGGAGGGCCTAGCCCAGCCAAGTAGAGCTCATTATAATGGCTGCAGTTGTGAACAAAAGACAGCTGAGGTGTCAGTCAAGTCTGTGTTAACAATAAGAGCTCTTTGAGATCTATTCATTAGCAAAGGGTCTTTTGTGCTCAGCTAGGGGATTATACAGGCCCTGGGCAAAGCCTTCTGGGCTTCTCAATGGCTTGGCTGTACCACAACTTTGGCCCTCCTCCCTCACTTGATCTGCGATGTTACTTTAGTCAGGCTTGCTGACTTTTGCTGCACAAAATGATACAATCCGTTCTTGCTTCTGTGAGTCCGTTATCCATATAAGAACATTATACGTTTAGCAATGTCAGGGCCTTGAAATACCCACTGGATGGCTGTTACAGAGGCCACTAACTAGCATCAGTCTATTGCACGTTATGACCAAACTAGACCAGCTGTCTTGATAGGTTTACATTACACAGGTGTGTGACTTGGCAAAAGTAAATAATCCTGATAAATGGGTAGCGGGCCTGGGTCTCCCTTTGGTCTAGAGGACAAAGCCCCCCTGAACCTCCTGGATGTTTAATTTTGGAGGATTTACAGACTCTCTACATCCCCCACAAACAGGAAACTAGAGGTTTGAACACCAATATGGGCTACTTCTTTCTTTCCTCGGTGGCTACTTCTCTTCTTTCAAGAAAAGTTTGAGGCAAAGGGAGATTTGTAAAAAAAACAAAATCCTGAAATTAGGAAAAATCCTGAGAAATCACAGGCCTGCCCAGCTCGATTTTGGGCAGCACGAACAGCCTGATCATGTTTGAGGCCGATGGCGTTAAGGTCGTCTATGATCTGTGAAACGTAGGTGCGGCGCAGGCTTTCACCCTGTGGGAAGGGTTCTGATGGTTGGGTTTTTGTGGTGTGCCATGGCCGAGCGGTTTAGTGCATCGTATTTGTGTTCTGATGGCCGAGTCGTCAGAATGTGGGTTCGAATCCCGACCGCGACCATGGTACTTGTGTCCTTGAGCAAGACACTTTGCCATAATTGCTTCTCTCCGCCCAGGGGCAAATGGGTACCTGTGAGGGCAGAGTTGGTTGTTGTTGTGTTTGATTAGCCCTATATGCGCTGAAATGGCAGCAATTGAGCTGTATACTCCCCAGGGAGCTGAGATGACTTCAGGAATGATTTATGCACCTGATGAGCAGGGGTAATAATGTACAGCGCTGTGATACCTTGTGTAAGAGCGCTTTATTATTATTATTATTGGTTCATGAAGACGAAGGCGACTTCTCAGCAGAATAGTTGTAGCAGGATAGTTGTAGCGGGATAGTTGTAGCGGGATAGTTGTAGCGGTATAGTTGTAGCGGGATAGTTGTAGCGGGATAATTGTAGCGGGATAATTGTAGCGGGATAGTTGTAGCGGGATAGTTGTAGCGGGATAGTTGTAGCGGGATAATTGTAGCGGGATAGTTGTAGCAGGATGGTTGTTTAAATTTTGGAGGATTTACAGACTCCACAACCCCACAAACAAGAAACTAGAGGGTTTGGACACAAAGGGTTAACACTGAATGACATTTTTAATTTAAAGCAAGTGCTTCCGTACCTTGGCGTCATACTTGTGACTGCCGAGTATGAGTCGGACTGTGAACTGTTTCTCGTGGGCTGGACCCGTTTCCTCCACGAGTTCATACTGAGGTTGGAGTTTGTTAAAACGAGCGAGCTCGTTGAGATGGCACATGGGTGTCTTCTCTTTGGTGTTTGCCATGTTCAGCTAGGAGACGAGGAGAGAAAAAGTGGTTCAGCTCCATCCTACATACAGGACCTGTTGCAACTTCGCAACCTGTGACCAGGCCTCGGATCTTCTTCATTCACAGATACTCTCTGTGTTCCCAAAACTCGCCTGGCAACCTAAGGGGACTGGGCCTTATCCAGCTGTGCACCGCGTCTCTGAAACTCCAGACGAGTTAACTCCAGACGAGTTAACTCCAGACGAGTTAAGGGACACAACTGCTCTGTCATCATTCAAACGCCATCTTAAGACACATCTCGTCAATCTTTCATTTGATCTACACTGATTTTCAAGTGACCGGCGCCTTTGAATGGGTCTCCCAATACTGTGCGCCTTATAAATGCTCTGTTATTGTTATTATTATAAAAACAAAATCAAAATCATCTCCTGGGGCCAATTTCATAGAGCTGCTTAGCGCATTTCTTTGGTTACCAGCCAAACTTTCTTATAAAATGTATGTATTTTGGGCTGGTAGTCCGTTTTATGTTGCTTAGCAACAATATTTGCTTAGCAAAATTCTCTGCTTAGCAGCTCTACAGTATGAACTTGGCCCCTGAAGATGATAAGAGTATACGATTAAAAACCCTCCTACAATCAGTGCAATTTTTGAAACAACCCATTCAGGCCACTCCAAGCCATTAGCTGTTGCCAGTGGCCTCCTATGGTTACCCTTCTGTGCACTGTCACACCACTGAGATTAATAATAATAATAATGTGGACTTATATAGCGCACGTATCCACCAAACTGGTGCTCAAGGCGCATTATATTATTACCCCTACTCATCAGGCTCATAAATCATTCCTGAAACCATCTCAGCTCCCTGGGGAGTATACAGCTCAATTGCTGCCATTACAGCGCATACAGGGCTTATCAAACACAACAACAACCAACTCTGCCCTCACAGGTACCCATTTACCCCTGGGTGGAGAGAAGCAATTATGGTAAAGTGTCTTGCTCAAGGACACAAGCACCATGGTCGCGGTTGGGATTCGAACCCACATTCTGACGACTCAGCCATCAGAACACAAATCCGATGCACTAAACCGCTCGACCATGGCACTCCATGCAGGGTAAGGTGGTCTCCCATTGATACACTGCAGGCCATACTATGCACTCCATGCAGGGTAAGGTGGTCTCCCATTGATACATTGCAGGCCATACTAATATGTTCAAATATTTACAGTGGCCTTGGGTGGCACACAGTTGATTTTGTTAGATTACTTGGAAAGGACAGCAGGCTTGTATGTACTAAAGGTTGGTGAAGAACATATTGAAAATTTAGCGGATTCGAGTGGCCTCCATGTGTAGTAGGGTTAAGATTGGGCGATAATATTCACTAACACGATAATATCAACTATCATGATACCTTTTGTTATTCGATTACGATATCGAGATGTTGGCAAATTGGGATAAAAAAAAGCATGTCAGCATTTTTAGTTTTCTTATATTTTTTTTTCGGTATGAAACGATTGCAGTCAAAATTGCTGGATGGATTGGAATTCTGCTGTGCTGTATTTTAAACGCTTTTTTTTTTTTTTTACATATAGGGGTATGAACATTTGCCTGATTTGTGTGGCCTCTCTTAGCCACTGATTTTGAAGCTGACCTATGACCAGAAATCAGACCTTTTTTTTTTTTGGCCTCAAGGCTGCTGTATGATCTTATTCACTCTCTGCCAGTGTTGGAGCAAATGCCGGGAACCTCAAGACCAAGGCCGGGACCCTCAAGGCCAAGGCCACGATTATTATTATTACAAAAAAGTCACATCTTTACAAATCGCTGGTATACATGTCACAACAAAGAAACTAATATTTATTTGCCATCCACAGTCTACACACTTTGGTATAGTAGTAACAATGGGAAAATGGCAAATAAACATCTATTCGACTTAATAAAAAAAATAATAAAAAAATAAAAAATAAAATATTAAATTTGAAAATGTTACTTTGTCAAAATGTGACAAAGTAAAATTTTTGTTTTCTTTTAGTTTCTTTGTTGTTACATGTATACCAGCGATTTGTAAAGATGTGACTTGTTTTATAATAATAATAATCGTGGCCTTGGCATTGGCTTTGAGGGTCCCGGCCTTTGGCTCCAACACTGCTTTCTGCACATGTGGCCTTCTAGCAGTGGAAATGCCACCCAGTGTGTTTGAGGTGGCACGCTGGTGTCAAGTAAGCATTGTGCGCACACTTAATACACGTATGTTACAGCGCTACACGTTTGCGTACTTCTGCCTGCTGGAGATATTCAGCATATATGCACATCACCTGCAAAATACGCCATAAATGGCTGCACTATCGATCTACAGTGAAAGAGAAAAAAAAAAGAAAAAGAAAAAAAACGCCCTCTATAGCTCATGCATGGTACGGATCTAGTTACCTCAGTTGGACCTGCACCTGCCGCCCCAGCAGGACCGTGCACAACTTGGCCTACTGTCCCTAAGCCTGCCAACATATGACCAGCATTATTAGGAGCAGAGGGTGCCGCTCCAGACCCCGGTGAGCGCACCGGCATTGGGCCGCTGGCGATGGGGTGGGAGGTCACTTGGGACATGATCGCAAGATTTGCTGCAGATGGGGGAGAAAAAAAAAGAAACAATAAAAGATTAGATGAAGTCAATTACATGATTTGGTGATTATTTGAAAAACACTACACAGCCTTAACCCTAACCCTCCAGGGTATTTTGGCTAGAAACCCTGCCAGATGCATCAGATTGCATCCTTTGTCAAAGTGACTTGGCTGCCCAATGCAGCAAGATCCATCTGGTCACAAATCTCAAGGCCGAACTGCCTCAGAGTCTGTGGTCACCCAACGCAGCAGGATACAACTCTGGCATTGTTCAATGGGACCAGCTCTCAATAGCCTCAGACTTGGCTGCTTATGCACTGGTGTTGACAGTTGGACAGCTGAATGCATCAAAGTGCACCAGACTTTTCCACCTGATGCACTGTGCTGCGTCTGGAAGGGTTAGGGTTAACCCTCCTACTACTACAAGGGTCAAAAATCAGTCAAAATGCTGATGTGACCTGCGCTCTGTAAAAATGAGTCACAAGTCGCAAATTTGAACAATTGTGATTTCTAATGTGGCTGGAACGAATACATCATCAGCTTTAATTTGGTATATGTTAGAGGTATGTGACGTATTGTATTATGGAGATATGCCATTTTTTTAATAATCAATAATTAAAACAATTGAATTCTTAGGAAAACGAGCATTCGAAAGGAAAACAAATGACAGAAATGAAACAACATACTCACAAAAAAAATCATTGATTTTAATCATTTATTGATTGAAATTGACTTCAATTTCAATCAATAAAATATCGAAATCTCAAATTTATTTTCAAATTTGCAACTTGTGACTCATTTTCACAGAGCAGGTCACATATACATGTACTTGCCAAGGTATATCTGGTACACTTAAAAGTCAAACACTGTCAAACCTTACGCGTAGTACGCACATTGACAGGTCAAAATGTGTCGGCTGTTTTTGACTGGTAAAAGCATCGTCTGGTATTGTTTAGTGTGGTCAAAATGACAGTAAAAACCAGTCAAAAATGCCCCCAGTGTGCACATTTGGGTCAACAGTCAAAACAGGGCAGTTGACTGATTTTGACCTCTACAGCAACTTCCAACTGAAGTGCAGCTATAGTAGGAGGGTAAATAACACTTGAGCCCTTTTCACACTACAGATCTTATCCCCGGGGAATACAACCCCAGGGAGGCCCCGGGAGTTTTTTTTACCCCACGGTTACCCCGGCGCAGTTTCACACTGTCCCCACCCGCGTATTCCATGGGTCCTTATTCCCCGGGGTTCCGCACGCACATTTCGCACTATGAAAAAACCCCAGGACAACTGCGCTGTATTTTTTGTCTAACGGAAGTCATGAATGTAGCTAACCGGAAGCCCGCAATCCCAGTATGCAATGTGTGCATGTACTCGTAAACAATCAAAATGGCTACGCATAACATGAACGACGATGTAGCTCAACAAATATGCATGTGTGTTTTAATTTACGCATATTTGTGTATTTTACGGAGAAAGGGTGCTCATTTGGTACAGGCAAGACTAATTTTACCTCGTCCAAAACAATTTCACATTTAACCTAATTCCAACATGACTTTTTACAATATTTCACCTTGGGTTGTGATAATAAAATGTACGTTGTTTTTTTTATTTATGACATGACGGAAAGAATGTCGTATCCAAACACCACTTTTTAAGGGTTTTTGCAACCACTAACCAGTTAAAAAATGATTCTATTAGGGTTTTCAGGTGAAAAATTATTCCTAAACCAATATGCTCAATATTTATATCAAATTAAAGGTCTTGATGAAAGAAATACAATGGTTTTTAAATCAAGAAAAATCGGACGAGTAGTTTTTGAGGAATCCTGTTTTATTTAATCAAATATACAGCATTCGATGAAGCGCGACTGTCCATACACTGTGTACATCCCTAATGACACCAAAACCGTTGAATCAGCCTACACACACCGTGATACACACGCACAGCGTTCGTGCTCGTTTCCCTCATAAGAGCTTTTGAAAGGGTGTAAAAAATACACTCTCCGCTCAAAACTAAACAAAATTACGGCTCAAAACTTTCACATGATAGAAAAGAGGTGTAAAATTCATTCAGACACCGCTCTTACCTTTCAACTTGAAGATTTCACCTCGAAAAAACGGTGTTTACTTTTTATCTCTTCGTAACTTCGGTTGTAAAGTAGTTATGGAGATCGTGCAAGCATGGGTATGTAAAGAAGCCCTTTGACTCAATAGGGAAACTCGTTTTCATGTCAATCACAATGTACTCGGGCGCGGAGACATCTCCGAAGTGGATGCCCTCAGCAGAGCGTCAAATTTTACGCGCCGAATGTGCCCGATCTCGGAACACTTCGCGAAAGGCTGGGCAGGACGAGAGTGGTTCATTCATAAAAACCTAAGCTTTCGCACGTACTTCCGATTGCTATTTTATGTACATTGTTGGATAGCTGAAACTATAAGCTTTCCAATGAGCTATTACATGTAAGATTGTGACAGGTAAAAGTAGTAAAAAAATTTGATTTAAAATTTTGATGTTTTTTGTTGCGGGCGATGCGCTGTACGTGTGGCGGGCTTCGGTCAAGCATGTACAAACTGAAAACCCTAACTATCGATTTTTGGGGGTACAGAAAGCGAAAACTATCTTTAAAATCCACTTTTATGATGGTTTTTCGGACTTTATTTCCCTTCTAAAAAAATCTTCCCTTCAGAAAATAGAAGAATCCTATTATTGTTGCCACTGCACATATACAATGACTGTTGGTCACAAACAGGGGAGTTGACAAGTTCAGATTGACATGATTGAGGAAGTCATCGTATACCAAAAATGCCCGATATTATAGGTTAACCCTCCAATAGGTTTAACAATCAGTCACTCAAAATTTGTATGTCACTCCCAACCCATTGACTTTGTGCAGTGCACTCAAATAAATGCAAGGACATGTGGCTCTGATAGGAGGTCAAACCAAAACCACTCAAGTGTATGCAGTACATACACAGCTCTGTGTGACTCTGCATATAACATAAGTGTGTTTGACTTTGCCACTAACTCCAGCACAAAAATACACATGTGTGAACAATTGGCAATGCAACCAAAAATACTCAAGTGACTGTCTGTGGGTGCTGTGCTTACTGGGCCAAATTTCAGCCTGGGCATAGGAGGGTTAATATAGGTTTTTTGGGGTGAAATAAAGGTTCCGGTACAACTAGTCTATAGAATGCAGGGGTTTCCATTTTGAAATAGGCCTATACATTTTATAGGTTTTTTTTTAAAGTACTTCTGTTAAATTAATCACCCAAGTCCAAATATAAATTTATCATATTAACAAATAACAAGGTAATATTAAATAGGCCTATTTTGATAAACATGATAGGCCTACATGAGTACTTGATAGTCCTAAATAACGATTCTAAACAAATTTTGAATGAGAAAAATGATCCAGGAAATAAATTGAGGATAAAATACTTAAATAGATAAATGTAAATCTAAGTTATTGTGCTTTGGCCAGAGTCCTTTCTCCATCAGCCAAGAATACGATCTGTGGCAGTACGTTTCGTGACTGTGTGATACCGAGATAGGCCCATTTCCTATGCATTTGTATGTGCTATGTTTTGAGCCCTGGAGAACTGTCATGGCGAACAACAAAAAAACACATCACACAAAACCGTTCATAAAAAGATCAAAATTCGCCGGTTTTTACCTTAAATATCGCTTCGATAACACCAAAACTTGAAACCACGTAACCTGCAAATCCAAACTGTGATGTGGAGAGGGGTTAAACACACGACATTGGCAAACACTAAAGAAAACTGGCGTGCGAAAACACACGTGTATTTCGTGAACAGAAGAACCCGGGTGCAGAGAAATCGCAAGAAGAAAACTGACCTGGAAATATTTATAACCCATGTTTTTCAGGGGAAATACGTCATGGTATTAAACGATAATAAAACGTGTAGTTCGAGATATATCGACATCCTTGAAAATCCGATCTGAAATAAATTGTTGCGCAAAAAATAGTTGCAAAAGGAATACATTTCTGGTATTCTTAATCAAGATAAAACTAATTATACTCACAGTATGCAAACAATATGTTAAGTTGTGTTATGCCATCTACACGATATTTACTAAAATACATTTGATAAGCATTAAATGTATATGGTGTGCACATTGCATCAATAAGTAACAGTTGTAAGTAAGACTAATTGTGGTGACACCATGTGATATTCTCTGATGAGTAGTAATTAGTTCTGAAAAGAACTGGAGGTTACAACTCGATATTTCGCTCAGTATGCTCTGATCGTCTTCAGGAGAATGGTAACAATTGTAACAACAAAAGTAACAATTGTACACAAAAAGCTCAAATAAACCCTATAATGCATTTAATGATGTCACAGACTGAAAGGAGCCCTCGGTTCATCAAAAGAAGGCCACTCATTGGTTCATGTTATGCATGCTCTGCGTATGGGTGCCATGCCTTTGAGTGCGTGTATGCGTAGCGCTCATACATGAACCAATTTTTGCCTCTGATGGGGATGAGGGAGCTCTTTAACATTAATGCACAACGTCTGTTGTCGGTTGTATGTGCAGGTGTGTGTGTGTGTCTGGGGGATGGGTTAGGGAGAGAGTGGATTGGTCGAAGATTGTTGAAGTTATGCGGCTCCATCAACTTGTATAAGTCATGGTCACTATAGTCAATATCCCAAGATAAATCCAACCAGTACAATAAATCCAACCTGTCGACATTCAGGGACATTTACTGAAAGTTTACGCCACACCGATACACAGGGCTGTAGCGTGCGGGGAGAGGTGTGACACATCCCCCCCCCCCAATAATTTTTCTCAGACTGCATTTAGAGCCTCAGTCGGCAAATGAAGCATCAAAGGTACTAGAACTAGGGCTGTGCGTTTTCGGATATTTTTGGAACCGGATACCCGAAATCAGGAAACTTCGGATGCCCGTTTTCATTTTTGTTGAAAACATGCTTCCGGTGGTGTACAAATAACGGTACTGTAAATGGTAACAAATTGACTTTTATAATACAGAGGATACCATATTACTATCGATCTTTTTTTATTGGAGTGTAATCTCTTGAATTTAAAGATAATTGTCTGCACAAGTGCATTGTTCAAGAGTCACAGATTTCTGTTTGCACCGCTGAAATGTTCAGTCCGAATTTTAAAAAGTCGTTTACGGGTAATTGGAACCGAAAAATGGAACCGGGTAATGACCGTTTCGGTCGGGTATCCGGATATCCGGATACCCGGCACAGCCCTAACTAGAACAAGCGTCAGTCCAGAATCAATTTTCAGTAGGCAAACCTAGAGCTATGGGTTTGCCGACTGCAAATGTATCGTGTTTCTAAGCCGCTGAAGATTTGCAGAGTTGTTTGTTATCAGTACATTGTATTTTACTCACGGAAAGAGCTGCGGTTCCACCTTGTAGTTTCATTATATTTTTGACGACATTGCGCCCCATACACAAATTAATTGTCTTTTCATCTATAATCAATGGGTTAACAGGAGATCTTCCCGCGGTTCAAAATGGTGGTCTATCAAAGTGAAAATTTGTGTACATTAGATACGGTAGCACCATAGCAAAAGGCTTGTTATTTTCTCATAATTTGCATGAATGGTAACTAGGTTTTTTACCTTATTTTAGCTGGCTTCCTTGGAAATATAACTGAACACGATTGGCCCAGCCATGGCGTGGTCTGGTGAGCAGAAAAGGCTGGAGAATAAGAAAAAGAATTTGGATTCCAAGATACGTTTCAGTGCGTGGACACCAATGAACCACTTACCCACAAATGACAAGGTTTGTTATCATCCAGACTTGAATCACTAATCGTTGTTTATTAATTAGGAAAGAATGTCGTATCCGACCGCCACTTTTTAAGGGGTTTTGGAATTTTGTTGCAACCACTAACCAGTTAAAAAATGATTCTATCGATTTTTGGGGGTAGGCCTACAGAAAGCAAAAACTATCTTTAAAATCCACTTTTAATAATAAACCCTGTTATGCGCCATGTTTTTGACGGGGCAAAATTGTTTATTTCGAACATTCGTTGCCGTCTGCGACCCAGCGCTCGAACTTCACGCACGCGTCTGGAATGTACGTCTACGTGAAGTTCGAGCGCTGGGTCGCAGACGGCAACGAGTGTTCGAAATAAACAATTTTGCCCCGTCAAAAACATGGCGCATATACCGTGAAAGGGTTTATTTTATAATGGTTTTCGGACTTTGTTTCCTTTCTTTAAAAAATCCTCCCCTTCAGAAAATAGAAGGATCTTATTAAAGTTGCTACTGCGCATGCACAATGACCGTGTTGACAAAATCAAACTGACATGACTGAGGAAGTCATCGTATACCAAAAATGCCTGATTTTTCATGAAATAAATATCCTGGAATAATTTGAAGTATATGTCCATCATCATCAATATGTTCTCCACCTTAAAAAGTGAATTTTAAAGATAGAATATTTTTTTAACTGGTTAGTGGTTGCAAAAAAACAAAAAACAAAACTTAAAAAGTGGCGGTCGGATACGACATTCATACTAGCCTAATTGGAGAGTTGACAAGATCAGAATGACATGACTGAGGAAGTCATCATATACCAAAAATGCCTGATTTATCATTCAACAAATATCCTGGAATAATTTGAAGTATATGTCCATCATCATCTGATCCATATGTCCGTCACCTTACTGGGCAGGTAAGATTACATTATTGGTTATATTGAACAAGAAAAAAGTGGCAGTTGTATACGACATTCTACCCGCCAACATTACCAATGTTGTGCCTTCCCTTTAAATATTGACTATTTGATGGACCCGTCTTAAAATCTTGTTCCTCCCGTATTCTTCATTAGGTTTATGAAGAGAGGAAAGAAGTCTTACAGAAATGGGTAAGTTGAGTTGCTGGTTACATTTTTCTAACAAAGAACTAAACGTTCTCAAATTGGTAGCCCCATTCTAGGGCCAATACACTGGACTCCCTCTGTATCCTGACCTCTTGGCCCTAGCCCCACATGTACAAAAAAGGAGTGATTTTTCTTTCTTTTTTCTCCAATTTTTGATCTACAATTTAACCTAAAACTTAGTCAGTTAGTGATTAGGTAACCTTGCCCAAGCAGACACTTTTGGCATAAAATCCATTATTCTGGAATAGCTCACTTTAACCCTAACCCCCTAGGTATTCTGGCTAGGAACCTTCCTGAATCATCCAAAATCCATCAGTGCACTTTTGGAAACATGCCCTTTTCTTCAAAATGCACCATGCATTTTCGTTGATCTTTCATATTTAGTACTTATGGCCTTAGCTAGGATGATCCTATCATTATGTTTTCTAGCTATTATGGCCTGTACTTCTTGCCAGGTCGTAATTTTGCCCCATTTGAAGAGGTGAAAGAACCAGTTTCCAACAGTGCTGAATTTTTGCAAAAAGTGCCCCTTGGAGGATTTTGCAGGATATGGGGTGGTTAGGGTTAATGAAATTCTCAAAACTAATTTTGAAATTTAAAAAAAAAAAATAACAATAACATTTTAAATTCACCAAAATTACCGATTTCACAAAAGTGAACTTTATACCAAAAGTGTCTGCTTGGGCAAGCTTACCTAATCACAAAATTTTAGACTGTAATAATTAGCAGATCAAAAGATGAAAAGAAAAATGGCTCCTTTTTTTGTACATGTGGGGCTAGGGCCTAGGATACGGAGGGACTCCAGTATATTGGCCCTAGTATCGGGCTATCAAATTGGCTAAAAAAAAACATTAAGTGATTTTTATATTGTGTACATGTGTAAACATGTAAACATTCCAACCCTAGTGTAAACAAAACCAGTTAAAAATGTAAACATATGCCCCTCCCCCTCTTATGTGCCCCTCCCCTCTTATGTGCCCCCTCTTATGTGCCCCGCCCCCACTCTCCCTCTTGCTCATAATGTGGATCCCAGTAAAGAAAACATAAGGGCCTGTCAAACCCCTCCCCCCCATTTCCTCCACGAAAATCTAGGTTCCCCCTACTGAACCAACCCTAGCTATACCACTGAAACTATTTAAAGATTCCATTCACAGTTTGACAGGTGGACAGATAGCCAG
Organism: Zoroaster sp. YZ-2022; assembly: GCA_029582265.1. NCBI lineage: Eukaryota > Metazoa > Echinodermata > Asteroidea > Forcipulatida > Zoroasteridae > Zoroaster > Zoroaster sp. YZ-2022. The sequence goes on from CM055836.1 coordinate 12,529,603, forward strand.
CGTCGGGCGGCCATCGTTGATGTAACGGACCGTTGCACTCTGGGACAGCTGCAATTTATCAAGCAGATTGTGGTGGGTAAACTGCCCGTGGTATGTCAGGACTTCACCAGGGAGTTGCCCAGAGCCATCTGCCTGTACATATTCTCCTATCTGGACCCAAGAAGTCTCTGCAGATGTGCACAGGTATGTGAAAAAAAAAAAAAATTGTAATGTTGCTGTCAGTGAGCAAAGTCGGTATTCTGACTAGTGCTGGGTGATTACTGAAATTCACTACTCGAGTAATCGCACAGCAGTTACTCACGAGTGCTCGATTAACCCTAACTCCCAGGCCCATTTGCGTACACAGAACCTGAATCCTCCAAAATCCTTCAATAGTAAACCAAGCGCATGGACAGATCATTCCGGATGTTTGTGCATGTACTTTTACTTATTTGAGGCACACCAGCATTTCGTCTTATTGAAGTTAAGGCTGTGTGTTTTTGGTTATTTTGATTATGTAATAATATAGGTTTTCCCGGTCATTTTCGGCAATTGAGCGGCCAATTTAAACGCCGCGTCATTCCATTTCGCGCGAAACTGCAAGCACCTCAAAATAGTCATACAATTTCACTTCATGTGCAAGCAAATGTTCACTTACGACAGGCAATTAAAAAGAATCACCATTCAATTTAAAATTCCATTCGAACAGCATTCAAATTCGCAACGGCTTTTTGCAGCGTGCGTATAGTCATTCAAATTCGTTTTGGGGCAGGCATTTCTGAGAATTGTCCAGCTGATTTGGCGTTTGTTAATCTGTAATTATGGTTGCTACCGCAAGATTGTAAAATGTATAAAAGGGTTCACTTCTTGTATGAGAATCACTTTGCTGATGTCCCCTTCGATTGCTTGTAATTGAAGATTGAAAAAATGGTAGCTCGTGTTAGCTCTTGGCGAGAATATCTAATGTTGATCGGGAACGGCTGATTGATGCATTCGAAGGGAATGATTTAGATTACCTTGAGCTTGCAGACAACTTGAACATCAACAGGTCCACAGCAAGATCGATTGTCGCAACTTATTTGAGATCAGGACGAAGAGAGAGGTTGGACAGAGGAGGGGCAACTCATTTCAGGATGGATGATGAGATGCGACACCATTTGCACGACATCCTGGACACCAATCCCCTCTTGACACTTAAGCAGATGGAAGCCAGTCTGATTGAGCATCTACCAGACAAGCCCAGGGCCTTATATGGAATGATGATGACGTTGAAACTTGTGGAAGATGTTCCAGATGCCAGAAACTCCCCTGCAGTTCTCGATCAACGAGTTCAGTATGCCGAATGGTTCCTGGAGCATGGTGTTCTGGCACACCTTATATTTATTGACGAGACAGGATACAACATCTGGACCCGGCGATCCCAAGGCAGAGCCCCACGAGGGATTCCAGCAAGACGAGTCGTCCACAGACAACTAGGGAGAAATTGCAACGTCATCTTTGCTGTTTCCAGTGAAGTAGGTTTAGTGCACCATCGAATTGCATTTGAAACTATGACACGAGAGAGATTTGAGGAGTTTCTTGCTGCCACAATCGAACAATGCGCAGATCTGTTCCCAGAAGACGAGCCCGTAATCCTCATTTGCGACAATGCAAGGCCTCACGTTCGTGCCCAACTCCCTGAAGATGTCAACCCAGCGACTCCCTCCATATTCCCCTTTCCTAAACTGCACAGAGATGGCACATTCTGCATTTAAGGCTGCAGTCAAGCGGACTCTTGGGCTACCAGAGTGGCAACAACGAATCGGAGACAGACAGGCTGCACAGGCAGGAGGGATGAACATGCAACAGTGGAGATGTGAGATTCTACAACAAGCAGCTGTACAGAATGTAGATGTCATCACCCAAGCAAAATGCGCGCAGTGGTATAACCATTAGCAAACCTACATGCCTAGATGCATGGCACGCCAACAGATAGATGGTTAAGAAAACACACTAAATAAAGAAATAAAGAAGTAAAGAAATAAAGAAGTAAAGAAATAAAGAAGTAAAGAAACAAAGAAATAAAGAAATAAAGAAATAAAGAAGTAAAGAAATAAAGAAGTAAAGAAATAAAGAAGTAAAGAAACAAAGAAATAAAGAAATAAAGAAATAAAGAAGTAAAGAAATAAAGAAGTAAAGAAACAAAGAAATAAAGAAATAAAGAAGTAAAGAAGTAAAGGAACAAAGACATAAAGAAATATAGATGTAAAGAAATCATAGTGTGCATTTGTTTGCTCATTTTATAAATTGGTTGTCACAAACGAAACGTAAGTAACAAACTGGTAGAAATCTTTGCTTGCGCCTACTCTGCTAAATTGAATGCCGATTTCGCATGGCTAAACTGAACGACTGTTAAGTTCAATTGAATGCAATGCTATATAAATTCGGATGCATCAAAGTGAAATTGAATGACGGTTTCAACTGAAGAGGCAAAATCACTTAAATACGAATGCATGAACACGAAATTGGCCGCTCAATTGCCGAAAATGACCGGGAAAACCTATAATAATAATACACAATTCTTATAAAGCGCATATATCCTAGCAACTAGATCAAGGCGCTGTACATTATTACCCCTGCTCATCAGACGCATAAATCATTCCTGAAACCATCTCAGCTCCCTGGGGAGTATACAGCTCAATTACTGCCATTTCGGCGCATATAGGGCTAATCAAACACAACAACCAACTCTGCCCTCACAGGTACCCATTTACTCCTGGGTGGAGAGAAGCAATTATGGTGAAGGGCAATTCCATGGTTACTCACGTTACATTTTTAAGGTTTTGGGTCCACTCTTAAATGCCATAATTCTTTAGTAAATATATTTCACTGATCATTTTTTTTTCACAATAGTTGCATTATATCCGGACCTTACTCGGCACAAAAAAATAATTTCAGAAATTTATTAATAATAATAATAATAATGTGTGGACTTATATAGCGCACGTATCCACCAACTGAGTGGTGCTCAAGGCGCATTATATTATTACCCCTGCTCATAAGGCTCATAAGGCTCATAAGGCTCATAAATCATTCCTGAAACCATCTCAGCTCCCTGGGGAGTATACAGCTCAATTGCTGCCATTACAGCGCATATAGGGCTAATCAACCAACTCTGCCCTCACAGGTACCCATTTAACCCCTGGGTGGAGAGAAGCAATTATGGTTAAGTGTCTTGCTCAAGGACACAAGTGTCATGGCTGGGATTCGAACCCACATTCTGCTGCTAACACCAGAACTTGAGTCCAGTAATCTAGACCGCTCGGCCACGACACTCCACGCCACTCCACTACATGTATGCTACATCAGAGAAAAATACTGGTTACTCACGTTACATTTTTCAGACATAATTGCATAAAATGTTGCTTTTTCTCTTATAGCGTACATATAAGAAATTTCTGAAATTCTTATTTTGTGCTGAGTAAGGTCTGGGTATAATGCAACTACTGTGGAAAAAACTAATGAGTTAAATGCGTATTATGGCATTAATATTGGGCCAAAAACATCAAAAATGTAACGTGAATAACCATGGAATTACTCTAAAGTATCTTGCTAAGGACACAAGGGTCATGGTCGCGGCCAGGATTCGACCCCCACATTCTGACGACTTGGCCATCAGAACACAAATCCGATGCACTAAGCCGCTCGGCCATGGCACTCCCTGTATAGATTGATGAAGTTCTCGCATCTGCCGATAAACAAATGATTTGATATTATGTCTTCACGTAAAGGTTTGTTGGTTCTGGAAGTATCTGACGGAGCTGGATCAAATATGGATGCCCAAAGCTCTTCGTCTTTGCTGGTACTTGACATTCTCCCCGAGTCCCTACGAGACGGGCGTATGGAAGAGGCACTACCTTGAGAATGTAAGGAGTTTACATTACGTCGGACCTAAGGTGAGATTAAATGGATAACAGAGCAGACTTTCAACAGGGCATGGAATCTGTGTCCTAGAACACAGTGACTGAAAATTTCTGGCTCATTTTATGCAGCAGCAATGTTAATATGACCTTATCGCTTGGGGTATTATTTGTGACGCCGTATGTCAAAACCAGGCACAACTGGGCAAGAGGTCAATTTTGAGTTATTGAAATATTAGTAAAATATAGACCTTGCACTTTACAATGCCGCTTTCTTTTTTCAAATTGGATATTCCATAGCGAAGTTATTAAGATTTGAAATCGGACTGTTCGAAACTGAGATAATAGCCCTTTAAAGTTTGAGAAATAGCCCTTTAAGGTTTGAGTTTAAACAAAACAAGTAGGTCAACAATGTTACCTTAGCAACGGGCATGCAGGAGCAAAGAAACTGGTCTATAGTTGATTTTCAAACTTTTTCCAGTTATGAAATTGCATTATTTACCAAAGAAAGTAAGATTTTATTTTGTGAAATTATAATGCCTCTCTAAAAGTATTTAAAAAATAATTTGTCGATGAAATTTCAGTGAGAAACTTTTACAGAACATTTTAAACATTTGTAGCATCGTAAATTTCCAAAAATCTCAAAATCGCAAAAAATCACCCCCAAGGCAATTTTGCAGCTGTTCCTCCGTTCGTAGCTCTGCCCAATTCCGCCTGGTTTTTGACATACCGCGTCACATTTTCAGTCACTGAGTTAATCTAAAATTAGCACTCCGATTCCATGCCCTGTTGATTGTGGCGATACTGTCCCTTTAAGGCCATGTCCAAATAAGGGCCTTTTTGTTGGAAGGCCATGAACCATTTCAAATACAACTTAATCTGATGTTATAGAAAGGTCACATTTGATGTCACAAAGAAGAGATTCCACTCTAATAACACCTTTGTAGTATTTTACGTTTCCACACACTTTCCTCCAACTGATTCAGTGTGATACAATGTTTGCCTATATAGTTTGCAGTTATTGGATCAGTGCATGCTTTATGTCTGCACTGGGAGTGTGTGCCGTAAGCTGTTAATAGAGGGGATATTATCATAGGGAACGTCCACATTAATTGTTGCGCTATTAACCCTCCTACTGATAGACCATTTGAAACCATTCAAAATTTCCACTTTCAAAAATGCCCATTTGTTTTGTACACACATGGTGATACCATTTGAACAGTGTTGGTAGCAAGCTTTACTACCATTCAAATCCATTCAAATGCATAGAGGGTCCATTGATTCACCACTTAGAAGTATCCAAACAAGGTTTTGTATTAGCTGTACTACCATTTGGAAAGATCCAAACAAGGTTTTGTATTAGCTGACCTACCATTCGAAACCATTTGGGGGAAATCAATACTGTACACAGTTATTTCACCATTCAAAACCACAGAAGCGAATGGTTTCAAATGGTGGATCAACTTGTATGAAAAAGGTACCAGAAGTAGGAGGGTTAAAGAAAAAAAGTGTTGAAATTGAAAATGAAAATGGGTATCTGAGGTTTCTTGATTTCGGGTATCCGGTTCCAAAAATATCCGAAAACGCACAGCCCTACTCCTAAGCGATTGTTTTAATACATAGAGAAATATACATTCCATATATGCAAAGATTCAATTCCTACTGAAGCTAATTATTGTACACATACGTATACAAGCTCATCATACAATTTTCACTGCAGGAATCAAGCGTTCCTGCCAATTTCACGGAATTAAACGGCGACACCACAGACAGTGCCAAAGCAGAGAAGACCAACAAGAGGGCCACGCCCAAGCTGAGGAGCAGACCGCCCAAGCCCCTGGATCACAAACCCTGGAGAGGCTCGGCGCCGGTCGTCGACGACATCAAGAGGAACAACTACCTGGATAACCCTGATGAGATCCTCATTCAGAGGTAATTGGATGGTTGGCCAATTAACAGCTGTCAATCAAAACCCTCATTGACCAATCAGATTTATTGAATAGCTGTTTGCCATTAATAGTATAATAATAATATAATAATAATGTGGACTTATATAGCGCGCGTATCCACCAAACTGGTGCTCAAGGCACATTGGGGTGTCGTGGCCGAGCGGTCTAGCTTACCGGATTCAAGTTCTGGTGTTAGCAACATAATGTGGGTTCGAATCACGGCCGTGACACTTGTGTCCTTGAGCAAGACACTTAATCATAATTGCTTCTCTCCACCCAGGGGTTAAATGGGTACCTGTGAAGGCAGAGTTGGTTTGCTCTATATGCGCTAGAAATGGCAGCAATTGAGCTGTATACTCCCCAGGGAGCTGAGATGGTTTCAGGAATGATTTATGAGCCTTATGAGCAGGGATAATAATATAATGCGCCTTGAGCACCACTTAGTTGGTGGATACGTGCGCTATATAAATCCACACATTATTATTATTATTATTATATTATTACCCCTACTCATCAGGCACATAAATCATTCCTGAAACCATCTCAGCTCCCTGGGGAGTATACAGCTCAATTGCTGCCATTACAGCGCATATAGGGCTAATCAAACACAACAACCAACTCTGCCCTCACAGGTACCCATTTTACTCCTGGGTGGAGAGAAGCAATTATGGTAAAGTGTCTTGCTCAAGGACACAAGCACCACGGTCGCGGTTGGGATTCGAACCCACATTCTGACGACTCAGCCACCAGAACACAAATCCGATGCACTAAACCGCTCAACCATGGCACTCCTTAGTATGCATAAATTCGTCACGTGCACGGTAAAAGGGTGTAAGTGCGCACATACTCTATTCCCTGTTACGACCTTCTTCCCGGCACACAATTAATTTATAATCTTAAATGCGTTTTCGATTATTTTGGGAACTGGATACCCGAAATTGAAGATGTTCGGATACCCGGGTACCCGTAAACAGTTCTGTGAAAACACGTAAATATTCCCGAATGTATAAAATAACCAATATGAACACAAGTTTCTCTTGTTTTATTAGAGTCACAATAAATGTGAACTTCTGTAATAATTTCCCGCCTCTATATTATTAAAAACGACTTGTAGCATCCCCATTCCCCACACACATAATTCATGCGTCCCACACTCGCACTCATCCAATAACTGTGAACAATAGACACAAATACCAACTCGAGATACTGGCATGACAGCAGTCAACTCAAAACAAACTAGACACATCAAACCAAAGCCGGCAAATGTTACTTCCAGGCCTGTGATTTCTCAGGATTTTTCCTGATTTTAGGATTTTTTTACAAATCTTCCTCAAAATTTTCTTGAAAGAAAAGAAGTAACCACCAAGGACCGAAAGAAGACTGTATTGGTGTCCAAACCTCTAGTTTCTTAGGTAAAACTTGTAGCTTTGCATGGTGAGGATGATAAGTAAGACTAATTGCGGTGACACCATGTGGAATCTCAATTGAGTAGTAATTAGTTCTGAAAAGAACTGGAGGTACAACTCGACGTTTCGATCAGTATGCTCTGATCGTCCTCAGGAGAATGCCGGACTCTGGAAAATGCTGCTGCTTAAGTAGACTGCTGGAGGATCATCCCCTGAATGGATGCTGGAGGATTAGTTCGTTGAGGCGCGCAGGCGGGAACTGTTGAGACTAGGATCCTAGGGGTTGCGGAAGAGGAGTGTGTGCTCACTGAACTGAATCAGTTGTTGACAAGCACAGGGGGATGGAGGGTGGTTGACTTGTTTGTGAGGACGTGGAGAGTCTGTAAATCCTCCAAAATTAAACATCCAGGAGGTTCAGGGGGCTTTGTCCTCCAGACCAAAAGGGGGACCCATGCCCGCTACCCATTTTCCAGGAATTTTTTACTTTTGTCAAATCACATCCCTGTACTTCTAAAGTCTTTATCCAAGTTTTCTTTATTTTGTTAACAAAAAGCGGATACTTCCAATTGTGTAGCTTAAATGGTCAGTCGGAATTTTAAAAAGTCGTTTACGGGTGATTGGAACCGAAAGATGGAACTGGGTAATGACAGTTTCGGTCGGGTACCCGGATATCCTGCACAACCTTTACAGCAGAACCAGTTACAACTGAATTGTTCTAGTCCTCCTTAGTTCTTAAAAACGTCATTTATTAACAACAATGCAAAGATTAATCTCAAATCCTTTTTACTCTTTTTTTTTTCTTTTTTTTTTTTTTGGTTGCTAGGCAAAAACGGCTGGAGAGGAACAAACAGATGAGAGAAAGACGTAACTCGGCTTCGGCCTCCGACCTGGCCAGAGATCCGGCCAGCACGACAGCGGCGGCCAAGAAGACGCCGGGGGCTGTCAGCATGTCCTACAAACTCAAGAAGGCCAAGTCATCTTCGGTGAGTTTCTTTGATGCACTTTGAAGCACTGCCAAAGTTAAGCCTAGATTTCGAAACCAGGTCTCCAAATTTATTATTCTTTGAAAAACAGGGTGACCAAATATTAAACCAGGTCTCCAAATTTATTATTCTTTGAAAAACAGGGTGACCAAATATTAAGCCAGGTCTCCAAATGTTTTATTCTTTGAAAAACAGGGTGACCAAATATTAAGCCAGGTCTCCAAATTTATTATTCTTTGAAAAACAGGGTGACCAAATATTAAGCCAGGTCTCCAAATTTATTATTCTTTGAAAAACAGGGTGACCAAATATTAAGCCAGGTCTCCAAATTTATTATTCTTTGAAAAACAGGGTGACCAAATATTAAACCAGGTCTCCAAATTTATTATTCTTTGAAAAACAGGGTGACCAAATATTAAACCAGGTCTCCAGATTTATTATTCTTTGAAAAACAGGGTGACCAAATATTAAACCAGGTCTCCAAATTTATTATTCTTTGAAAAACAGGGTGACCAAATATTAAACTTACAATATTTTACAAGCCTGTGATATCTCTGGATTTTTCCTGATTTCAGGATTTTTTTACAAATTTTCTTGAAAGAAATGAATTAGCCACCAAGGAAAGAAGACAAGTAGCCTGTATTGTGTCCAAACCTCTAGTTTCTTGTTTGTGGGGATGTGGAGAGTTTGTAAATCCTCTAAAATTAAACATCCAGGAGGTTTAGGGGGATTTGTCCTCTGGACCAAAGGGAGACCCAGGCCCACTACCCATTTTTCAGGATTTTTTACTTTTGTCAAATCACACCCCGGCAACTCTGACTGGGGTGGGGTAGGGGGAGTCCAGGAATAATATGGAATTCATATGATAGTTTCCATTTCCCTATTCCTTTCCCCCGTTAGAATATCGCCGTGGAAGAAAAACCCTCAAACCTAGCACCAGACAGGCCAATGTGGGCCCAGAACACGGAAAACTTACCCCCTGACATGCTAGTGACGGCAGATACCATCGGCGGTAAAGACGCCTCAAGGCGCCCTCCTCCACTGATCAAGAATGTCCCCCGACCATCAGCTGCAGTCAGGAGGAGTGACAGAGATTTGCCAGGTAATGGTGTTATATCGCCAAGCCTTTCTCATTTTGCGAAGACGGAGAGCCATTTCTGCAATTTTGAATTTATTTCCATATGCGTATAATATTAACCAGTTCGCGTCGGAAATAAAAAAGTTTTTCTGGGCCCCTGTGCGGGTTTCTTTTTCCCATACTCACGTTAATGGAAGCTTCCACAGCGCGTGGTCACGTCTTCCGAGCATGTCACCATACACACGTGGCTCAACCGAGCATGCATACAAATATATCGGAGTTTCCTATGACGTGTTTAGACGCTCTCCGATCCGTGGTGCAAAAAAAAATTGCGTGTATACACGGCCTCCGATGCGAACTGGTTAATGGAGGAGGGCCAAAGTTATGGTACGACCAAGCCTTTGAGAATCCCAGCCAGGCCCAGGCTACCTGGCCTCCTAATTGTCTTTTGTGAGTCCTAATCCTGTAACAATACAATACCTGCCAATCAACATATCCTAGGCTTCTGGAGGGCCTAGCCCAGCCAAGCCAAGTAGAGCTCATTATAATGGCTGCTGTTGTGAATAAAAGACAGCTGAGGCGTCAGTCAAATCTGAGTTAACAATAAGAGCTGTGTGAGATCTATTCATTAGTAAGGGGTCTTTTGTGCTCAGCTAGGGGATTATATAGGCCAGTAGGCCTGGGCAAAGCCTGGGCCTGGCCAGGCTTCTCAAAGGCTTGGCTGTACCATGACTTTGACCCTTCGACTTTATACATGTTTTACATTAAATACTGGTATTACAGAGTAGGAACTTTATACGCATGGAGGCCAAGTCCAATAAAGCCAGCGGCTTGTAGCGGATTACCTTAAAGGGGCAGTATCGTCACGATCAACAGGGCATGGAATCGGAATGCTCGTTTTAGATTAACTCAGTGACTGCAATAAAACCCCACATGATGAGGTCATATTACCGTTGCTGCTGCATAAATGAGCCAGTAATTTTCAGTCACTGTGTTCATCTTAAACTGGACATCGATTCCATGCCCTGTTGAAAGTCTGCTCTGATCGTGACGATACTGCCCCTTTAACCAGTTCGTGTTGGAGGCCGTGTATACACGCAATTTTTTTTTGGACAGCGGATAGGAGAGCGTCTAAACACGCCACAGGATTCACGGGAATATTTGTATAGATTCCTGGTCGACGTGGCAACGAGCCATAAGCATACGGTGGAAGACGCGGTCTCCCTGGTCACGCTCTGGTGAGCACCATTGTTCGTGTTTGTGTGGTAAAAATAAACCCGCCACGGGGTTCGGAAAAACTTTTTTATTCCCGGTGCGAACTGGTTAAAGGGACAATATCATTTTGTAACCATTTTTGTACCTAATATTTAAATAATTTGAATATCATTGTCTTTGCAGCGGGAGATCTTTTCCCAACAAGGGGCTGGAAGCCAGTTGATTCGTCTGACGAGGAGGGATGACATCAGTCGGGAGACTCGTGCAACTCTAATGTTTCATTTCTCGGAGACAAGAGACATCAGCTGAAGTCGGTCGTTGGTAACCGTTGTAGGAACCAGTCAATCGTCATTGTCCGGTCTGTAGATGGAGACATTTACTTCAGGCTGCTTCCTTTCGTTTTGGCATATCTGCTCTGTGCACAGCCTGTTGAGGGCGCTCTTCGTCCAAGCAGGTTGTCGCCAGGACATTAGCATATCACTGTGCAATTGACTCTATGTACATTCAAGTGTTAACGATTACCAGGGAAGAGTTTTGGCTGGATATAACCCTCCTACTACAGCTGCACTTTAGTGGCAAGTAGCTGTAGAGGTCAAAATCTGTCAACTGCCTGTTTTGACTGTTGACCCAAATGTGGACACAGGGGCATTTTTGACTGGTTTTTACTGTCATTTTGACCACCCTGAACAATACCAGACGATGCTTTTACCGGTCAAAAACGGTCGACTCATTTTGACCTGTAAATATACCTACAACACGTAAAGGTTTGACAGTGTTCGACTTTTAAGTGCATTAGATATACCTTGGCAAATATATCAACATTTTGACTGATTTTGACCGATTTTGACCGATTTTGACCCTTGCATCAGTCATAGAAGGGTTAAAGTACTCTAAACATATACAGCATATGGGATTTTTGTACGTAAACATTTTCATATAAAGGCAATTGTGAAGTGCCCCGGACTCAGTTGACTGGGCATCTTTTCACCACTAGAGGGATACGATGTGCGCAGAGTGGATTGGTGAGATGTATTGAGGCCTTATAACGATTTCGCTGTGACATACATATATACATAACAGCAACAGAAACGTCACCCCCTAAATTTTGTTAAGTAATTATATTATTAAACATAATAAATATACAATGTTGTGGGATGGTTGGCTGCCAGGTCAACCAAATTTGCCACATTGTGTTCGTGTTACACTCCATACTCATAATATTCTTCATTAAACAAATTATATTAATTATAAAATGAAAATAATAAATATTTTTAGGGGTGACGTTTCTTTTGCTGTTATGTATAGATAATTCAGATTTTAGACTTTGCCTGGTGGAAGAACAGAGTAAACTATAGATTGTGGCGACATCATGTACAGGAAAGGTTATCTCATCTGAATTGTGAGGTTCTGAAAAGTACCAATCGGGTATCTCGATGTTTCTCCTGAAAACAACCAGCTACTTAGAGAATTTTGCTAAGCAAAAAATTTTTGCTGTGCAATAATTATAAAACAGACTACCAGCCAAAATGCATACATTTTGTACGAAAGTTTGGCTGGTAACCAAAGAGATTTGCTAACCAATTTTTTTCTGGTAAGCAATTTTTTGGGCTTAGCAGCTCAATGAAATGGGCCCCAGAGCATAGCAATATCAACCCTACTTCATAATGGAGGCCACTCCAATCCACTAAAATTTCAATATGTTATTCACCAACCTTAAGTGCATACAAGCCTGCTGTCCTTTCCAAGTAATCTTACAAAATCAACTGTGTGGCCACCCAAGGCCACTGTAAATGTTTGAACATATTAGTATGGCCTGCAATGTATCAATGGGAGACCACCTTACCCTGCAATCTCAGTGGTGTGACAGTGCACAGAAGGGTAACCATAGGAGGCCACTGGCAACAGCTAATGGCTTGGAGTGGCCTGATCAATGGGTTGTTTCAAAAATTGCACTGATTGTGGGAGGGTTAATGGGAGACCACCTTACCCTGCAATCTCAGTGGTGTGACAGTGCACAGAAGGGTAACCATAGGAGGCCACTGGCAACAGGTAATGGCTTGGAGTGGCCTGAATGGGTTGTTTCAAAAATTGCACTGATTGTGGGAGGGTTAATGGGAGACCACCTTACCCTGCAATCTCAGTGGTGTGACAGTGCACAGAAGGGTAACCATAGGAGGCCACTGGCAACAGGTAATGGCTTGGAGTGGCCTGAATGGGTTGTTTCAAAAATTGCACTGATTGTGGGAGGGTTAATGGGAGACCACCTTACCCTGCAATCTCAGTGGTGTGACAGTACACAGATGGGTAACCATAGGAGGCCACTGGCAAAAGCTAATGGCTTGGAGTGGCCTGAATGGGTTGTTTCAAAAATTGCACTGATTGGAGGAGGGTTAATGGGAGACCACCTTACACTGCAATCTCAGTCGTGTGACAGTGCACAGAAGGGTAACCATAGGAGGCCACTGGCAACAGCTAATGGCTTGGAGTGGCCTGAATGGGTTGTTTCAAAAATTGCACTGATTGTGGGAGGGTTAATGGGAGACCACCTTACCCTGCAATCTCAGTGGTGTGACAGTGCACAGAAGGGTAACCATAGGAGGCCACTGGCAACAGCTAATGGCTTGGAGTGGCCTGAATGGGTTGTTTCACATGTCTTATACACTTCACATTATTACCCCCCAGTCACTGGGCCAATATCATTTATGGCTGTGCCGGGTATCTGGGTACCCGGACACCTGACTGAAACTGCCATTACCCGGTTTCATTTTTCGGTTCCAGTTTACCCGAAGCCACTATACTTTATGTATGGGGAATTTGGTATACATTTATCACATAGTTCAGCGGTTGGCAAAAACAAAGTGTCACCGCACTGAATTTGAAGCCAACCTATGACCAGAAACCGGAATTTTTTTTTTTGCCTGAACAAATTTTCCTAAAACATACCTACCAACCATTCCGCATTAAGAGGAAGTGTTAATGAAAATAATATTCAATACATCCTGTTTTTGATTTTACCACAAATAATAATGTGTAACAAGAGTGTTCAAGGGACAATACCGTCACAATCAACAGGGCATGGAATCAGTATTTTTAATTTTTTTTATTTATTTATTTTTTTTTTGCCTAATGCAAGTCATTTATTAAATCATCTTAATGGTTTTTCAAACAAAACACTAATTTTTTGTTTACTATGGCAACTAACTGACTGATTTAAACTTAATAATAAAAATGGTAAAGGCTAGTATAGGGAAATCATGGTTAAAATTTTTAAATATTGGTTTAAAAAATATTTTTAAATAAGTTTAATTTTATTCAATAAAATATTTTATTAACGCATTTAATTTTATTAGTGCAACTAGTGTTTGCAAACTGCAAATAGAACCTAAAGGACCCAATATCGTCGTGTCAGTGCAAAAACGTCGTATCTCGATTTGGTAACAACGTCGTATCTCGATTTGGCAACAACGTCGTATCTCACACGAAAACGCGGCGTGCAAAAAACGTATCTCGGTGCCTATTGTTTTTGTGTGTACATCCAGGCTATTTTAAGCGAGATACGACCTTTTGTGCACGTTCAAACTCGAATGTAATTTAAATGCTATTTTAGGAGATACAACGTTTTTGCACTGACACGACGAATAAATGCAAAAATAACAGTGAGCGACTTCATGTTTAAAGGGACAATATCGTCATGATCAACAGGGCATGGAATCCGAGTGCAGTGACTGAAAATAATATCCCACATGATAAGGCATAATTATTACAATTGCTGCTGCTGCATAAATGAGCCAGTAATTTTCAGTCACTGTGTTCATCTTAAACTAGGACACCAATTCCATGCCCTGTTGAAAATCTGCTGTGATGATGATGATACCTTTAAAACCAAGTATGATCTTTTTTCAAATAAGATATAGGAGTACAGTTGGTGGAGCTCTATGTAACAAAGTGTCGGTTCTGAGAAAAAAAACTTGCAGATGGGTCAAAATGTAAGGCCATTTTATCCCTAACCCCCTAGGTATTCTGGCTAGGAACCTTCCTGAATCCTCCAAAATCCATCAGTGCACTTTTATTTTTCAAAACATGGACTCATCTTCAAAATGCACCATGCATTTTCGTTGATCTTTCATATTCAGCACTTATGGCCTGTACTTCTTGGCCAGGTAGTAATTTTTGTCCCATTTGAAGAGGTGAAAGTACCCTTTTCCAACAGTGCTTGGAGGATTTTGCAGGATTTGGAGTAGTTAGGGTTTTTAATGTAAGGCCATTATGCAAATAAATGTTTTGGAAAATTATCTACATTAAACAAATCTCATAAATTTCTGACACAAAGCTGTAATGTGTTTACACTGCTCTGTAAGCATTTCTCATTTAACTTTAATTAACTAACAGTCCCAAATCCTCAAAAATCCTTCTCCTGGTTTTGCCTGATTTTGATGGATTCAGTTCATCACAGTTTAAGCCCAGCGAATAGAGCTTGTAGCCATATGTGCACCAAATCCATCAAACTCCACCGGCTGCTTTTGTTAGATTCAGTACTCCACGGTATAGCCCAGCGAATAGAGCATGTAGCCATATGTGCACCAAATCCATCAAACTCCACCGGCTGCTTTTTGTTGGATTCAGGACTGTGTATATAGCCAAGCCATGGATGCTTTGCATTTGCCACTGTACCAATTCCATCAAAGTCCACCAATTAGGGTACCTTTTTACTGCATGTTTGATGGATTTTGGAGGATGTGGGATGGTTCCTAGCAAAAATTGATTCAGCACTGTGTATAGCCAAACAAATGGATGCTTTGCATTTGCTATAGTACCAATTCCATCAAAGGGTACCTTTTTAATACTGCATGTCGGTGATGGATTTTGAAGGATTTGGGATGGTTTCTAGCCAAAATGCCCAGGGGATTAGGGTTTTAAAGTACGGCCATTATGACAACTATTTTTGCATACAAATATTTTTGAAAATTATCAAAGCTAAACAAATGTGTAATTACCTACAAATCTCATATTATCTCTGACGCAAAGCTGTAATGTGTTTACACTGCTCTGAAAGCATTTCTCATTTAACTTTAATTAAAAACCTGTAAAAAAAATAAATAAATAAATAAAATAAAGTCTGTGGTAAAAGTTATTAAAATCAGCCTGTGAAGGTTTGTCAAAAGTTACTTGAAGTGTTTGATTTTATCTTGAGTATTATCCCATATTCTTACATCATTGTAGTGTAGGACTAGCAATGTTTTCATCTGAGGCAGAGATAGCAATTTAGCAATCTCTTAATTCTTTCCGTACTCAGGTTTTCCGTGCCTTAGCCAGTACCAGTAACTGTTGTGTATTTGAGTGTCTTAAAATTGTTGCATTCTTTTGTTATGTAATTTTTAATTCATTGTTTTTATATTTATATTTATATTTTTATTTATCATTTCCTGTAATTGGACAATAACTGTTGGAATTGGACAATAAATAAATAAATAAATAAATTTATTGAGACGATCGGGGCCTCCCCGTGCCTAAACTACCAAATATAGGTTTTGAAAGCAAAATATAGGTTATTGCAGCGTGGGCGGATCCAGAACATTTTTAGGGGGGGGGGGCTGAGAATCAAAAACAATTATTTTTCAGTACCGGTACTACAAAAATTACAATGAAATAATCAAAGGGAGAGAAAAACAAAGCACACTGTGGGAATGGGAGTGCGTTCTCCCATCCCCTCCCCTCCCCCTTCTCTCTCTTTTTCTCTCCCTTTAAATTTTTTTTTTTTTAACGATTTTAGGGGGGCTACAGCCCCCCCTGGATCCGCCAATGTGCAGGTTTACCAAATGCCATAATATAGGCTTTTATAGGTTATTTCCCGTGATTATGCGGTGTTAAGTAACAAGTTTTTGATAAATAGGCTACTTTTTGCAACAAAGTACATTACCCTATACCCTGTCTGGCAGAAAATCTGAGAGTGGTGCACATGTTACAGTTTGTAGAAAAAGTAATTTTTCTTCAAAGCCATGAGGATTTTACGAGGAAGTTGAAAATGTGTTGTAGGAGATTAAAAATGTGTTTATAGGTTAATATAGGTTTGGGGGTGTTTTTTTTTTGGGGGGGGGGGAAATAAAGGTCCCCATTTAAAAAAATAGGTTTTATAGGTTTCGCTGGAAGGCCTGTGATATTGTTAAGGCTGTTAGCCGTGTGTGAACTGAAGACGATCAGAGCATGCATACAGATCAAAATGTCAAAATGAGTTGTAACCAATCGGTACTTTTCAGAACTACATGTATTTCACATGGTGTGACCGCAAACAGACTTTACTAACACCATAGTTGGGAAGTATAACATGGGGCACGTGCCCTCCCCAACCGGTGCCTATAATGACCCCCCTCAAAATTAGGGTCCCTTAAAGGGACAGTATTGTCACGATCAACAGGGCGTGGAATCGGAATGCTAGTTTTAGATTAACTCATCAGTGACTACCGTAACACCCCACATGATAAGGTCATATTACCGTTGCTGCTGCATAAATAAGTCACTGTGTTAATCTTAAACGAGGACATCGATTCCATGCCCTGTTGAAAGTCTGCTCTGATCGTGATGACGATACTGCCCCTCTAAGGGGCCTGTAAAAGGTTCCCCTGGAAATCCTGTTTCCCCGAGGTGCTCTCTACTGAACCAAATATTTACTTTTAATAAGAGTTTACCCCAGTAACTAACTAACTAAGTAACTAACTAAGTAACTAACTAACTAACTAACTAACTAAGTACATACGTACATACGTACGTAAATAAATAAATAAATAAATAAATAAATAAATAAATAAATAAATAAATACTTTTTACTTTTTTCAAGGAAACTTTATTTCAAAATCCTTGAAGAATACAGTATATACAGAATTAAAAGAATTATAATTAAATCAGTACAATAATGAAAACATCAAGTAAACTTGACAGTCAATAAATGGAATTATAATTAAATAAATCAGTATAATAATTGAAACATTAAATAGCAATTAGCAGGTATCAGTAAATAAATAAATAAACAAACAAACAAACAAACAAACAAACACCCCAACACCCCAACAAACACCCCAACAAACAAACAAACAAACAAACAAACAAACACCCCAACAAACAAACAAACAAACAAACACCCCAACACCCCAACAACCCCAACAAACAAACAAACAAACAAACAAACAAAAACTATTGTTGAACCCGCCCGCGTACCCACCTAAATATTCATACTAATTATAATTATTCATACAAATTTTATTCCATGGATAAAATTACACCCATGGCTGGATAAATTACAGGTGAGAATTCGTTATGCGACAGACAATGTTAAACAGGTGTATCAAAAGTGACTGCGCCCACATGCGCCTTGTCATTGTCTAGCATTATAGAACCGTCAACTCACAAGATAGGGGCGGCTGGCATGTTGCATGTTAATTCAGCGACAAAGATTTCTGATGCTTTAAAAATATCTGGAAAAAAAATCAGCGAAATTAAAACGTTCAAACGCCAAAGCTGCTCTATAAATACCAAATAATTATATTGGTCATTTGCGATCGACCATTTTATTGAGGAGTTTAAATTACCATGCACCCTAAATTAAACACATAGCTTTTAACGAGTTGCTCTCATTCAGTCCTCCAACTGTTAACGAGTCGTAAACTCGCATTGACCTAGTCTTATTAGAGATGTTTTTTGTTTTTTAACCTAATGGCATAGATTGTTGTGGCGTACATTGTTGGCCAGTGGCGGATCTAGGAGGTACGTCAATTTGGCTTGCACTAAACTTGTTCAAAGACTTGGGTACCCGGCCCCGAACTCAGAATAATGGGATCCCTAAAAAAACATAAGAGCTGGTAAAAAAGTGTGCCTCAAGTCTGCCCCGACCCAATTTCCCGGTTCCCCGTTCCCCCGACTAGAACCAACCTGGCCTGTTGTAGTCTTGGTTCAAGACTGTGTCTGTGTGTTTTTGACACACGATCCATATTGTGGCGATGTATCGTGTATCAAAAACATACAGACAAGACTAGGCCTGCTGGCGTTGGCTATTTTAATTTTTAAAAAGGTTCTTCAATAATTAATTCACCTACAAATTCGACTTGCATGGTAATCTAGTGGTTAGAACGCTCGCCTTGCAAAAATGCAAGTACGGGAGGTACATATCACAGAGTTCAATTAGGGCTATATAGGTTTTTCAACATTTTATTTCATAATTTGATTTATACATTTTTATACTTTTTTTAAGTACAAAATTAATTCATAAGCAAAGCCTTTCTATATAATAGTAATTCACGGTTGTGGAAGATTTTTAAAGGAAAATAAATTAAAAATTTATTTTTAGTATACAAATGCATATAGTGGACGAGGTGTAC
This sequence comes from Zoroaster sp. YZ-2022, assembly GCA_029582265.1. Classification (NCBI taxonomy): domain Eukaryota; kingdom Metazoa; phylum Echinodermata; class Asteroidea; order Forcipulatida; family Zoroasteridae; genus Zoroaster; species Zoroaster sp. YZ-2022. Next base: position 12,548,478 of record CM055836.1, read on the forward strand.
TGCAGAAAAAAAAATCGCACGTGGCGCGCGCACGTCAGATCGTTACTGTTTTTAGTGTTCTGGCCTGTGATTGGTCAGTTTTTGGTAGCATGACAATGTTGCAAGTTTCAACCAATTACATTCGCTCTATGATGGAATATATTTATCTATGATCCGGACATAAAAGCGAAAGTTTGCTGCGCCCTCGACTGTTTCCCGTAAACTTCGACAAAGGTAAGTAAGTTTTTCTGAAAACGAATACCCTGTTTATCCATACATTTGTTCAAATTTACTGCAGTAAATTCAATAGCATGTTAAAAAGTGACTTTTTCTAAAAGCCGAAATTTCCGTTTCGTAAACGGACGTCAATTGTTGCAAGTCGGCTTCGAGAGTCGTATATAGCGCCCCCTTGTGACGACTGTCCTAGCACATTTTTTCGTCAACTTGACGGCACTGGGCAAAATTTAAAGACACAGTCGCTCGTAAACAAAATTAGTATCGTCCATGTACGTAATTAGTCACTCGTGAAACGAAGCACTTACCTTTGGCTTAGCATTTCTCAGAAAACTGACAAAACTATGGACTATGGTGTATTACTGGTTGCATAAACTTATGTAAGTCATGCTTGTTACCAAAAAAAAATCCTAGTGAAATTTATTTACTTGTGAAAGTGGAAAAAGTTGTTTAACCCATATCCGCCTGACCGGTCAGATCACATTCGTGCCTAAGCCCTTATCACTCACACACAGGACTGGCTAGTATCCCGATACTTTACTCCTAACTTCAGCCTTGCAAGAGATCAAACCTCAACAAACTATATACTGTTGGAAAGGGTATAAAATTATCTTTATTCTCATATATGTTTTGTTACATTATATTTTTCATGTCAAAAGAAATCTGAAGGAAAAGACTGACACAAATTTTGAAATAAAATTGGTAAATTCTCCACTTCTACACATTTTGAGTAATATAAAATATTATATTCAGTAATACTTAGCTGAAAGTATTTTATCCTGAAAGCTGTTTCCATTAGCTTCAAAATGACATATAACTTGTGTAGATCAAACAATGAATTCGACATCAATTGCATATTTTGTGAAAACGGAAATATCACTTTTTGATTTGAAAATGTGACAACATGTGTTCATTTGCACATGTGTTCATTATGACCTGAAGGTTCATTATATCCAATGTCATTAGATACAGTATCATCATCACTAAACAGCTCAGCATTTGCTTGATCCTGTGTTTAGTTTGTCAGCTAATTTGCCATTTCTATGAAGTATACGTTGAACAATACTCAATGGAACAGTGTCCGAGTCAGAATCTCATGAATCAAAGTCAGATGAAGCCATGATGTAATGTCAAACAGCGAACTTCCGCAACGCAACTACTGATGATTTCAATGTCTCTTCTCTCAAACATTTTATTTCATGAACGATAGTACATGGCAAAACGTGTACAAAAAGAATAATATATATCGTTTACCGTCAGGTTCACATATTTTGGAGACAAAAATCAGTCACAAATCAGCAGAAATTGATGTTACCAGCTTCGTTGCTCGTGCAGTTGGAATTACACATTGTTTACTGTTCGGTTTTTCGATAAAACTCTCAATGTTTTTGTCTAAAAAGTGATCGAAAAAGCATTCAAAGATAGCGTCCGAAGCACAGAAAATGGCCGACAAACAAAGCATGGTACCGTGAAGGCTGCTGGGATAGCTTTATATCTATATATGGGCATTAATACATTCACAATGACGCAAAGCTTTAGATCTAAAAATAACTACGGGATTTCCCGTAGGTCGGCATTTACAGCCTTTGTGCATTCTACGGGATATCCCGTAGATCGGCAGATATGGGTTAACCACTGATTTTACTAGATCTATACAAATATTAAGGGATGTACATGACCTAAAAAAAATTCATGAACATCTATGATTTTACTGTTCTATTATGAGCTGTTGTCTGTGGAAACCAAAAGATATGAATGCTTTGCATTTGCAATGATTTTTAAAAAGAAATACTAATCCTCAAAATGGACATATTCCTTATAGAAGAAGCGAAAGAAGACTACTTAATTCGTTGGTAATGGTATTTACTTCGTCAGTAGTGGAAAATTATTGAGAAAATGAAGCATTAATATCATGGTTATGAAAAGAAATCTTTTATTTGACAAAATGTTAACAGCATTTTTACACATTTCAAATTTTTTTGGCAAAAATTTTAACCACCGGCTTGAACCACATTTTATTGTTCTTTCAAGAATATTGATGAAAAGTTTTGAGAGCGTCTCCAAATTATACCATTTTATTTTAAAAATCTGTAATGGGATGAAATTGCAGGCCCCCATTTTTTTCCTAGTTTACCTATGTCCAGCTAGGACTAGGGCGAGTCTAGGAGTGGGTGCTGGACTGGTGAGTGGTAAGTGGGTGATTGGTAGCAGGCCTTGCAACCAATCATAGGGCATTGAGGAAGAGCTGGCCAGAGGTCAGTGACCAAAGCAAGTTTTCTGGCACTTGGCCACTGGACACCGACAGAGGAGAGTGTATTTTCTTCACTGTTTTCATTTTACCTCTGTCGGACAACTTCATTTGGATTGCGCCCGACCTACATGTACATCATCACTACTTACATATATATTTATCCCTGTCCTGCTCTAGGTGAGTTTGATTTTACTTTATTTCATACTTGTATTCCTAGGCTTAAGATTCCATTCTTTATCTAAAGTTTAGACCGGATGTCGTTTTTCATTGACTTTAAACAATTGCTGTATGTTTTCTGTGGTTTGATGCTAGTTTTTAGGATTTAATATTAATTAAGTTCAACAACAATAGTTTTTATTTAAAAGCTCTGTTTGATTTAATAATTGTGACTTGCGTTTTCCATGCTCTTTTTTACTTTTGATTGCTTGCAAAATGCAGATTGCATTTTGTCTTGTCTTCTGCACTGGAACTAGATTTTCCTTCAATAGATTTAATTTAATGTCTACGTTACCCAATACCATTAGAATGGGTACATTCATCTTTTACATTTTGTTCTGAAACCCTTTCACATGTTTTAGTGCACATGTATATTTTATTATTTCATCACCATGCCTTTACTCTGTTTCTCTGGTCACATAATCCCTTTGGAGTCAAAGCATTGAACAATAAGCTTGTACATCAGTTTTTGGGTTATTGTATAGACAGCCACTTGTCCTTGCTTTGTCCAGAACCATATGTTATTTAAGTACAGTTAATTTGGTCCATCTTCCACCCTCAACTGGCCTTGCTAGGTTGAGTGATTTATTTGTTTCAATGTTCCAAGATTTAGAAATAGCTTTATTCCAAATCTGATTTTTTGATTCCTTTTGAGTATTATAAAAGGCAAGGACTGGTTCTTGCATTATAAGTTTCTTTGATTTAATTGATTTAATTGATTTCTGCATTTATTCAAGATGATATTTAGTTAGTGCTATGATTGACATTTCTTTGATTTTACTTTATTGTTTTCTTTATAATCTTTTGATATTCACTTTGATTCTTTAATTCACTGGCAAGTTAAACTAATAGCTTAAAAGTAAAAGCCATTTTGATGTTTTAATAGTTTCATGACTTGTTTTGGTATAGTGCTTTGCAACACTAATTTGATTATAACTCATGACTGGTCATTTTGCCTGGGGCACTGGTCTTGCTGAAATGTCCTTGTAACCACTTCATTGACTAGTGTGGAGTGACTATAGGACCACACATTTCGCATAAGCAAGGTTACTTTTATTGACTTGTTTGTTTCAAGATTAGGCCTAAGCTGTAGTATATTTTTATTGTATCATTTTTAGTTCTTATTTTATTAAGTTAATATTTTATATGACTTGGCCACTGGACACCGACAGAGGAGAGCGTATTTTCTTCACCGTTTTCATTTTACCTCTGTCGGACAACTTCATTTGGATTGCGCCCGACCTACATCATCACTACTTACATATATATTTATCCCTGTCCTGCTCTAGGCCGAGCAAATCTACAAAGAGCCTGCAGGACAGATCATCGTTCATCAATTGATAATTCACGAAAACAGTCTCCTATCCCCTGATCAAGGATAAGGAGCTGTTTTCGCTAATGTCTCCATCTTCAACCCTCCTCTGCAACTAAAGTCCTGCAAGCCCCTCCTTCCCCACAAGAACTGTTTCTCGTCATCCAACGTTCGGTCTTCCAGCCACCATCACCAATTCCCGTTCCGCCGTATGAGTTTCGACACCAGATAGGCCATTTCATTTATTTTATTTTTATTATATTCTCATTGTTGTATTTTCATTGTTGTATTTTCATTGTTATATTTTCATTGTATTTAATATTTCATTGTACTATTATTTTATTTGGGGTAGTTTACCAAAAACACCTATCCCACTTATATTATATACAGCGTTAATCGTATCCCTTCAATAGTAGCGGGAAAAGAATAAACAAATTATCCATTTTAATACAAGTCAAAGCGTCACCTTGTATAAAATTAATTATGTCCTGGTGTCGAGTTAGCTAACCGCGCTCGTACCTGTTACAAATCTAAAAAAAATATTGTTATTTTCAAGATTAAAAACAATTTTACAACCATCTGGAATAAGATGAAGCATGGTTCCAACAGTTTTTCTTCTTGGGTACATTTTCTGTGCCTCCATAAACAGTTTGGGGGTGAGTCATTATACCAACATCAGTTTATTGATGACCACAATTCTGTGTGTCTCAAAAAACGGCGCTCAAGACATCCACGTGTATGATCATGCATTGAAATTCCACATTTTACAAGACTGGAATCCTTCACTGAAACAAACTGAACCACCAAACTTCTAATTTCATTTGTAAGTTTCTGTCCAGTTGATGATATAACCTTAGGGTAAATTGAGGATACTTCAGTGATTCAAAATGAAGACGAAATAAACAAAAATGTGTATTCATTGCAAAGGACTTGTGTGTAACAAGTCTGTGTTATTTTATCCCAGGAAAATTCCTCCCTCCCCCGTACAAGTGCTGGGGCCATTAGTGAAATTCACTAGTCCAGTGTGTCTAGACTCGGAGTATCACACAGAGTACTTGATCAACCCTAACTCCCTAGGCCCATTTGCTTACACATAACCTGAATCCTCCAAAATCCTTTCAGTAGTAAAGCAAGCATAATGACCACTACCATTGTATGCAGATGACATACGAGTATGTGTTGTTTGTCTGTGATACATGTACATGGCCAGGGACCCTACCAAGCACTGACCTTACAATCACTATAACAAACATGGTTGTACATGTACCATGGAGGAAGGAAGGCAGGCAAGTATGCCTTATAACCTCAATCCTCCAAAATCATTTTTTGGACAGACCAACATGTACCATATAACCTCAGTCCTCCATTTTCATCTAGTGTCAAATATAGCCTGATAACCTCAATCCTCCATAATCCACCATAATACACCAAGCAAATAATCACATCTACCCTCAATCCTTCAAAATCTTTCACCACTGCGATTTCTACATAACCTCAATCCTTGAAAATCCTTCACTTTGGCAAAGAGGATTTTGGAGGATTTGGGAAGGGTAAGGTTAATCACGAGTACTTGACTGCATTTTTAACATTACTTAAGCTTTTTTAACCCTTTAAATAGTATCCATTACTCATGTTACTCATAGGCTTGGTCATTGGTTTATTCACATTCAAAATTATACTATTTCAAAAATACTTTTTATTATGTTTTATGACAATTATTATTATGAAAACATTATTTCTGATTTTATGTAAAAAAAAAAATAGACAAAAGAATCAATTGTTACTTGTGAATGTGTTACTACTCGCGAACACTTTTGAGGTAATCACAGTGGGACGATTAATCGAGTAGCCAAAAGGCCGCGAGTATGAGTACGATTAGCAGTTCCTACTCGTGAGTACTCAAGTAATCACACTACTCGCCAAGCACGTCCCCCCCCCCCACCCTCAGTGGCCTGCCTGATTGTTCTAAATGCAAATCTCATCTCAAGAAATAAAAAACAAAATAACAAGAGGACTACAGTACTAGAATGCAGAAATTTTTCATTGAGTTCTATTTTATTAATAAACACTGATGCTAACATAATCAGTAACTGTTCTGACATTTAGTCTTTCATTCTATAAATCTTCGGCTAATCTTCAGCTAAACCATCATTTCAACTGTTCTTGTAGTACTGTGTTAATATGTTTTTAAGTGAGTTTTTCAATCCAATCAACAATGACTAACTGTATTTTTTTAGGGATCTTCATGTAGGAATTATACATTACAGGCCTCGATCTTAACCACAGCCAACGTGGCCATTGCCGCGGTGCCCTTCCCAATGGGTCATTTAATGCCCCTTTGGTTGGCCTTGAAATTTTGATGCAGCCAAGGCCAAAGTGGCCGTGCCATAATCAATCCTTAAGATAAAGGCCTGCATGTACACATGTACGTATTCATTCCAATTATTTCAAACTGTGTCAAATGCGGGTTTCATATTATTTACATTTATGCAAATATTGCACAGTAGTTATGCATAATTAATTATACTTGTTAAACATCAGAGTTGATATAGATTTCACATTTAAAAAAATGAAAGTGGAACCAACAGTAAAACATGTTTCCCAAGATGTATTTCTTTGAATTGAAACAATCGACGAGGGGAAATCCTCTCATATTATTTCCTGCTCTTCTGACACTTCCTTATAAACCTGATATGAGTTACATGTACTATCAATTCTCACAACTCCCAAATCCATCAACAGCAGGTTGTTTTGCATTTTGATTAGCCTAGTTCCTTATACTAGCCCAGCCAGGGAAATACGAGGGTCGGGTGTCTCAGTTCCATCCAAGTTTATCCGTTGGGTGTTACTGCATGGTTTTGGATTTTGGTGAGCTCAGGAAGGCTCTTATTGCCAAAACAGCTAGGGGGGGTTAGGGTTAAGATAAAAAAATTTTTTTTTAACCATTTACATGTAGTTACTACCAGAATTTTGTAATACAGAAGTAAAGGCGAGATACAATACCTGTACATTTGCTTTCTTTGATTCAACTTACATGTATGTGGCTTTAAATCTTGTTTAAATGTTCTTTAAAATCTTACTACCAATACACATCTTAGTTACAAGGATATATTTTCTTACCGAAGCTGTTATCCGATATCTGCAATTTATCTTATAAAATTTATCATTAAAAAATTATCCCTATTCACTGTAAAAAAAAAAATGGCAATTTTAATTTTTACAAAAATATAAATAAAATATGTACTAATCAGGTGCCTTCCAAAATTGTCAACAATATATACATGGAGTAATACTTCCCCCTCCCCAACAAAACAATTTTGCAAAACATTTTAAACAATTGAAATTTTCACTTAAATTAAAGAATATTATAAAAATGCACTTCAAAGCGAAGTACATGTAATTATTTTGTTCCTTTCGCTATTTCACCAAAATAATGAGTTTTTTTTTAATGATTGGTACACTTCCATTTTCCTTGCAAAGTAATCATTTCCTTGTGAGTACTTCACTATTAAGCTTGGGCGCGGTATATTGATTTTTTTCATCCACGATACATCGGCAAACATTTATCGCGATTTTTGATAGTATCGCGATTATGTTTTTCATTCATGCATGACTGCTTTAGAGCCGATAACCACAGGTATGTGCTCTACAAGCATCACGATAATTTTGCAAATTCATTTGCAGAGCGTGTATGTACTTCTGAAGTAGTTCGCTTTTGTAGTTTTGTTTCTCACTTCCAAAAGCTGATCTAATTTTGTTTCCTGACTTGACTCACAATAGCGATTTTTTTTTAATCGCGAAATATTTTTTTAATTGTGATATCTTGATAACTTAAAAAGGTTCTTGATATCGTAATCGAATAAATAAAGGTATCGCGATATTATCGTGTTATTGCCCAAGGTTACACACAAAATAATACCTGGCCTGTCAATCAAATGGATTGACTGTGACTACTGTTGCTACATATATGTCGGTCAAGCACTTATGGTTTACAGTGGCCACCAGCTATGCCCAACAAGATGCCCCTCCTTCCCCCTCCCCAGAAATCCATCAGTCTGACTTGCCAATCATAAACAAGAACCTGTTGAAGACAGAACTATTCAGAGCTCTTTCATTGTTTAAATTTTTGTTATGTCAATCACCTTGATTTAAGAACAATGCATTATTATTCTTGCTGTTCATGGTGTGTGATGGGAGTAGCATGACGGACATTGTTTAAGATTGGCGCAGGCCTCCCAGCAAAACCTATAAAACCTATAAAAACCTACATGTATATTTCAAAATGGGAACCTTTATTTCCCCCAAAAAACCTAACCTATAAAAATTTTCAACTTCCTCATAAAATCCTCATAAAATCCTCATGGCTTTGAAGAAAAATTACTTCCCAAGTATAAAGAGATGAAGCCAAAACAGTAGCCAAACTGTAACATGTGTACCGCTCTTAGATTTTCTGCCGGACAGGGTATGGGGTAATGTACTTTGTTGCAAAAAGTACTCAGAAGGTAGGCAATTTACCAAAAACTTGTTACTTAATCACGGGAAATAACCTACATGTATAAAAGCCTATAATTTATAATAATAATAATAATGGAGGCATTTTTAAAGCGCTCTTATACGACGTATCAGAGCGCTGTACATTATTACCCCTGTCCATTAGGCGCACAAATCATTCCTGAAACCATCTCAGCTCCCTGGGGAGTATACAGCTCAATTGCTGCCATTTCGGCACATATAGGGCTAATCAAACACAACATCCAACTCTGCCCTCACACGTACCCATTTTACTCCTGGGTGGGGAGAAGCAATTATGGCAAAGTGTCTTGCTAGAGAACACAAGCACCACGGCCACGGTCGGGATTCGAACCCACATTCTGACGACTCGGCCATCAGAACACAAATCCAATGCACTAAACTGCTCGGCCATGGCACTCCACATGGGTATTTTGGCATTTGGTAAACCTATAACAGCCTATATTTTGCTTTAAAAACCTACTTAAAAAAACCTATATTTGGTAGATTAGGCACTGAGAGGCCTGTTGGCAGGCCCCTAGGCCCATCTCTGGAGCAATCCGTGTATTGACTGATGCACTGCTACAGTATAGGTGCCATTATTTGACAACCATTAATTAATGTTATCCTGTGTCATAAATTATTCATCTACATCTATGTAATCACTTTACTACTCTAATATCCTATACCAGGTCAATTATTTTTGTGATAGAAACGAGTAATGTACATGTAAATATATTTTTCTACACCGAAATGTTATGTACAGATTTCAACCAGTAATGCGGCTGGGAAAATAACTAAAGGAATCTCATGGAACATGAATATTAAGAATATGAATATTAAGTACATAAAGAGATGCTTTTAACAATACCAATAAGTTTACTTCATTGAAGGGAAGGTACAGCATTGGAATTTGGCAATGTTGTCAAAACAGCTTCTATGGGTATGCTTTCCTTAACTTAACTTTGATGTAACTGAACTTAACTGAATCAGGTGAACACCTGAAGGCACAGGTGAAACAACCAACCGGTTAAAGTTTCATTTCAATCCGGAGTCATGAGAAAAGTGTGAAAAAGCAATCACTGTTTTTAGAGCAAAAAAAAGTTTCCCTTGTTAAATGTGTATGTTGTACCTTCCCTTTTATGGACATACAATTGAAAGCATACCAAATAAGGAACATACATGTAATAATCATATTGATGTAGGATTTGAGGCTTTGCATGGTGGAGATAGATGTTCTTGAGTTCTTTCGGGTACACCATGTAATGATCTCTTTTGGAAAAAGTGATGGCTCTGAAAAGAGCTGGTTGGTTTGTTCTCGACGTTTTGACATGGTGTACCTGATGAAAGAACTCAAGAACAATCATACTGATTGCATGAGTTCTTCCTTTTTTCTGAATATCACATACACAGGTTTCTCCCCACGGTGGTCGGCACCGGAAACCGCGACTGGCATTCAGGATCCTGCGACCACCACTGGCAAAAAAAAAAAAGTTTTTTCCCCTGACTGCCACTCATTTTCCAACTTGCCTATTTCCTTTCACAGATTATCAATAAAAGATGACAAATATTGTCTTTACCAGTCAACATTTTTCAGCATATTTCTATACTAGATAGCTTGAAATAACGCCTCCCATTCTGTGTTACTGGATTCTAGTCCAAAGACACGAGTACGTCCGGACATGCTTTTCGTTTTTTTTTTCTGGCACTAAAAAATTCAGAACCCTGACTTAAAATGTATTTAAAATGATTAATTAATTGTATAAAATGTACACTTGAATAATCATTATTATTATTTTCAGACAGTAAAATTTACAATAAAATGTCTTTTTTTCCCTTTTTCTTTTTTTGCATACACGAATCAGTTGGGTGTTAGTGTTTTTTGGAATTCAGGGTTGATACTCATCATAAAGTCATGATGGTCTGTACCATGACAGGCTTTTTGCAGTAACAGAGTACCTGAAACAAAAATCCCTTTGTTTCTATGGTAACACTTTCTAATTATTCAGAAAAGCAACACAGTACAATATATATCTCCGGATTTAAATGTTCCTTCAACATATAATTTGCTATTTACATCATTTGTAAATATTCTGTTTACATACAAATATAAAATGATATAAGTACATGAACCTACATGTATTAAGGTCCTGGTAAACACTGAGTAGTACAAAAATATCAACAATTTTTCGGTGGTTACAACACAACAACTGCTATATCCTGGGCCCAATTTCAAAGATCTGCAAAGCAGAAAATGTTGCTTATCAAATTTATTTATTAGCAAAATCGCGCTGAGAAATAATTACAGGTATAATAACAAAAACACACAGGTTATAAATTGTTATGTTAACCAGTTCGCCTCGGGAATAAAAAAGTTTTTCTAGGCCCCTGTGGCGGGTTTCTTTTTCCCACACACACCGTGAATGGAAGCTTCCACAGCGGGTGTTTAGACGCTCTCCGATCCGTGGTGCAAAAAAAAATTGCATGTATACACGGCCTCCGACGCGAACTGGTTAAGAAACATGAAAAGGCAACACTTTTGGGGCAACCTCGTAAATTAAGTTGGTTATATATATATAAAATTCAACAATTCTTTACCATTTCTTCAAAAAACATTCATACAAATATTATATTAGAAAAATATTTTTACGTGAAAAATACAACGTTCTTAATTACTTTGGCAAAATTACAAGCAGTGAAAATTTGTATGCAATTTATTTCAGTATCATTCTATTTATATATATACAATTAACAATTCTGAGCATGTTTTAATTTTGTTGACATATTTTCAGTCCAAAGAACTGGATTTAAATATACTACTCAAAACAATTTAGGGAACACCGGAATAATCTCAGTTAAAGCAAGGTCATTTATTTCAGATAAACACAATGTTTCACAGAAATTGATGAGAAACAACTGCACAATGAAACGGATGATAAGGATGCATGTAGTGATTACACATTTCATGACATGACTACTGAAAGAGAGAGGGGGTTGCAAATGAAAATCCCAGTTCATGGAACATTTCAAACCTATTTGATGTTAAAAATCCGGTGTTCCCTAAATTATTTTAAGTAGTATATAATTATTATCGAGTAGTATAGTTTGGTGTATACATGTACATGTAATTGGTACACAATCGATCATCAGGAAGTGCTTTTGTCTTACTTTCGACTTAGAGAAAAGAAAAATTTTTTATAATGTCACATTTCCAAAAAGTTGCTGGACTTATTGTAAAATGGAAAACAGAAAAAAAAAGGTTTCCCATAGTTTTCCAAAAAAACATGAGCACCTATATTGTGTTGAAATTTTCACATGTTAAGTTTAATGGTGTGTCTTGAAAACAAGGGGGTTTAACCCTCCTGCTACAGCTCTGCACTTTAGTGGCAAGTAGCTACAGATGTCAAAATCAGTCAACTGCCTGTTTTTGACTGTTGACCCAAATGTGCACACAGGGGCATTTTTTGACTGGTTTTGACTGTCATTTTGACCACTCTGAACAATACCAGACAATGCTTTCACCAATCAAAAACGGTCGACTCATTTTGACCTGTAAATGTACTTACATGTACTACACGTACACGTAAGGTTTGACAGTGTTGGACTTTTAATTGCACTAGATATACCTTGGTAAGTATATCAACATTTTGACTGATTTTGACCCTTGTAGTCTTAGGAGGGTTAATGATACATGTACATGTACCCTGTACGTGTATGTCTTGAGAACAAGGGGGTTTAATATGCATTTCCAAATACCAATATTGTACTTTCCCTTTATAAGTTCAATTGTTTGTGAGGAGAACCAAAAAATGAAATAGACAACAGCACTTTACTGATGAGTCACATTGAACTTGATGTAGCCCTCAAGTTGAGAGTGGTTTGCTTTCGTTTTAGGAAGATTCCGATAATGCAGGCTGGTCGCTTGTTTGTTTTGATACATGCCACTGTCCTCTGTCTGCTCTCCCATGCTAAGTGCGTCATCGTAAAAATCATTTGGTACATGTACTTTTTGAGGGAGCGCTGGCTGATGCCGGGGGGGATGCATAGACTTTGGTTTTTTACTCCCTCTCCCCGGGGCGGAGACATTGGTGTAATCCCCACCAAAGTCTGGCTCATCGGAGCCCGAGTTGCCTTGGTGACCAGGGGGCATGCAGGGCTCCCGGGACGGGGCTTGAGCGTTGGGAATGGGCATCGGGGCTCGCCGATTAATATCTATTGCGGGTTGTCTGGGCTGTTCCACCACTTCGTAGTTTCCGCCGTAGTCCGGACTATTCAAATTGACCACCTCGTAGGACTGGCTGTAATCATCAGCCGCGGCTTCATGTTGCGTGGAGCCACCCTGTCCTGTCTGATCGACGTACTCGTACGACTGCCCAAAATCCCCAGGGGGCGACTCCTTGGGTTGTACATCGCAAACCTCGTAGTTCCCGCCGTAATCCTGCCGACTTGGTGCCTCTACCACTTCGTACTCCCCGCCATAGTCGGGTGTAGTGGGAAGGGGTTTACCAATCTCAATGTTGTCTTTAATGTTATCACCATCATCAATATACCGATGAACTAAAATAGATACAAAACAAATTGTTATCAAAATATGGATACACTTGATACAAATTGTGCTCTGGCCAACCTTGAGGTCACTTGCACAATGTGGCTAAGATGTTCAGTTCCACCAGGCTAGGTGAGATAGAGGCGTATAATTTGAAACTTTAAAAATGCAGCAACCTGTTTGGTATTTAACTAGTTGGTTGTGGCCACTTGTGGTGCATTTCATGTTTATAGGGGAAAGGTACAACATTGGCAGTTTGTAATTGGGTCTTCCCACACTAATGGGGTACAACTTTGTGACATGTGAGAGGAACATGGGGCAATAATAACTAAAATGAAGTATTTTGTCATATATTTTTTTCTGTGCACATTCCAAGCCCCTCGACGACTGTGCTTGAGGATTAAGATAACTCTCCAAGTATTTACCCTCTGTACATGTTCAGAATTAACCACTATGAATAACTTTACCCTGAAAATGCCCTGAAAATTTGTTTTGCCGTGAAATAACAGTTCACCGTAATTTCACGGCAATTTCATAGTGTCTCTTCCTCTCACATATTGGCAATAATGTTCACTGTGATTTCACGGCAAATTCACGGCACTCTCGAGAATTAATGAGCTGCCCCAAAAAGTTCATGGCGTTTTCAAAGCGTTTTCACGGTGTTGTGTCGTCATGAAATTGCCGTACACTATTTATTTCACGGTAAAACAGATTTTCAGGGTAAAGTTTTTCATGGTGAACATGGACAGATATTTGTCACAAATTTCTGTACACGTCATGTACGTAATTTATGTCACATTCTAAGTTCTTAAATACCCGGAAGATTACCTTAGTTTTAAGGGCTAATAAAAGATGTAAATTTATGGAACAGTATTTGGGTAAATCACTTTCTGTCAATCTAAAAACCCAATTTCTGTCCTTGTTATGAACGTACAAGTACATTAAATGTTTGAAGATGACCCTGTAATTACTCAGACTCCCAAGGAACTGACATATTGTCTGGTAAGCACAATAGTTAAAGGTTTGGGAATGTACAGGAACAAATTGGGACAAAATAGTTGATTTTATTTTACCTGCCCATGTCTCACTCATATTGTACCCCATTAGAAACTGTACCCCATTTATAGTGTGGAAAGCCGGACCCAATTGCAAAAAAGTTGCCGGAATTCACAATCAACAGGGCATGGAATCAGAGTGCTAGTTTAAGATTAACTCAGTGACTGATAATGCAAAGCTACAAGTTTTAGCCACATACATGTAATAAGGTCAGCATAAATGAGCCAAAAATTTTCAGTCACTGTGTTCATCTTAAACTAGGACACTGATTCCATGCCCTGTTGAAAAGTCTGCTCTGATCGTGACAATAATAACAATAATTCACCAGAGTATTCGTAAACAACTTTTGCGTGTATGAACGAGCGACGAAACTGAAATTGAAGCGCGTGTCTAGGTGCCGCTCCAATGCACTCAATGAACATTGTATAGCTGCAGACCAGAGCCATATTGAGATACGACTCTGGTGTAGACAATACGTCATAAATCCCCGGATGTGGGGGGATAAGTTAAAACAACATGGATGCGTCTACTGTCTTACAGAACGTGGATAAATAACGAGTACAATTAACGTTCAAAGTCTTACTTCCAAGCAGATTCTGTATATTACTCAATGCTCTTTCAGGTCACATTGATTCATTTATTGGCTGGAATTTCCCTTTAACAAAAGTGTATGGCTCCAATAGTCCAAAGATACTAAAAGTACATGTACAGCGTACTTGTACACATATACCAGCCTAATGTACATGTACACATGTACATGTTCATACAGTCTGTACAAATAGTATGACAAAAGACCCCAAACCATGACCACAAACAGGCGACCATGAGGTCACACCATACACTGTACATGTATACCAAAGACGTGTCTGTTCTGTGGTTGGTAATCTACAAGGGAATTCCCCATTTTCTTTCAATAACTTCAATCAACATCCTATTTCCAAATATTTCTTTCTAGTAACCCTTGCACAGAAAGGCTTTGAGAATGGAAGGGTTAGCTGCACTGCTTTGCTACAGTTTGGTACATGTATGGGCCTGTTTACCTCCATCATCGTAAAAGACAGGGTTGGAGTCAATTACAATAGCAATTGTGTAACCGTGTAATTAATTACAATTCGTAAATGCCCAAGACAGATTGGACAAAACGTAACCATGGGGGTGTATTAACGGATGGTAAAGACATGGCTTATCAAAATTAGAGCAGCGGGTATTATTTTTCAGTCATTGAGTTCATCTATAACTAGTCGAAAGACTGCTCTGGTTGTTGCAATTGATATTGTCCCTTTAAAGGGACAATATTATGACGATATAATAGGGCATGGAATCAGAGGGCTAGTTTTAGATTACCATAACTCAGCGACTGAAAATAATACCCCACATGATAAGGTCATATTACCGTTGCTGCTGCATAAATGAGCCAGTATTTTTCAGTCACAGTCCTAATTGTGTAAGTCCTAATGATGAAAGTCTGGAATTTTGATAAACGTGTGTGTAACACAATTTGTAATCAAAATTTCTTTTTGTTGCCAAGATGGAAATACATGTAACAATCACCTGTACATGATACATGTACAATTCACTACTGTGATGTTTACTCGATCTTCAATAACGAAACTTATTGAGGTTATACAAAAACAGAAGATGTTATACATGCATATGAGTAGCTAATATGTTATCTTTATAAACAGGTACATGTATTAGGTTGCATTATCTCACAACTATAAAGTGGATATATTTACATTGTAAAGACTAACAGACCCTGCAACATTGAAGTGGCTCCCAATAGAAACTACAATGTAATTGATACTGACTACCATTACCACAAAAAATGTCTGCCAAATGGACCTTGGTCGGTCACATGTAAGCCTACTGTATGTGTCCAAACCATTGCTGAGCAATTTCAAAGAGCTGCTTATTTAGCAGATAAAATTGCTTACCAGAAAAGTTTGCTAAGCGGAATTCTTTCGTTGCCAGAAAAACTTTCATACAAAATGTATGCATTTTAGTCTAGAGGACAAAGCCCCCCTGAACCTCCTGGATGTTTAATTTTTGGAGGATTTACAGACTCTCCACATCCCCACAAACTAGAGGTTTAGACACACTAGGCTACTTCTTTCTTTCCTTGGTGGCTGCTTCTCTTCTTTCAAGAACATTTTGAGGCAAATTGAGATTTGTAAATATAATCCTGAGAAATCCCAGGCCTGAAAGTTGGATTTAATTTTTAAAAGTGTTGAATGAACATTGATAAAGTTGGACTTAACTTGACTCTGTGTCAATTCAACACTTTCTTTGAGTTGATTTTGACTTTATAAAGTGTTGTCACTCACCAAACTCTTAAAAGGTTGATTCAACACTTGAGTTTTATGAGTGTATGTTCTCAATTTTT
The DNA here is from genome assembly GCA_029582265.1 of Zoroaster sp. YZ-2022. Classification (NCBI taxonomy): domain Eukaryota; kingdom Metazoa; phylum Echinodermata; class Asteroidea; order Forcipulatida; family Zoroasteridae; genus Zoroaster; species Zoroaster sp. YZ-2022. Next base: position 12,564,964 of record CM055836.1, read on the forward strand.
TCTGAAAAACAAATATTTAAGGCCTATTTTTGAGGGACTGTGTAAAACTGGTCAAATGACCTGGGGTCCTCGACTTCCAACTTTGAGTATTTTGGATACACTATATGTGACCCGCTCTGCGAAAAAGGGTATTAAGGGACGCTATGCTATTACCCGTAAAGGGCTGTTCTATGTGGAGAGGGTGACAAAAAAATTCACAATGTGATTTTTTGTTGTTGGTTTATTGGCTTCTATTATATCAATACTTTCATAATTTATTTACAGAAATATTATTATTGATGAGTAAAGATGAAAAAACAAACGTTTTTGTGTCCCTTGTGTTCGTCTTCTGTGTGACTCTGTCAGTTTTAGGGAAGAAAAACCTCCAAATTTTTGACAAAAAGACTTTTATTCCTTTGTTTTTTATTGTTGGTGAAGTTTAATAAATATTTTTAAATAAAACACCTCATTAGCCATAGCTCAAAAGGAACATAACTGTTGCTATGGGCATTCAAGAGAGTTTCTTCTTAGCTCATTTCTTTTTCCACTTGCTGTGTTTAAAGGGCTGTATCTCTGAAGGCACTTAATTTGTACAATATGAATATGCAAAAATCAGTATATCTCCAGAATGCAAAATGCCACAGGGTTCAAACCTACACCAAATTAAAGCTTTATAATGTAACCAATTCAGCTATGTATGTAACTCAATTTTTAAAATGTTGTCCCATAATACCCATTTTTGTGGATCCGGTCACATATAGGCCCTGAAAAAGTGGTCCTAATTTGTTTCCAAGCAAAGGCCCTTTTTCCAAAATGGATGCTTTTCAGTGTGGGTGGTTTCCATTGGGATGAGAATAACTCGACAGGTCTCTAGACTATTCACATTAAATTTAGAATAAAATAAAAGGTTACTCGTCAATCGATATATTTTAATAATAATAATAATGTGTGGACTTATATAGCGCACGTATCCACCAACTAAGTGGTGCTCAAGGTGCATTATATTATTACCCCTGCTCATAAGGCTCATAAATCATTCCTGAAACCATCTCAGCTCCCTGGGGAGTATACAGCTCAATTGCTGCCATTACAGCGCATATAGGGCTAATCAACCAACTCTGCCCTCACAGGTACCCATTTAACCCCTGGGTGGAGAGAAGCAATTATGGTTAAGTGTCTTGCTCAAGGACACAAGTGTCACGGCCGGGATTCGAACCCACATTCTGCTGCTAACATCAGAACTTGAGTCCGGTAAGCTAGACCACTCGGCCACGACACTCCATTTTGTCTTTTAGTTTAAACAATTTTGAGATTTCTAAGTATTTCTGTGATGATTTTTTTATAAACATTTTGCATTTAGAATTGGTTGCTACGGGAGTTTATTTAGTGGGGTGCACCCATAGTGTCACTATGCTCAAGGTCCCTCTTGATCCTTTTGTATGTGTCATAAGCCTTTTGAACTTTTTAAGAGTCGCATTTGTCCTGTGTACATGTATAAGTCTGGTAATTTTTACGTATTTGTATAATGTGTCAGGTAACTGACGCCTAGGAAGTATGTTTACATTGATTTGGTGCTGTATAAATGCTTTTGAGTATTATAAATTAGTGTGTGACACAATCAAACAGTGGAACAAATACATGTACACTCACTGGCCAAAAGTATTGCAACATGCTCAAAAATAGCACTTTACAAGTAACAGGCGAGATGATCATTTAATCCGATTTCATTGATCGTGTATTACATAATTTCCAAGCAAGAACAGTATTAAAAAGAACATTGACTTCAAAACACAGGCACTTTCAAGAAGTCTTAAGTAGTGTGAATAAAATAAAATAAATTATTGTAACACAGTTCTCCAAACTGAACTTTGGGGATGTTGCAATACTTATGGCCAGTGAGTGTACATTGTGTGAAGAATTGCGTAAATCTGTACCACTAACCAGTAAAACGTACAATACTATGAACTGCTATACCTGTACATGTATGTATTCATTATAGCCTCCATTGGGGTGGAATTCCTTTGAATTGTGTGGTCACGGTTGACCAATTCTATATACAGTGTAGAGGTTTGTTTTTTTGATGATGAGAGCATTTCAGTCTGTGTATTTTCATGGTACTGGCAGTGCACTGAAGGGGAACTTTTCCTGTAAGTTCCAATCGCACTTCATTTTGTAAAAACAGTCTTAGTACACAACGTGCTATTTCATATTGCAGGCCTCCCAGCGAAACCTATAAACCTATCAACCTATAAACTTATAAAAACCTATAAAAACCTAAAAATGGGAACCTTTATTCCCCCCCCCCCCTATAAAAACCTATATTTTTAATCTCCTGCAACACATTTTCAACTTCCTCATAAAATCTTGATGGCTTTGTAGAAAAATTACTTCCTAAGCATAGCCTAATGAGTTGAAGCCAAAACAGTAGCCAAACTGTAACATGTGTACCGCTCTTAAATTTTCTGCCGGTCAGGGTATGGGGTAATAATAATAATAATAATAATGTGTGGACTTATATAGCACACGTATCCACCAACTGAGTGGTGCTCAAGGCGCATTATATTATTACCCCTGCTCATAAGTCTCATAAATCATTCCTGAAACCATCTCAGCTCCCTGGGGAGTATACAGCTCAATTGCTGCCATTACAGCGCATATAGGGCTAATCAATCAACTCTGCCCTCACAGGTACCCATTTAACCCCTGGGTGGAGAGAAGCAATTATGGTTAAGTGTCTTGCTCAAGGACACAAGTGTCAAGGCCGGGATTCGAACCCACATTCTGCTGCTAACACCAGAACTTGAGTCCGGTAAGCTAGACCGCTCAGCCACGACACTCCACAATGTACTTTGTTTGCATAAAGTACTCAGAAGGTAGGCAATTTACCAAAAACTTGTTACTTAACACTGCATAATCATGGGAAATAACCCGGACGTTTACACGTGTACACAAAAATTACAAAATAAATAAACGTTTTCAAATTCATGAAACGTGTAAAACTAATCCTACATTTAAAAAATGGAACCTTTCATTTCCACGATATTTGGCTGGTCTTTTTTATTTCACGAAGTGTGTCCAGTGGGCCCGGTATTATTATATTATATTATTTATTAACATAAATTTGTTTACAGGTTAATACATCTGTACTATTTTTTCTAAACCCATATTGCCGTATTTTGGATTATTTTCCGTACTAAATACAGACAATCCGTCTGCATCATAGGCCATTTATTGGTGATAACAATAATCAGGGGATGTAATTTGACAATTTAAGTAAAAAATCCTGAAAAATGGGTAGCGGGCCTAGACTCTCCCTTTGGTCTAGAGGACAAATCCCCCTGAACCAGATATGTTAATTTTGGAGGATTTACAGACTCTCCACATCTCCACAAACAAGAAACTAGAGATTTGGACGACACGATACAGGCTACTTTTTTCTGTCCTCGGTGGCTACTTGTCTTCTTTAAAGAACATTTTTTGAGGCAAAATGGACATTTGTAAAAAATCCTGAAATCAGGAAATATCCTGACAAATCACAGGCCCCGAATAATCGTTTACATGTACATGTACATGTGTACACAGTCTGTGTCAAAACGTGTACACACGTTTTGCAAATTAAATGGAAAATGCCAAGCCGATACACTTTTGCACCCATTATTAGTGTGTACTAATTAGTGATTCAAAGAAAGTAAGCATACTCGTAGTCGCAGTTTTTCCAACATTACCAAAAGGGGAGTTGGAAGGCCAAGAGACTCGTGGTCGGGAGATATTAGAGAGTGGTGCAGAACGACGTATGGTGGATGTGTCCGGATGGCACAACACAGAGGGAGGTGGAGGTCCATGACAGCCAATCTGCTTGGAGCAGTGGACACCCATAGATAGATAGATAGACCAACATATTGTTACCAATGGGGTGCCGTGGCTGAGCGGTTAAGTGCATCGGACTTGTGTTCTGATGGCCGAGTCGTCGGAATGTGGGTTCGAATCCTGGCCGCGACCGTGGTGCTTGTGTCCCTGAGCAAGACACTTAACTATAATTGCTTCTCTTCACCCAGGAGTATAAATGGGGACCTTTGAGGGCAGAGATGGTAATCGTGTTTGATTAAGCTCGCATACTCCCCAGGGAGTTGAGATGGTTCTAGGAATATCTGGCCCGACGACAGGGGTAATAATGTTCATGCGCCATGAGCATCAAACTTGGCAGATACTGGCGCAATATAGTGTCCATTATTATTAATTATTATTATGTTCCTTCCCTTTGACTTGTTTTCATCAGTTGAGAATGAAACATCCATACAATGCACCATTAAATCAAGGAAGTCCACTGATAAAAAAAACACAAACTTGTTTACATGTACAAGTTCATGACCACTCAAGAAATGCAACATTATTGATCAATTCATGTACTCCAGGAGTAGTTTTCTTTGACAGTTTGATAATGTGGGAGTGCCACATTAATTTCCTGAGTGGTTTTACAATGTAGTGCCTCTTCTATTGTTTCTCTGATGGCCGAGTCATCAGAATGTGGCTTCAAATCCTGGCTGCGGCCAGACTGTGGTGCAATTGTGTCCTTGATAAAGGTAAAACTTTGCATGGTGAACAGGATATTCAGTAAGACTAATTGCGGTAACACCATGTGAAATTCTCAATTGAATAGTAATTAGTTCTGAAAAGAACTGGAGGTTACAACTTGACGTTTCGATCAGTATGCTCTGATCGTCTTCAGGAGACAATCAGAGATGAAACATCGAGTTGTAACCTCCAGTTCTTTTCAGAACTAATTACTACTCAATAAAGAATTTCACATGGTGTCACCGCAATTAGGTAGTCTTACTTGTCCTCGAGTCTTTCTCAAGGACAAGTAAGACTAATTGCGGTACATTGCTTCTCTTCACCCAGGAGTACAATTTGCAGGCTTGTGATTTCTCATGATTTTTCCTGATTTCAGGATTTCGTACAAATCTCCCTTTTCCTCAAAATTTTATTTCGTACAAATCTCTCTTTTCCTCAAAATTTTCTTGAAAGAAGAGAAGTACACGTAGCCACCAAGGAAAGAAAGAAGTAGCCTGTATTGTGTCCAAACCTCTAGTTTCTTGTTTGTGGGGATGCGGAGAGTCTGCAAATCCTCCAAAATGAAACATCCAGGAGGTTGAGGGGGGCTTTGTCCTCTAGACCAAAGGGAGACCAAGGCCCGCTACCTATTTTTCAAGATTTTTTTTTACTGTCAAATCACATCCCTGAAATTGATATATTGTGTTTGAAAAAGCCTCAGATGCTATGGTTGCTCGGAATGTATATTCCCCTAAGGGTATATAAGGAGGAGTATTATACACATACATGTACCTCCTCCAATAATCTTACAGGGGTGATGACCATGCCCCTAAATATTTTGCCCACTTACTTTTAAATACTGCAGTGTTTTCACAATCAGTATTACACCACATCACATTTGCATGATATATTATAAGAAAAATATAAAAATGGCTCAGATTCAATCACAGAGCATCTACACTCTTAAAGGGGCAATATCATCACGATCAACAGGGCATGGAATTTGGAATGCTAGTTTTAGATTAACTCAGTGACTGCCATAATGCTCCACATGATAAGGTCACACTCGCATTGCTGCTGCATAAATGAGCCAGTAATTTTCAGTCACTGTGTTCATCTTAAACTAGAACAACAATTCCATGCCCTGTTGAAAGTCTGATCTGATCATGACGACACTGCCCCTTTAACCAGTTCGCACCGGGAATAAAAAAGTTTTTCCGAACCCCGTGGTGGGTTTATTTTTACCGCACAAACACGACCAATGGTGCTCACCAGAACGTGACCGGGGAGACCGCGTCTTCCACCGTATGCTTATGGCTCGTTGCCACGTCGACCAGGAATCTATACAAATATTCCTGAGAATCCTGTGGCGTGTTTAGACGCTCTCCGATCCGCTGTCCAAAAAAAAATGTGCGTGTATACACGGCCTCCGACGCGAACTGGTTAAAGGGGCAATATCATCACGATCAACAGGGCATGGAATCGGAATGCTAGTTTTAGATTAACTCAGTGACTGCCATAATGCTCCACATGATAAGGTCACACTCGCGTTGCTGCTGCATAAATGAGCCAGTAATTTTCAGTCACTGTGTTCATCTTAAACTAGAACATCGATTCCATGCCCTGTTGAAAGTCTGCTATGATCATGACGATTCTGCCCCTTTAAAACTGTTGAATCAACATTTTAAAGAGTTCGGTCCGTGACAACTCTTTATAAAGTTGGATTTAACTTTTAAAAGTGTTGAATTAACATTGATAAAGTACACAGTGTTAGCAACAGAATGTGGGTTCGAATCACAGCCGTGACACTTGTGTCCTTGAGCAAGACACTTAATCATAATTGCTTCTCTCCACCCAGGGGTTAAATGGGTACCTGTGAAGGCAGAGTTGGTTTGCTCTATATGCGCTAGAAATGGCAGCAATTGAGCTGTATACTCCCCAGGGAGCTGAGATGGTTTCAGGAATGATTTATGAGCCTTATGAGCAGGGATAATAATATAATGCGCCTTGAGCACCACTTAGTTGGTGGATACGTGCGCTATATAAATCCACACATTATTATTATTATTATTATTATGTAACTTGACTTTGTGTTAATTCAACACTTTCTTTGAGTTGAATTTAACTTGATAAAGTGTTGTCACTTACCGAACTCTTAAAAGGTTGATTCAACACTTAGTTTTAAGAGTGTAGAACCCTTTAACTCTCCTATGACTGCAAGGGTCAAAATAAATCAAAAATGTTGATATACTTGCCACAAGGTATGACATAAAACACAATAAAGGGAGCCACTTTCCTACCGTCACGTTAGCAGTTTTTCTAATGGTTGTAAAAAAAAAAATTAATATCTGAAACCACCCAAAAAGAATTTCAACATTTGAATAGACATGCATGCTTATCCTAAAGATAATTTGAGTTGATTATTACTATTATTTTTTTAATTACCCTAAAATTTCCATCAACAAATGGACGGAAAAGTGAGGTAACTTTTTCCGTCCAATTTTTATGGAAATTTGAGGGTAAAAAAATTTATAAAAAAATAAAAAATACAATAAATCAACTCAAATTAGTTCTAGTATAAGCTTGCATGTCCATTCACATGTTGAAACACTTTTTGGTCGGTTTCAGGTACTTAAAAATAAATAACCATTGGAAAACCTGCTAACGTGACGGATGCAAAGTGGCCCCCTTTATTGTGTTTTATGTCATATCTGGTGCACTTAAAAGTGAAACACTGTCAAACCTTGTACATATTATAGATCAAATTGAGTTGACCGTTTTTTGACTAGTAAAAAAGCATTGTCTTATAATATATTGTTGAGGGTGGTCAAAATGACGGTAGATAAACCAGTCAAAAATGCTCCTGTGTGCACATTTGGGTCAGCAGTCAAAACAAGCAGTTGACTGGGTTTGACCACAGCTACAGTACTTGCCAATAAAGTGCGGCTACATGTAAAGTAGGAGGGTTAATCTATTGGGTGGGCTGTGGACCCTATGCCTTAGTACATGTTGGCATTGCAAACTTTCACTGCCTTTCCAATATTCACTATGAATGTGAACCCTTGAAAATTAAACAGTTTCAATTGATAGTAAGATACCGTACATGTATGTTTATCCAATAAACGAAACAGAGGTACAGTACCACCAGAAGTTAATAACCAATATTCTGTTTTGAATGAAAATCGAAACAAAGGCTCTCGTGTACAATTACAATTCAAACCACAGATAATGAAGCTCAGGCCAGGGCCCAAATTTCACAGAACTGCTAAGCGGAAAATATTGCTTACCAGAAATTACGGTATTGCTTAGCAGATTTTTTTGGTTACCAGCCAACCTTTCATAAAAAATGTACATGCATTTTGGCTGGCAGTCTGTTTTCTAATTTGCTTAGCAAAATTCTCTGCTTAGCAGCTCTACGAAATTGGCTCCAGGGGCCGATTCCATAGCACAGGAAAGTTTTTTTTTTTTTTGCCTATTCAACTGTACCAGGCGTAGAGCTGTTATTCTCCCCTTCATGTTTACTGAAAGATGTATTATCTCACATGTTTTCTGCTATTCAACCCTCCTGCTATATGACATAAAACACAATAAAGGGGGCCACTTTGCTTCCGTCACGTTAGCAGTTTTTCCAATGGTTGTTATTTATTTTTAAGTACCTGAAACCGACCAAAAAGTGTTTCAACATGTGAATGGACATGCAGGCTTATACTAGAACTAATTTGAGTTGATTTATTTAATTTTGTTATTTATTTTTTTTTTTTTTACCCTCAAATTTCCATAAAAATTGGACGGAAAAAGTTACCTCACTTTTCCGTCCATTTGTTGATGGAAATTTTAGGGTAATTAAAAAATAATAGTAATAATCAACTCAAATTATCTGTAGGATAAGCATGCATGTCTATTCAAATGTTGAAATTCTTTTTGGGTGGTTTCAGATATTTAAAAAAAATTACAACCATTTGAAAAACTGCTAACGTGACGGTAGGAAAGTGGCCCCCTTTATTGTGTTTTATGTCATATAGCTGAATTTTAGTGGCGAGTAGCTATAGTGGTCAAAACCAGTCAACTGCCTGTTTTTGACTGTTGACCCAAATGTGCACACAGTGGCATTTTTGACTGGTTTTTACTGTCATTTTGACCACCCTGAACAATACCAGACAATGCTTTTTTACCAGTCAAAAACTGTTGATACATTTTGACCTGTGAATGTACTTACTACACGCTATGTTTGTTTGACAGTGTCTGACTTTTATGTGCAATAGATATATACCTTGGCAAGTATTTCAAAATTTTAACCAATTTTGACCCTTGCAGTCACAGGAAGGGTTAACAGATAATTTCCTGATTTATAATTTTATTTCAATGGAACGTATGTAGTTTCCTTACAGACAGGAAAACAAACACTTTGAAATGAGTTATTTCACAAAATAATTGTCGCTTACATGTAGTTTACATGTAGTTTACCACAAAAGTGTCTCAATGAAATAATGACGGGACCCACCATTATTTTTGTCTGGGATATTTTTACTGTAAAACTATACTTCTCATTAATATTTTAAAGTAAAATACTTGTAGCAATATTCCTATGAAAAAGACAGTGTTCGGAAAAAAAAATAAGGCCGCTAGTGCCGGGTATCCAGATACCCGGATACCCGACCGAAACTGACATTACCCAGTTCCATTTTTCGGTTCCAATTACCCGTACAAACAACTTTCAAAAGTTTTGACTAAACATTTAAGCCACAAATTTTGGTAACATTTTTTGTGTGGGGAATATAGAGACGGGAACATTATTACAGTAAGACCACATTTATTATGACTCTAATTAAACAAGAGAAACTTGTGTTCATATTGGTTATTTTTAAATACATTCGGGAGTAGTTATGTGTTTTTACAAATTGTTTACGGGCACCTGGGTATCCAAAGATTTCCAATTTCGGGTATCCGATTCCTGAAATAACCGAAAACTCACAGCCTTAAAAAAAAAGAAACACTGGCAATAACATCTTTAACAAGTTCGCGTCGGGAATAAAAAAAGTTTTTCTGGGCCCCTGTGTGTGGGTTTCTTTTTCCCACACAAACACGTTAATGGAAGCTTCCACAACGCGTGGCCACGTCTACCGAGCATGTCACTGTACGCTCGGCTCGTTGCCACGTCAACCGAGCATGCATACAAATATTCCCGAGTTTCCTATGGCGTGTTTAGACGCTCTCCGATCCGCGGTGCAAAAAAAAATTTGCGTGTATACACGGCCTCCAATGCGAACTGGTTAAAGGGACAGTATTGTCACAATCAACAGGGCATGGAATCGGAGTGCTAGTTTTAGATTACTTCAGTGACAAAAAATAATGACCCACATGATAAGATCATACATGTATTACCGTTGCTGCTGCATAAATGAGCCAGTAATTTTTAGTCTAAATAAGACCCCGATTCCATGCCCTGTTGAAAGTCTGCTCTGATCGTGACAATATTGCCCCTTTAAACATTGTACTGTGTAACTCTTCCAATTACTAATGCAGAAGGTGTCATTGTCAGCCAAGGATTTCCCAATCGGGGCCAATTAGTATCCTCATTGGGAGAACAAGGTTTCAATCGGGATATCAGTATCTCCCAATCGGGATAGTATAATTGCCATTGACCCGGTGAGCTTTGTGCACTGTACATTTCTGTTCCACTTCCTTTTCCGATTGTTATGATGTGTATCTCCATCACCATCCTGACACTCAGGTCCACAAAGGAAAAGTACATGTACAGCATTGGTAATTTTGACAAAACTGCTTCGAACTATTGTACAAGTCTGCTTGCTTTCTTTGAATCAAGATGTTTATTAAAACCCTATAACCCCCTACAGGCATTTCACAGGCACCCTGCTGGTCAATGCAACAAAATGCAGAAAAGTGTGCACAGAAAAATATATGTTAATATACTGAACAGCAAAAGAAACGTCGTGATTTTAAATCGTTGACATAACTCAACCACAAGAGTTTTACATGTATCGTTTTCGGGAAATATGCAGTCTAACATCATTCTGAATCATGACTGTACCTGAAAATCCTATAGGCGGATGGAATGCGACTTGAATGGTTTTCAAAGTGTACGTTACAAAATATACCTGTTGATATCTTGTATTCATACGACGTTTCTTTTGCTGTTAAGTATATACATGTATATATGACAAAATACTTCATTTTATTATTATTGTCCTATTTAAGACTGTGTCGGGTATCTGGATACCTGACCGAAACTCGGTTCCATTTTCGGTTTGAAGTACCCGTAAATGATTTCTTAAAATTCAAATTGAACATTTAAACCATTTTATTAACAAAAAGTGTGTGGGGAATGGGGATGCTACATGAGTCGTTTTTAATATTAGAGGCAGGAAATACAGTAAGTCCACATTTATTATGACTGTAACAAAACAAGAGAAACTTGTGTTTATATTGGTTATTTTAACAAAATTGTTTACGGGTACCTGGGTATTCGAAGATTTCTAATTTCGGGTATCTGGTTCCCAAAATAACCAAAAACGCACAGCCTTAGTCCCATGTTCCCCGCACTTGTCACAAAGTTGTACCCCATTAGTGTGGAAAGACCCAAATACACGTAATCTTTGAACTCACCGATCTTCTTAGTCGATTTTGATGGTGGTGTTGGCTTCTTCTGTTTTGACAGTATACTAGGTAACTGGGGTAACCTTTTCGATTGTAACGCAGGTCCTGTTTGCTTAAGGGACGTTGACGTGGGAGGGGCAGGGGGTTTGTTTGTTGGAAGATCACTCAATTCATCCACCTCTGATGAGAAATGCTGGAGCGTTGTTTTCTTGGGAGTCAGCGGCAGCGATTTCTCAGGAAGGTAGCCTTGGTGATGCCCTTTTGCGATTTTCTTTGGCGACACTGGAGGGGGCGTTTTCGTGGGCTGGCCGGGTTTCACCGGAGGAGGTGGGGGTGACTTCATGGGGAAATCACTTGGGTCCTGCTGATCGTCATCTTGGAAAGCAAAATTGTCCCGCTGCGTTGTGGGTAATAACGGTAAACGGGGTGGCTGCTGCTGTGCTGTCAACTGACCCGTTGGCCTCCCAGGAAGCACTGGGGTTTGTCGCTCGACCAAGGGTTTGTTTCGGGGAAGAAATTGCATATTTGGGGTCCTGGCATTCCTAATTATTTGGATGTCATTAGTGTATTCTCCTCCAAAGTCCCCCTGCTCACCTTCCTCCACTGGTGATGTGTGCAGATGCTGAGTTGGAATCTCCAGAGGGCCATGGAGCCCAACGGGGTCCGCAGCTTGTCCAACGATCGTGTTCTCGTACACATCCCCAAAGTCTTTTGCTCGTTCCATACTGCTGTGCACCGGTGTTGACTGGTGTTCATTTTCATCAGGCATGTTGTACCTAATCATATTACCTTGCATATCCACGTTACCATATATATCATCGCTAACTGGCTGCATCTGTAACTACATTATACAATACACAATTTTTAATTACTAGTAAAAGTAGACAAGTATTGTATGATTACTCCTCATCCCCACCCCACAAAAAAAATACAATTTGTTTTAACCCTCCTACAATCAGTGCATTTTTTTAAACAAGCCATTCAGGCCACTCCAAGCCATTAGCTTTTGCCAGTGGCCTCCTGTGGTTACCCTTCTGTGCACTGTCACACCACTGAGATTGTAGGGTAAGGTGGTCTCCCATTGATTACATTGCAGGCCATACTAGTATGTTCAAACATTTAGTGGCCTTGGGTGGCACACAGTTGATTTTGTAAGATTACTTGGAAAGGACAGCAGGCTTGTACATGTATGTACTGAAGGACGTTGCTAAAGAACAGAATTTAGTGGATCGGAGTGGCCTCCATGTGTAGGAGGATTTTAATGATTTAATTTTCCCAAGACCTCCCAGGATAGCAACAAAACTTCTGCACATGCATGACTACAAAGCAGATGATCATGCTTGATGCAACTTTCTGTGCATCAGAATTGAAACAGAGTGACAGCTAGATAAAGAAAGAGCAAGACTTCGGAGGATAGTAACAAATTATAACACCTCATCATACATAGATTCTCTCTTGTAACTGGTTGACAGCATGTCACATAATGTTCGCTATTTTTACTGTAAAGCAAACAAGGAAAGACCAGCCCATGGCAACCAATGAACTAGCCCATGGCAACCAATGAAATTGGTCTAAACGCGTCAATGCGGAGTGTGGGTTCGGGTCCCGGCCGTGACACTTGTGTCCTTGAGCAAGACACTTAAACCATAATTGCTTCTCTCCACCCAGGGGTTAAATGGGTACCTGTGAGGGTAGAGTTGGTTGATTATCCCTATATGCGCTGTAATGGCAGCAATCGAGCTGTATACTCCCCAGGGAGCTGAGATGGTTTCAGGAATGATTTATGAGCCTTATGAGCAGGGGTAATAATATAATGCGCCTTGAGCACCACTTAGTTGGTGGATACGTGCGCTATGTAAGTCCACACATTATTATTATTATTATTATTATTAATGCTGTTGTTACAACAGGAATAAATACGTTTTTAATACATGAGTGTTACAGAAGTTCAGTTAATTTCAGAGTGTTGTGAAGTTAATGAAAGTGGTTTGATTTATTGTAGCAGGTCTCTTATAATAAATTGTGCAGAATCTATGTACATGTATGAGGTGTATATATAAAACAAATATTGACTGTTTTCACTTGTGGTACAGTAAAACTAGTCTCCCTCGATGATCCCTGGAGCGTTCCATTTTCCCGAGGCTAGTTTTACTGTACCACTCGTAGCAGTCAATATTTGCATAGTGGTTCATGCTTGACGCAATTTTCTGTGCATCAGAACTGAAACTAATAATAATAATAATAATGTGTGGACTTATATAGCGCACGTATCCACCAACTGAGTGGTGCTCAAGGCGCATTATATTATAACCCCTGCGCATAAGGCTCATAAGGCTCATAAATCATTCCTGAAAGCATCTCAGCTCCCTGGGGAGTATACAGCTCAATTGCTGCCATTACAGCGCATATAGGGCTAATCAACCAACTCTGCCCTCACAGGTATCCATTTAACCCCTGGGTGGACAGAAGCAATTATGGTTAAGTGTCTTGCTCAAGGACACAAGTGTCACGGCCGGGATTCGAACCCACATTGTGCTGCTAACACCAGAACGATACTCCAGTAAACTGAGTGACACGATAAAGAATGAGCAAGCAGTGTCTTATAAAAGAACATTTTCAGGAGGGTGACCCCCTGCTTAATTTTCCCCCATACATGTATTGTTCCTTGTGTACCCCTAACGTTGTCCCTTGCTTATAAATCCATGACGGTTGTTACACATACTGTACATGTGTATTTACCTGTATATTCTGAACAATATCAGCATCATCGTCGGACGTTTCTGGGTATCGTGGTTCAACCTGATATCAACGTTTGAAGAAGCAAAATAATAACAAAACAAAAATGGAAAAGCAAATAAAACATACGCTATGCGGTATAATTTAACCATGCAACCAAGAGCCCGACAGCAGCTATTAAAAAAATTGACGTCCATGGGCAAATCAAGGGCGCATTTTTCGTGACCCTGACCAGAAACATGTTTGGGTTTCACGAGTTCGGACATGCTACGATGACGTCATTGTTCTGAACAAACCTAAACCGAAGTTTGTGATCGGTTACGCATGGTTTCTAGAAGATGGAACGTAAATGTCCGCATACGTATATACGAATGGAATGTAACCAGGGACATATTTTCACGACCCTGACCAGAAACATGTTTGGGCTTTGGTCATTGGTTAAGCGCTTGCACGAGTTCAGATGTGCTGCGATGATGTCATTGTTCTGCTCAAACGTGAACCAAAGTTTGTGATACGCTTACGGTTACGCTTGGTTTCAAGATGGCGGATTGTAAAAAGTGATGAAAGTTTTGTTAATTCTTTGTTAAAACATGATGGAATGATTGTTCGTATATCTTTCAAGTTTATTACTTGCACTCATGAGTAAGTTCCATTTTGCCAAAATGTTAGTTACGCAGTATATTTTGAGAAACATTGAGGATTGAACATGTCACAAAACAATTTTCTGATTACGTTTGTGTTTTTGCGTAGCTATGCCGTCTTGTTTGCGTCAATAATTTGACGACAGAAACAAGATTCTGATCGTATTCGGCCAATACACACCCCCAGAGTAATGCGCAGCATGGTGGAATAGGGCTGCGATCCAAATTGGTGGTTTTGTGCGAGAATTTGTACACGTAATGCAATAATGCAGACTACGCATGCTCTATACGCCCCATGGTTTCAGAGAATCTGAAGCTATGGTCTGTGCGCGCGCTGCTGTCCGTCTATCGGTTACATATATCTGCGATTTGAACTGATATTTGACCCTGATGCCAAATACTGCTGGCGTGTGCAAGCATGCATCATCAGCGTTCCTAACCTGACTGCAAGATTCTCCGACCATCACATAACCTTGTGGTCAAATTGGGTGCCCCATTATACACTCACTGGCCAAAAGTATTGCAACATGCTCAAAATATCACTTTACAAGTAACATATGATCATTTAATCCGATTTCATCGATCGTGTATTACATAATTTCTGAGCAAGAACAGTAAAAAATAACATTGACTTCAAAACACAAGCACTTTCAAGAAGGCTTAAGTAGTGTGAATAAAATAAAATAAATTATTGTAACACAGTTCTCCAAACTGAACTTTGGGGATGTTGCAATACTTATGGCCAGTGAGTGTATGATTACCAAGCAGACACAGTGTTTCATTGTCAAATATCGGTGATTAAAAGAGAGTGCATCTGCAGGCATAAGGAAAGCTTAACATAAAATATGTGAACTGTACTGAATATTTACACAATACCAACCATCAGATGAGACAAACAAAATGGTACACTGAGGTGCACTGCGAAAGTAAACGTGTTACGCACCTTGGTATTTTATGCATACATGTATATAGATGCATAGCTTCCCATTTTTAAAAAACTTTAGTAGAAGTCTACACAAATTGTGTCAGTCTTGCAAATAACCCACGTGTCTGCATTTTTTTTTTTTTTTTTTTGTTTTGCTTTGAAACGATGTCTAATTGCAGCCAAAATTGCTGGATCGATTGGAATTCTGTCGCGCTGTGTTTTAAATGACTTTTTTCACATAGGGGTATGAACGTTTGCCCGATTTGTGAGGCCTCTCTTAGCCACCATACTTTGTGTATGGGAGATTTGGTCTGGTTCCAATAAACAGCGTATAGTAACATGTTTTTCACTGGTTGGAAAATGAAAAAGATTACCAAAAAAAAAAGGAAAAAAAAAGAAGTCGTCATCGCACCGATTTTGAAGCTGACCTACATGATGCATGGGGGGGGGGGCCTATAAGGGCAATCCCTGATATGTTTACTTAGAACATTACAAAACTGACAGACAAACAACCAAACACACAAACTCATGGATTGTCAAACTAACAGATGATAAAAGGAAGGGTACTTACATGTACATTAGCTTCTTTTGCATTGTAGTCCCTAGTCTGAAAATCCAAAACATATTATTTGAAAAAAAATTCGCAGTAATTTTCGGGATGATAGGGAAGGTACATACGTACATGTATATACATGTACGTCAGTGGTAATGTTGGTAAAACAAATGATCACTGTACATAACATACTGTACCTGTACAGTGTAAGTTGTGTGTATGCGTATCCATGCACACGTGTTTATGCGCGCTGGAGTTCGGATAGCTAGCTATAAGCGGGGCAGAATTACATGTATGCGACCAAACCGTTCTGACACGCCTTGGTCAAGGCTACTATTGTACTTGAGGAAGGGAAAAACAATGCTTTAAAATGATTTTTCTTTTTTTCAAAATAGCATGGTTTTACAGTTATTATGTACCCAAATGAATGCATGGTGGGTCCCATTTCAAATTTACATGTACAATGTACTGTACACGTATATGTTGGCACTATTCTTTTTTACTGTTAAACCAAGTTCTGATAACTACCGTATAAACATGTAGCCTACTTTGTGAAACATCTAATTTCAAAGTATTTGTTTTCCATTGTAAATCGAAATTATGAATGTTCCAATGAAAACTATCCTTTCCGGAAATTGACAGTGATCAGGGCGATACATGCATGTGCACTGGTAAGTTTTCATGGTGTATTCTAGTTATTAGGTTTCACGTATCAAAAGCTCAACATTGTCAAGAGATAAGAACTCTGTACATAATAACAGTTTGTTTGAGGTAGAATTTTAAATGTTTCAATTTCCTGCTCGTCGGCATGGTCTTTTTCTGTAACTTGAAACTTGGGCATTTCCTAAATGAAACTGCACATACTGAATACAATTTATATGCAACGAGAGATGCTGACACTAACTGCATGTATAAGGCACTTGTGTGCAAAATGCCTTTTTGGAAATATCTATAGGCAAACCCAAGAAATGTTTTGCAAATACGGTGTAGTCGACGATGTAACACTTTTTAAGAGCCCCAAGACTAGGTCGAGCTATCTACACGTACATGTACACGTCTGTGCTTCAAACCAAGACAAAGTTGCCAGAAATACTTGATGGTTTTTTGAGTGTTATTTTGAGTGTTTGAGTGTTTGAATGTGTGGTACAGTTGAGTATATCACCTTGTCTCATACCCAATGTGTGGTACAGTTGAGTATCACCTAGTCCCATCCCCAGTGTGTGGCACAGTTGAGTATCACCTAGTCCCATCCCCAATGTGTGGTACAGTTGGGTATCACCTAGTCCCATCCCCAGTGTGTGGTACAGTTGAGTATCACCTAGTCCCATACCCAATATGTGGTACAGTTGAGTATCACCTAGTCCCATACCCAGTGGGTGGTACAGTTGAGTATCACCTTGTCCCATCCCCAGTGGGTGGTACAGTTGAGTATCACCTAGTCCCATACCCAATATGTGGTACAGTTGAGTATCACCTAGTCCCATCCCCAGTGTGTGGTACAGTTGAGTATCACCTAGTCCTATCCCCAGTGGGTGGTACAGTTGAGTATCACCTAGTCCCATACCCAATATGTGGTACAGTTGAGCATCACCTAGTCCCATCCCCAGTGTGTGGTACAGTTGGGTATCACCTAGTCCCATCCCCAGTGTGTGGTACAGTTGAGTATCACCTAGTCCCATCCCCAGTGTGTGGTACAGTTGAGTATCACTTAGTCCCATACCCAATATGTGGTACAGTTGAGTATCACCTATAGTCCCATCCCCAGTGTGTGGTACAGTTGGGTATCACCTAGTCCCATCCCCAGTGGGTGGTACAGTTGGGTATCACCTAGTCCCATCCCCAATGTGTGGTACAGTTGAGTATCACCTAGTCCCATACCCAGTGTGTGGTACAGTTGAGTATCACCTAGTCCCATCCCCAGTGTGTGGTACAGTTGAGTATCACCTAGTCCCATCCCCAGTGTGTGGTACAGTTGAGTATCACCTAGTCCCATCCCCAGTGTGTGGTACAGTTGGGTATCACCTAGTCCCATCCCCAGTGGGTGGTACAGTTGGGTATCACCTAGTCCCATCCCTAGTGTGTGGTACAGTTGAGTATCACCTAGTCCCATCCCCAGTGTGTGGTACAGTTGGGTATCACCTAGTCCCATCCCCAGTGTGTGGTACAGTTGAGTATCACCTAGTCCCATCCCCAGTGTTTGGTACAGTTGAGTATCACCTAGTCCCATCCCCAGTGTGTGGTACAGTTGGGTATCACCTAGTCCCATCCCCAGTGTGTGGTACAGTCGAGTATCACCTAGTCCCATCCCCAGTGTGTGGTACAGTTGAGTATCACCTAGTCCCATCCCCAGTGTGTGGTACAGTTGAGTATCACCTTGTCCCATCCCCAGTGGGTGGTACAGTTGAGTATCACCTAGTCCCATCCCCAGTGTGTGGTACAGTTGAGTATCACCTAGTCCCATCCCCAGTGTGTGGTACAGTTGAGTATCACCTAGTTCCATCCCCAGTGTGTGGTACAGTTGAGTATCACCTTGTCCCATCCCCAGTGTGTGGTACAGTTAATTGGGTATCACCTAGTCCCATCCCCAGTGTGTGGTACAGTTGAGTATCACCTAGTCCCATACCCAATATGTGGTATAGTTGAGTATCACCTAGTCCCATCCCCAGTGTGTGGTACAGTTGGGTATCACCTAGTCCCATCCCCAGTGGGTGGTACAGTTGGGTATCACCTAGTCCCATCCCCAGTGGGTGGTACAGTTGGGTATCACCTAGTCCCATCCCCAGTGTGTGGTACAGTTGACTATCACCTAGTCCCATCCCCAGTGTGTGGTACAGTTGGGTATCACCTAGTCCCATCCCCAGTGGGTGGTACAGTTGGGTATCACCTAGTCCCATCCCCAGTGTGTGGTACAGTTGACTATCACCTAGTCCCATCCCCAGTGTGTGGTACAGTTGGGTATCACCTAGTCCCATCCCCAGTGGGTGGTACAGTTGGGTATCACCTAGTCCCATCTCCAGTGGGTGGTACAGTTGGGTGTCACCTAGTCCCATCCCCAGTGTGTGGTACAGTTGGGTATCACCTAGTCCCATCCCCAGTGTGTGGTACAGTTGGGTATCACCTAGTCCCATCCCCAGTGGGTGGTACAGTTGGGTATCACCTAGTCCCATCCCCAGTGTGTGGTACAGTTGACTATCACCTAGTCCCATCCCCAGTGTGTGGTACAGTTGGGTATCACCTAGTCCCATCCCCAGTGTGTGGTACAGTTGAGTATCACCTAGTCCCATCCCCAGTGTGTGGTACAGTTGAGTATCACCTTGTCCCATCCCCAGTGTGTGGTACAGTTGAGTATCACCTAGTCCCATCCCCAGTGTGTGGTACAGTTGAGTATCACCTAGTCCCATCCCCAGTGTGTGGTACAGTTGAGTATCACCTAGTTCCATCCCCAGTGTGTGGTACAGTTGAGTATCACCTTGTCCCATCCCCAGTGTGTGGTACAGTTAATTGGGTATCATCTAGTCCCATCCCCAGTGTGTGGTACCTGAGTATCACCTAGTCCCATCCCCAGTGTGTGGTACAGTCGAGTATCACCTAGTCCCATCCCCAGTGTGTGGTACAGTTGAGTATCACCTAGTCCCATCCCCAGTGTGTGGTACAGTTGGGTATCACCTAGTCCCATCCCCAATGTGTGGTACAGTTGAGTATCACCTATAGTCCCATACCCAATGTGTGGTAGAGTTGGGTATCACCTAGTCCCATCCCCAATGTGTGGTACAGTTGAGTATCACCTAGTCCCATCCCCAGTGTGTGGTATAGTTGGGTATCACCTAGTCCCATCCCCAGTGGGTATCACCTAGTCCCATACCCAGTGTGTGGTACAGTCGAGTATCACCTAGTCCCATCCCCAGTGTGTGGTACAGTCGAGTATCACCTAGTCCCATACCCAATGTGTGGTACAGTTGAGTATCACCTAGTCCCATCCCCAGTGTGTGGTATAGTTGGGTATCACCTAGTCCCATCCCCAGTGGGTATCACCTAGTCCCATACCCAGTGTGTGGTACAGTCGAGTATCACCTAGTCCCATCCCCAGTGTGTGGTACAGTCGAGTATCACCTAGTCCCATACCCAATGTGTGGTACAGTTGAGTATCACCTAGTCCCATCCCCAGTGTGTGGTACAGTCGAGTATATCACCTAGTCCCATACCCAATGTGTGGTACAGTTGAGTATCACCTAGTCCCATCCCCAGTGTGTGGTACAGTCGAGTATCACCTAGTCCCATACCCAATGTGTGGTACAGTTGAGTATCACTTAGTCCTATACCCAGTGTGTGGTACAGTCGAGTATCACCTAGTCCCATACCCAGTGTGTGGTACAGTTGAGTATCACCTAGTCCCATCCCCAGTGTGTGGTATCACCTAGTCCCACCCCCAGTGGGTATCACCTAGTCCCATACCCAGTGTGTGGTACAGTCGAGTATCACCTAGTCCCATACCCAGTGTGTGGTACAGTTGAGTATCACCTAGTCCCATCCCCAGTGTGTGGTATCACCTAGTCCCATACCCAATGTGTGGTACAGTTGAGTATCACCTAGTCCCATCCCGAATGTGTGGTACAGTTGGGTATCACCTAGTCCCATCCCCAGTGTGTGGTATAGTTGGGTATCACCTACATGGAGATGGGACTAGGTGATCAAAACTCTTAAAACACCCTGAAAATTTATCAAGACCATGACGTATTTCTGGTGACCTTGTCCTGGTTTTGTGAGAACAGGTCTCATATGTCAGTGTAGGGGAAAAACTCAAATCGATTATAGATGCATCTTTGTAGGATTGATCCATCCATCCAGTGTTTGATGGAATTAATGTAGCCCTCCTCATGACTTTAAACATTCCACTCCATCCTTGGTCAAACCATGGACAAATGAATTTGTGTTCAGGGATCGAAATTGCTAAGCATGTAGCTCACATATAACTTGAGCTCTTAAGACACTTCACCAATATAGGGCCAGAGTCGGTTTAACAACTGCCTTGTTCTGGACTAGTCCTATTCGCACCGTGAAGAGGCTGGTTATTAACTTGTCTTGTTTCGGTGCGTGGGGCTGGTTCTTCAGTGTGGAGTTGTTGTAACAACTCAATGACTTAGTAGCCCCCACCTTGGAGTGGCCATTGGCCTTGTGTGGGGTGACTTGCATTAAAACAAAAATTAAAAATTAAAATCCTCATGGCTTTGAAGACAAATTACTTCCTAAGTACAAAGTGACAAAGCCAAAACAGTAGCCAAACTGAACATGTGTACCGCTCTTTGCCGGACAGGATATGGGGTAATGTACTTTGTTGCAAAAAAGTACTCAGAAGGTAGGCAATTTACCAAAAACTTGTTACTTAACACTGCATAATCACGGGAAATAACCTATAAAAGCCTATATTTTGGCATTTGGTAAACCTATAATAACCTATATTTTGCTTAAAAAACCTATTTAAAAAACCTATATTTGGTAGGTGAAGAGGATAAGTAAGACTAATTGCGGTAACACCATATGAAATTCTCTATTGAGTAGTAATTAGTTCTGAAAAGAACTGGAGGTTACAACTCGACGTTTCGATCAGAGCATACTGATCGAAACGTTGAGTTGTAACCTCCAGTTCTTTTCAGAACTAATTACTACTCAATAGAGAATTTCACATGGTGTCACTGCAATTAGTCTTAGCTATAGGCTATATTTGGTATGTGTAGATTAGGCACTGGGAGGCCTGCATATATGTATGCAAACAAAAAACCACTAATGATTTTACAGTGTATAGTCCAGTTCTTTGCCACTGTTTAGGATTCCAATTCACAAGGCCGCATATACCGGTAGTGTGGGATGCACAAATTAGTAAAACAAATTGTGTTACTTCCCCTGCTGGCTTACGATTAAGGTTAATTTTTCGACCCCTGTTTGTTCATTTAGCTATGGTATAAAACTGTGGCAAGAGATCGTTGTGTTGTTGTCAATGGCAGGTTCCATAACATCGATCATTTTCACGAGGTGTCAATATAAAACTTCTTAACTTTGGTTTTTTTAAGTAAGGTACGTACTGTACGTGTATATCTCAAAACTTGAGATTTAATGTGGAGATTATTATCCAAAACTTTCAAACTACACGTTCATGTACATGTACACAGTTACACGTACATTGTATGTATCAGAGATTTGACAAAAATCACACAATCCTGAAAAACGGGTAGCGGGCCTTTGGTTATAGCACAAAGACCTCTGAACCTCCTGGATGTTTAATTTTGGAGGATTTACAGACTCTCCACGTCCCCACAAACAAGAAACAAGAGGTTTGGACACAATACAGGCTTCTTCTTGCTTTCCTTGGTGGCTACTACTCTTCTTTCAAGATAATTTTGAGATTTGTAAAAAAAATCCTGAGAACCCACAGGCACACTATTGCTTGCCATGTGATATACATTAACACTGCCATGGGACACTAACAATTGTAAATGAATTTGACAGAGGGTGTTGATTATGAATGGCGACCTCCCGCATTTCTGTTTAAATTAAAGGGACAGTACTGTCATGATCAGAGCAGACTTTCAACAGGGCATGGAATTGGTGTCCTAGTTTAAAATGAACACAGCGATTGAAAATTACTGGCTCATTTATGCAGAAGCAATGGTAATATGCCCTTATCATGCAGTGTTCTGTCCAGGAATTTTTTAATGGTGGAAACAAATTTTAAAGTGCGGGGGGGGGGGGGGGGTAATGACTACATCTGTCATCTTTTATTTATAATCTGTGGAAGGAAATAGGCAAGTTGGAAAATGAGTGGTAGTCGTGGGATCCCGAGTGCCAGTCGAGATTTCCGGTGCCAACCACCGTGGGCAGAACCTTCATCATGTGGGGTATTAATTTCAGTCACTGAGTTAATCTAAAACTGGCACTCCGATTCCATGCCCTGTTGATCGTGAGGGTATTGTCCCTTTAACTATTTTTTCGAAAACTCACCACTGGTTTCGGAGGACGTTTGTTCCGACAACAGCAGCAACAGATCACTACCACAATGACGACTATTAACGCAACTCCTCCGACAACCACACCAATCAACCCGCCAACCCCACCAAGGTTGGCAAAAGGAGCAGTAGTCGTAGTAGTCACAGTGGCTTTGATGGTGAGGATGGGGGTGGAGCCGGGTGATGTTGCCGACGTTGCATTTGGTGTGGTGGAGATGCTTTCAGTTGAGTTTGTCGTCGTTGATTCTGTTGTGATCAATTCTGTCGTTCGGCCCTGCATTCACAAATGGCAAATACCAACATTTCATTAATTGACACGAGTAGGCCTATTTTACATTCATTTCTCATAAAAATTAAGGCTTTGCAGAGTAGCGATATTATTTCGGTTTGCGGTAACACCATGTGTTTATCTCAACTATAGCTAAGTGAGGTAACAGGTTCTGAAAAGAACCTTACCGCACAACTCGTATCCCGACTGTCGCTAAGTGAGATTATGGTTCAGGGGAGAACCAATATCGGGCAACTCGTTTCTCAACTGTCGCTAATGTGGTTCAGGGAGAACCATGGGGACTTCCTGGATCTTACGTTTCAATTAGCGTGCTCTAATCTTTGTTTGTTTCGACAAATTTACTAGAGCAGGATTTGAGCCTTCGTCCTCCACTTCAGATGCACTTCAGATGCACTTCAGATGCACTTCAGATGGGATTTTCTTTACAAGACATGTGGTCATGTTCATAGAGTTTTCATCTTTGGTACATTTGCTTCTTATTTTTTTTGACAACGGTTAAAGTTTATGCCATTTTGCCATGTACATGTATTTTTGTGTTATTTATTTATTTTAATTTTTTAAATTGTATATTCACTCAGTATTTATATTTAAAAAAGGTTGTATTGCTTTAGGTGAAAATGAATGACAGAAATGTTTGTTTTTCGAGGTTGCGATGCAATCAGTCAAAGATTTATTGTCCTTGCATTTTGATATTTTTAGCGGCAATGCCCAAAAATAGTTATCTTCGTCGGAGATAGTTGTGTTCATCAGAACATTGATAATTTCAGTTGTCAAAAGCCTGAATTAACAGTGAAAATATATATATATTTATTTTGGGACATACATGTACATAAAACCACAATGTTTATTTTGAGAAATGTGTAATTTAAATGTGTTTTCCTTTCCTATAAAATTATAATGTTCCGATGATAAAATAATGTTCCAGTGATATATGACATAAAACACAATAAAGGGGGCCACTTTGCATCCGTCAACGTTAGCAGTTTTTCCAATGGTTGTTATTTATTTTTAAGTACCTGAAACCGACCAAAAAGTGTTTCAACATGTGAATGGACATGTAGGCTTATACTAGAACTAATTTGAGTTCATTTATTGTATTTTTAAATTGTTTAATTTATTTTTTTACCCTTAAATTTCCATAAAAATTGGACGGAAAAAGTTACCTCACTTTTCCGTCCATTTGTTGATGGAAATTTTAGGGTAATTAAAAAAATAATAGTAATAATCAACTCAAATTATCTTCAGGATAAGCATGCATGTCTATTCAAATGTTGAATTTCTTTTTGGGTGGTTTCAGATATTTAAAAAAAAAATTACAACCATAAGAAAAACTGCTAATGTGAAGGTACATGTAGGTAAGTGGCCCTCTTTACTGTGTTTTATGTCATATATAAATTGTATGTACATCTTTTAACACAAGAAATTTGTTCTCTTGTTACAATTAAAACAGGGTGTGACCATCTTGCACACTCACATCATGTACATGTAGCATAAACATTGATTTAACCCTAATTAACCCCCTGAGCATTTTGGCTAGAAACCATCCCAAATCTGCCAAAATCCATCAACATGCAGTAATAAATTAGGTACCCCAATTGTTGGACTTTGATGGAATTGGCACAGTGGCAAATGCAAAGCATCCATGGCTTGGCTATACACAGTCCTGAATCCAACAAACAGCAGCCGGTGGAGTTTGATGGATTTGGTACGCATGGTTACATGGTCTATTCGCTGTGCTATACTGTGGAGTACTGAATCCAACAAAAGCAGCCGGTGGAGTTTGATGGATTTGGTACGCATGGCTACATGCTCTATTCGCTGGGCTATACTGTGGAGTACTGAATCCAACAAAAGCAGCCAGTGGAGTTTGATGGATTTGGTACGCATGGCTACATGCTCTATTTGCTGTGCTATACTGTGGAGTACTGAATCCAACAAAAGCAGCCGGTGGAGTTTGATGGATTTGGTACGCATGGCTACATGCTCTATTCGCTGGGCTATACTGTGGAGTACTGAATCCAACAAAAGCAGCCAGTGGAGTTTGATGGATTTGGTACGCATGGCTACATGCTCTATTTGCTGTGCTATACTGTGGAGTACTGAATCCAACAAACAGCAGCCGGTGGAGTTTGATGGATTTGGTACGCATGGCTACATGCTCTATTCGCTGGGCTATACTGTGGAGTACTGAATCCAACAAACAGCAGCCGGTGGAGTTTGATGGATTTGGTACGCATGGCTACATGCTCTATTTGCTGTGCTATACTGTGGAGTACTGAATCCAACAAACAGCAGCCGGTGGAGTTTGATGGATTTGGTACGCATGGCTACATGCTCTATTCGCTGGGCTATACTGTGGAGTACTGAATCCAACAAACAGCAGCCGGTGGAGTTTGATGGATTTGGTACACATGGCTACATGCTCTATTCGCTGGGCTATACTGTGGAGTACTGAATCCAACAAACAGCAGCCGGTGGAGTTTGATGGATTTGGTACGCATGGCTACATATGCTCTATTCGCTGGGCTATACTGTGGAGTACTGAATCCAACAAACAGCAGCCGGTGGAGTTTGATGGATTTGGTACACATGGCTACATGCTCTATTCGCTGGGCTATACTGTGGAGTACTGAATCCATCAAAATCAGGCAAACCACGGGATGGATTTTGGAAGATTTGGGGTAGTTAGGGTTAAAGATGTACATATGGGCATTTCTCCGGTAATGGAATGACGTCCCTTCATGACCCAGCCAACATTTGCCCATCACCTAGAAAATATGTCTTACACTAGACAACTAATCTGTGTATGAAATGGGAGCCAAGACTTTAGTAGGGTTAATAAATACAATGTAAAATAAAATTTGCAACAATTGATTTCCCACAAGGTCTCCACTAATCACAATGTCCAAGATAATTAAATTTGAATTTTTAACAAAAATTCCACATTTTGAGACTTTTACTACCCAAAAGTCCATATTTTTCCCAGAACACACAGGTTTTTCGAATTTTAACCACTTGGATTGGATTCCCTATGAAATTCTGGTCTAGAATCAATATGAAATATTCCTCTATTGCTAATGTAAAAGTTTGAAAAAAATTTCCCTCCCATGGAGAATTGCCCATAGGCCTATGTATCATACCGGTGTTCAGGCCACTATTTTAAGATCACTATTTCACAATTTTTTCAGAATTTCCAGAATTTGTTTACATCGGCAATTTCCCGAAATTTTACTTTTCATTGGAGCATTGATAATTTCCTGTTGCATTTTGTATAGCCCATGCATGGGACTGGATTTTGGTGGATTCAGGAAAGCTCTTAGCTAAATCCATTAGGGGGTTAGGGTTAACAGCACAACAATTAATGTGGACGTCCCCTATACTAATATCCCCTCTGTCACCAGCTCATGGCAGACATAAAGCATGCACTGATCCAATAACTGCAAACAATTGGCAAACATTGTATCACACTGAATTAGTTGGAGGAGAGTGTGTGGAAACTGCCCGTAAAATACTACAAAGGCGTTATCTAGTGTCATCTCTTGAATCTCTTCTTAACAAATGAAATTGTCTGTAAAAGTGTAAACATTACATTATAACTCAAGAGTCACAGATTTCTGTTGCCACCGCTCAAATGTTAAGTCCAAATTTGAAAAAGTCATTTACGGGTAATTGGAACCGAAAAATGGAACCGGGTAATGACAGTTTCGGTCGGGTATCCGGATATCCCGACACAGCCTTACCATCCCTTCATCACGTTTATGTTGCTTTACAATTATGCCGTTTTTGATATAATTTTCAATTGTATTGCTTTAATTAACCCTCCTAATTTTGGTACCTTTTTCATGCAAGTTGATGCACCATTTGAAACCATTCGCTTTTGTGGTTTTGAATGGTGAAATAACTGTGTACAGTATTGATTCCCCCAAATGGTTTTGAATGGTAGGTCAGCTAATACAAAACCTTGTTTGGATACTTCTAAGTGGTGAATCAATGGACCCTCTATGCATTTGAATGGATTTGAATGGTAGTAAAGCTTGCTACCAACACTGTTCAAATGGTATCACCATGTGTGTACAAAACCAATGGGCATTTTTGAAAGTGGAAATTTTGAATGGTTTCAAATGGTCTATCAGTAGGAGGGTTAATAGTAGTTATTGGCCTTACGTTTTGAACCTAGCAGGTTCTTTCTCAAAGGAACTGCAAGGTTCGAAATGTACTATTTTGCATTTATACTATAGATCCTGGTAAGCAGTTTGCGGAAAGAAATGTCGTATCCAACCGCCACTTTTTCTCCTTCATTATAACCAATAATGTAATCTTACCTGCTCATTAAGGTGGAGAACATATGGATGATGATGGATATATACTTCAAATTATTCCCGGATATTTATTTCATGAAAAATGAGGCATTTTTGGTATACGATGACTTCCTCAGTCATGTCATTCTGATCTAGTGGCTAACACGGTCATCGTACATTCGCAGTGGCAACTATCTAAGGATTTTTCTATTTTCTGAAGGGGAGAATGTTTTTAGAAGGGAAATAAAGTCCGAAAACCATCATAAAAGTGGATTTTAAAGATAGTTTTCGCTTTCTGTACCCCCAAAAATCGATAGAATCATTTTTTAACTGGTTTAGTGGTTGCAAAGAAATTTTTAAAAAAAAACTTAAAAGTGGCGGTTGGATACCACATTCTTTCCCAGTTTGCAATAGCTAATTCTCTATTTAATTAATTATTTTCCTTAAATTAAATTCGCTGTTTAATACCATTTATTTCTAATTGTCAATTGGCTTAATTACCATGAAATATTGTATAATTACAAAGTTTCCAAATAGACTATTCTGTTAACCAGTTCGCGTCGGGAATAAAAAAGTTTTTCTGGGCCCCTGTGGCGGGTTTCTTTTTCCCACACACACGTTAATGGAAGCTTCCACAGCGGGTGGCCGGCACTTCCGAGCATGTCACCGTACACGCGTGGCTCAAACGAGCATGCATACAAATATTCTATGGCATGTTTAGACGCTCCCCGATCCGTGGTGCAAAAAAAAATTGCATGTATACACGGCCTCCGACGCAAACTGGTTAAAGGGACAGTATCGTCACAATCAACAGGGCATGGAATCGGATACCGTAGCTGCAGTAACTGTACCTCAAAGGTCTTGGGTCATTGGGTCGAGCGGTTTAGTGCATCGGATTTGTGTTCTGATGGCTGAGTCGTCGGAATGTGGGTTCGAATCCCAACCGCGACCATGGTGCTTGTGTCCTTGAGCAAGACACTTTACCATAATTGCTTCTCTCCACCCAGGGGTAAATGGGTACCTGTGAGGGCAGAGTTGGTTGTTGTGTTCGATTAGCCCTATATGCGCTGTAATGGCAGCAATTGAGCTGTATACTCCCCAGGGAGCTGAGATGGTTTCAGGAATGATTTATGAGCCTGATGAGCAGGGGTAATAATATAATGCGCATTGAGCACCAGTTTGGTGGATACGTGCGCTATGTAAGTCCACATTATTATTATTATTATTATTATTATTATTAGAGCTACAGACATTCACATAGGAAATTTGGGAGACTCATTCTTTGTACGCTATTCAAAATAGACTGGTTACACAGATTAATTTATGTGATAAGATAATATGGTTTCCAGACTGTTGGGCGTTGGATGACTTCCTAATGCGAGGTGAGTTGTTCTGTCAAAAAGATTTTTTTGGCATTTCAAATCAATTTTGGTCGTTGTTGATCCATTCAAATAATAGAGGAAGTATCTAGTTACATTCTGTGGAGAGGAAATGTAGGATACCTAATATTTGTATTTAAGGAGATATTCAAAAAGAGCCAAATTTCCAGAGTGTCTCCCAAATTTCTTATGTGAAAGTCTGTAGCTCTATAAGGTCTGATTCAACCCAATGACAAGACCTTTGAGATACAGTTACTGCAGCTGAGAATCGGAGTGATAGTTTTAGATACATGCAGTCTCCAAAATGCCACAAAAACCAAAACTGCTAAGTACACAATGCTTTTTCTATGCATGCCTTAAAATATTGCATACTGTACAGAAGAATGGTACATGGATACCCCAAAATGCCCCTGGGTCTGGGACAAAAACAAAGTGTTCTGACCTTCACACAGTATGTGTATACCCCAAGTTACTGCACTGGTTTATTTCAAGTTAGCCTTGCAATGAAACAAAGCAGGTGGCTGCTTCAGTTTACCTCATCTCTCTAAAGAGCCTTGGGGTATGCCATTAATCTTTAGATAAGAAAGTGTGTACCGCAATATGTCCCAGTTGTGACATTTTGAAGTATGGGTCCACTTTGTAAAGAATAGGAGGGTTAAACTCAGTGACTGAAAACAATTTTCAGTCACTCTATTTATCTTAAAGGAAAGAATGTCGTATCCGGCCGCCACTTTTTAAGGGCTTTTTTGGATTTTTTTTGCAACAACTAACCAGTTAAAAAATCATTCTATCGATTTTTGGTGGTACAGAAAGCGAAAACTATCTTTAAAATCCACTTTTATGATGGTTTTCGGACTTGATTTCCCTTCTAAAAAAATCCTCCCCTTCAGAAAATAGAAGGATCCTATTATAGTTGCCACTACGCATGTACAATGACTGTGTTGGTCACTAATTGTGGAGTTTACAAGATCAGACTGACATGACTGAGGAAGTCATCGTATACCAAAAATGCCCGATTTTTCATGAAATAAATATCCTGGAATAATTTGAAGTATATGTCCATCATCATCCATATGTTCTCCACCTTACCAGGTAGGTAAGATGACATTAATGGTTATATTTAATGAAAAATAGTGGCGGCCAGATACGACATTATACCCATCTTAAACTATAGGGCACTGATTCCATGCCCTGTTGAAAGTCTGCTCTGATCGTGACGATATTGTCCCTTTTAATAATGAATTTTTTTTAATGAAACTTGTATAGTATGTTTTGATTACTGAAAAAAATTGTTTCCTTTGAATAGTCAAAAATATTCATCATCATCACCATCATCAAGACAAAATTACCAGACAGTAAAATAATGGTTACTGGCCTTACATTTCGAACCTAGCAGGTTCGTTCTTAAAGGCAAAATGGAAAGATACCAGTATCAGATTGTAGTTCAAAATATAACAGTTGTATATGTACATAGGCTAGCCCCATTCTAGCCCACATGTACAAAAAGGAGTGATTTTTCAACAATTTTTTTCAAAAAGGAGTGATTTTTCGGAAAGAATGTCGTATCCGGCCGCCACTTTTTAAGGGCTTTTTTGGGGGTTTTTTGCAACCACTAACCAGTTAAAAAATCATTCTATCAATTTTTGGTGGTACAGAAAGCGAAAACTATCTTTAAAATCCACTTTTATGATGGTTTTCGGACTTGATTTCCCTTCTAAAAAAATCCTCCCCTTCAGAAAATAGAAGGATCCTATTATAGTTGCCACTACGCATGTACAATGACTGTGTTGGTCACTATAATTATGGGGAGTTGACAAGATCAGACTGACATGACTGAGGAAGTCATCGCCTTTATACCAAAAATGCCTGATTTTTCATGAAATAAATATCCTGGAATAATTTGAAGTATATGTCCATCATCATCCATATGTTCTCCACCTTACCAGGTAGGTAAGATTACATTATTGGTTATATTTAATGAAAAATAGTGGCGGCCAGATACGACATTCTACCCCAAAAAGGAGTGATTTTTCAACTAATTTTTTCAAAAAGGCGTGATTTTTCAACAATTTTTTTTCAAAAAGGAGTGATTTTTCCACAAATTATTAACATTTTTGTGATTAGGTAAGCTTGCCCAAGCAGACACTTTTGGCATGAAGTTTGCTGTTGTGAGATCGGTAATTTTGGTGAAATTTTCATAATGTAATTTTTTGTTGTTTTAAATTTCAAAAATGTTTCACAAATGTGAGCTATCCCAGAATAATGGAGTTTATGCCAAGAGTGTCTGCTTGGGCAAGGTTACCTAATCACTAAGTTTTAGGTTGTAATAATTAGCAGATCAAAAGTTAAAAAAAAAAAAAAATCGCTCCATTTTTGTACATGTGGGGCTAGGGCCATGGATACGGAGGGAGTCCAAGTGTATTGGCCCTAGAATGGGCTAACATGTAGGATACAATACATTTAGGTATATCACGCTACAAATCACCGTACAGACATGCCCAATACATTTGTAAACTTTGTTGTAACTTTATTACCTTTGCTGGTATAAATCCCATTGTCATCATCACCACGATCACGACAGCGAGCCTTTCAACCACCACACCTAACCGTGCCATCTTCCACCGAGCAGGTGTGTGCCAACCTTTTGGTTTTTGTTGTTGTTGGTAAAATCAGTTCTCCCACTGCTCCTTTCTTTCACAAGTCACTAATTTGGCAGCCATTCGCTCTGCGATCTCAGTCTTTTGTCGAATCAGATCTCAATCCAGACTATAGGAGTGAATTTACGGGCGTACACATTAGTGGGATTTTCCAAAATATAACAAGGAAGTAAATATCACACACCACAGCGCCAGTTCTACATATCACTGTACAAATACTGACACACAAAGTACGTGACCATGGTCATGAGCCTATCCAGTCATGCATGCAGCACCGCACTGGCACGCACGATCATGTGTTATTTTCTTGTTTTTATTTCCGGGTATCTAATTGTGAAAAGTCTGCATTGATACGATTTCAGTGACCTCATCTTCCATAAAGTGTAATGTCGTAAAAAGTCAACTCATTGCATAAATATAATCATGGAGGAATTTGGCCTATCAACTACGTAATGTTTTGTCTGGGAATTCCCCATTTTGACGAGGTTCATGATATGCCAACGCCATTATAGCCACATAACTATAAAGGATCAGTTGTCACTGGGTCAGACCCATGTTTGGACAGATCCCATGATCCTGGGACCTCTTGCTCTCAGTGGGCAGTCAGGCTCTCTACCAACTGAGCTAACTTTCCTTTTCTTTTTCCTTTCTCTTTGGAGCCACTGGAGTGGGTTTTAAGACCCACACCAGTAATGCCAGTGGCTCCCCACCCCAGGGATCCTCGGGGGAGTCTGCTTGCACCATGGTGCTTGTAGTCTCCCTTTAGAGGAGCCCTTTCCTTTTTTCATCCTTTCTTCCACTCTTTCTTTGTTTATTTCGATTGTTCCTATGATTTTTGCATGTTTTATTGTTTCTCATTTGCCTATGTTTCTTTGCTATTACCTTTGTTAACAATGTTACCGAATTTAATTATTATTACAGTAATACTGTTAACTACTATTTTTGGTTAAACATTGTTTTTATTCTTTGTACAATTTGTTTTGTAAATAAAGTTTTGTATTGAAAAGTCAAAAAAAGTCTCTCTCTCTCTCTCTCTCTCTCTCTCTCTCTCTCTCTCTCTCTCTCTCTCTCTCTCTCTCTCTCTCTCTCTCTCTCTCTCTCTCTCTCTCTCTCTCTCTCTCTCTCTCAGATGCTGTCATTGTAACTCCATTTAAGCCTATTATTACTACAATTTATTTATCTACAAAACACCACCATGCACAATAATATTCGGTTTAGTTTTGCAAGGCAAAATAGCCTAAATACTTTTCTTATATACTTGAAACAGTATTACAAAGGTGAAAATAGAAAAAACAATACTAAATTCAAATATTTTCAACCCATTTGACTTAAGTAGTGATTTGCTTTTAA
The DNA here is from genome assembly GCA_029582265.1 of Zoroaster sp. YZ-2022. NCBI lineage: Eukaryota > Metazoa > Echinodermata > Asteroidea > Forcipulatida > Zoroasteridae > Zoroaster > Zoroaster sp. YZ-2022. Next base: position 12,597,935 of record CM055836.1, read on the forward strand.
AAATTGAACCTGATGATTTGGTTTTTGACTGAGCATAACGCACTACTGCTCATGTGCAGTTGATTAAATTCCTCTTCAGTCAGTCGTTTGTTTTCCAAAGTGATATGGCGTTTCAAATTCCTGTTACACTCCAACAGAATATCACGTCGATTTTGATGTCGCAGTCAGTACTAGTTTACATCAAATATTCCATATAGTTTTATGTAATCCACAATGTATATACACACCAGCAGTAATGCTATATAATTTGTACTCTCTCTCTCTGTCTGTTGAAATCATTTAAATAAAAGATGTTCTTCCCTGTATATTTTTTCGAAATATTTTCAACAAAATTCCATACATCTAGATGTTTGTCACGATATAAAAATAAATGTTCAACAGTTTGGATTTCTTCGTTACATAGTAGGCATTTGTTATCTATAGTGATTTTCATTTTATACAATTGATCTTTTGTCGGTAGAATTCTTTGTTTTAGTCTGAACCAAAGGTGTCTGTCACTTTCTTATATATTTCGTAGGTTATACATATATTTGAACATATATTTTAGAGCTATACTCTACCAACTATTAGCTCTTACTGTTTCTTACACACTTCTGAGGTTAAACATATATTTTAAATGTTTTCAACATAAATTCTTTTTTACAAAGTTAAGATTTCTCGGGATTCGATCCTGTTCCCGTTGCTTTGGATGCACTTACTCTACCAACTGAGCTAACTGTTGTTGTCCTCTTTCGGCTGCTCCCGTTAGGGGTCGCCACAGCGGATCATGATCTGCATATTTGATTTGGCATAGGTTTTACGCCGGATGCCCTTCCTGACGCAACCCTCCCATTTAAGTTGAATGCTAAACATAGATCTACAATTCTTGTTATATATAAAATTCAACATTTTTCTGAACGGGATTTGATCCTGGTACCTCTTGATTGGCAGTCAGGTACTCTATCAACTGAGCTAACTGTTTTTATGTATTTCGTAGGTTGTGCATATATTTGAATATATATGTTTTAAATATTTTAAACATAAATCATTTCCCTGATCGTGATTCGATCCTGGGACCTCATGCTCGGCCGTCAGGCACTCTATCGTATATATTTCGCAGGTTAAACATATATTTTAAATGTTTTAAACATATATTTTTTTCACTGATGTCTATGAACGATATGAATGAAGATTATATAAGGTTCCCAACATGTACACTCACTGGCCAAAAGTATTGCAACATGCTCAAAATAGCACTTTACAAGTAACAGGTGAGATGATCATTTAATCCAATTTCATCGATCGTGTATTACATAATTTCCGAGCAAGAACAGTAAAAAAGAACATTGACTTCAAAACACAGGCACTTTCAAGAAGTCTTAAGTAGTGTGAATAAAATAAAATAATTTATTGTAACACAGTTCTCCAAACTGAACTTTGGTCTGTGTTGCAATACTTATGGCCAGTGAGTGTATAATATTGTTATTCTATTTTTTCTGCTGTATCCTTGTATTTTTTTTCAGAGGACTGGGTGTCTTGGTGATTGGCTGGACAGGATGCCGCCTTATCATCATCTGAAGTGTTGCGGCCCTGCAAATTTTACCTAGCGGAGCACGGGCTCTTAAATTGCAAGGGAAACGGACCGGCTTGCAGAAACACACGCGGCGCTCTATGTCTGGAGGATCACCGGCACCCAGCCCCTCTTTTTTTTCTAGACCATGCTATAGTAACCTGGGTTTGACTTTTGGGTTTGGGTTTATCTCTTTTCTTTTTAATTCTTTATTCTCTTTTAGCTTTGTACCGGTCCATCAAGATTACTTCTAGTTTAGCTCACAATTAAATATAGAAGGAAAATTTTTAGCAGTCTCATATCATTCGCATCTCTGCGCGCATGCGCTGTTCAATCCGTACAGCAACTGGCACAAAGGGCACATAGATTGCCAGAAGTGCCATTAACAACAACAACAACAGTTCTCCAAACTGAACTTTGGGGATGTTGCAATACTTATGGCCAGTGAGTGTACTTTACTAAATTGGTAATGAGTAAAGACCAGTAACCTAAACAAATTAGGTCTTCATGATAATAATTTGACATAAAACTCACACCGTGTGGATGATGGTTTCACAAATTACATAATATATTTTTGTCTGAGGTACATCGTTTGTAAAAATTATTAGTCTAGCCGTCTAGGCCTAATTATTTCCCAATCCAAATTCTTGACTGAATGAAAGTCTCAAAGCTGGCTAAAAATCGAAATACATTTTGTACTTTTTTAACGCCACAACTTAATGAGCTGAAACATTCACAGGTTGGCATTGTTAATGATAAAGTGTTGAAGTGTTAATGATTAAACGTCTTTCTGATATCACTTCATGAACAACTTAGGACGTTTAGGCCCCCCCCCCCCAAAAAAAGTCTCCGGTTTCTGGTCATCGGTCAGCTTCAAAATCGGTACAGTGCCGCACTTTTTTCGGCCATACGTGATACATTATACACGCAGTAATCTTTTTCTTTTGCCAACCAGTGAAAAGCATGTTACATGTATACGCTGTTAGTGGAACCAGACCATATTTCCCACTAGAGTATGGTGGCTAAGAGAGGCCTCACAAATCGGGCAAACATTCATAACCCTAAGTGAAAAAGTCGTTTAAAGCACAGCATGGCAGAATTCCAATCGATCCAGCAATGGCTGCAATTGGACATTGGATTTGTTGTTGTTTTTTTAATGTGGTATTACACAATGCATTTCCCGGAATTTTCGTTCCGTAAAAACTACCCTCACAAAGATAATTTTTAATTATGTTTTTACGAGAATTAAATTGAAAACGTATGACATAATTTCTGATGTTATTAAACAAATAATTCCGTCTTAAAGGGCCAAATATCGTCACGATCAGAGCAGACTTTGAACAGGGCATGGAATCGGTAACCTAGTTTAAGACTAACACAGTGAGTGAACATTACTAGCTCATTTATGCAGCAGCGTCGGTAATAACGACCTTATCATGTGGGCATGGGCGTCGATCGGTGTGGGATGGGGACATGTCCCACTTTTTAGAGTGGAGGCAGTATATCAAATTCTCCCACTTTTTTGATGGCCCATAAATAAATAAAAAATAACTAAATAATGTTAGCCTACTGAGGAGTACTCTACCGTTTTTCTTGCAACACAACAAATAATTCATAAAACGCTCAGAACGCCCACTCAGAATCGAAACAAATTTCGTGACCCTGAATGCTGGAAGGCCCCTACGTCACAGATATGCACTCGCACCCAGATGCGAATCTACAATATTGGACAGACTTGTTGGGACACTGGAACAAGAATCCACCACCCCCAATTTCCCGTCCATTGGCGTCGATCGGTTTTGAATTGAGGCTAATTGAGGGACAATTTTTTGCCCCAAATTATGATGTCTAAAAACGCTGTGCGGCGACCCGGGGTACACCCCTATTTTAGCACAATCCTGGATTGTGACAAAATGCATATTGAAGCTTGATAAACATTTTACGGCGGCCATATTTCTTCTTCCCTGTTCTTTTTGTGAGGGTAATTTTGAAATACGTGAATAACTTGAAATGAGACGAAATTTCCGGGAATCGTCGCTAATTAAAACATGTGAAATACACATTTAACGTGTCAAAGTGTCTTTGTGTATAAATTCATTAATACCACTATCAAAAAAGGTCCAAACTTCCACACGGTCATAATAGACCTAATTTGTTCAGGTTAATTAGGGGTTCGAGCTACAGCGCGAACACCTATTGTTTTTGTACTGTTTTTTTTTTACTAAGCATATACAGCCTTCAAACTTAATACATGAACAGAACATAACAAGCTGACGAAACCAAATCAACTTGATGCCATTTTTATATCACCGGAATGATGTTTTTCGAGGCATTTTTCGAACTAAAACTAAAAAGCAGACGACGAAACGAAAATTAACAAAAAGCCTACAATTTTTCCCAATTGACGCACCACGCATTTTTTGGAATCCTTCGTGTTACCACTGTGCATTAGTATTTTCAATTGGTGTCAATTTCGCAGCCGGGAAACTGCAATGTGTCACTTCGCGCTGTATCCGAAAATCACACCGTGCGGTGCAGTGTACATCATGTCTAAATTTAGCGAATATTTGGTCATAACATCGGAGATAATTCACATACATAAGATCGACCAGACTGAAGCTAGCCGCGAATTGGGCCAGAAAAGCCATCCGCAATTGGCAGCCGCGAATTCGCGGTTGGGAATTCCCAAGAGCGAATTCACAGCCGCGAATTCAGAAAACGGGAATGAGCGACACAATTTACTGACGTTGGTCAAATTATTAACAGTTAATTTTACCTATTACCTTTTATTTAAATGTACTTTTTGTTAAATAATCATAAAGAACATTTCAATGCCCTCACTTCATTCCTGTTAATGCAAATTTGGCGCATTAATTAGTGTCTAATTAGACCGTGTTTAAAGGGACAAATATTAGAATGTGTCTGCACTTTTTCAGGCCTTTTCTTATTTTTTGTACAAAGAGGGGTTCACTAAAAACAAAATGTACCAAACATCTCTTAGAAATATTAATTTTTTATTTGATAATCATAAAGAACATGTCATTGTCCACACTTAATTTCCGTTAAGGCAAATTTGGCCCATTAATTAGTGTCTAATTAGATCATGTTTAAAGGGACAATTTTCGAATTTGGCTAAACTTTTTCACGCATTTCTTCTTTTTTGTACAAAAAGGGCTTCACTAAAAACAAAATGTACCAAACATCTCTTATAAATATTAATTTTGTATTTGATAATCATAAAGAACATGTCATTGTCCACACTTAATTTCCGTTAAGACAAATTTGGACCATTAATTAGTATCTAATTAGATCATGTTTAAAGGGACAATTTTCGAATTTGGCTAAACTTTTTCACGCATTTCTTCTTTTTTGTACAAAAAGGGCTTCACTAAAAACAAAATGTACCAAACATCTCTTATAAATATTAATTTTTTATTTGATAATCATAAAGAACCTGTCATTGTCCACACTTAATTTCCGTTAAGGCAAATTTGGACCATTAATTAGTGTCTAATTAGACCGTGTTTAAAGGGACAATTTTCGACTCTTTGTCTGCACTTTTTCTGGCCTTTTCTTAATTTTTCTACAAAAAGGGGTTCACTAAAAACAAAATGTACCAAACATCTCTTATAAATATTCATTTTTTATTTGATAATCGTAACGAACATGTCATTGTCCACACTTAATTTCCGTTAAGGCAAATTTGGACCATTAATTAGTGTCTAATTAGACCGTGTTTAAAGGGAAAATTTTCGACTCTTTGTCTGCACTTTTTCTGGCCTTTTCTTATTTTTTCTACAAAAAGGGGTTCACTAAAAACAAAATGTACCAAACATCTCTTATAAATATTCATTTTTTATTTGATAATCGTAAAGAACATGTCATTGTCCACACTTAATTTCCGTTAAGGCAAATTTGGACCATTAATTAGTGTCTAATTAGATCGTGTTTAAAGGGAAAATGTTCGAAGGTGTCTGCACTTTTTCACGCATTTCTTATTTTATTTTACAAAAAGGGGTTCACTAAAAACAAAATGTACCAAACATCTCTTAGAAATATTAATTTTTTATTTGATAATCATAAAGAACATGTCACTGTCCACACTTAATTTCCGTTAAGGCAAATTTGGTCAATTAATTAGTGTCTAATTAGACCGTGTTTAAAGGGACAAACATTCGAAGGTGTCTGCACTTTTTCTGGCCTTTTCTTATTTTTTCTACAAAAACGGGTTCACTAAAAACAAAATGTACCAAACATCTCTTAGAAATATTAATTTTTTATCTGATAATCAAAAAGAACATGTCAATGCCCACACTTAATTTCCGTTAAGGCAAATTTGGCCCATTAATTAGTGTCTAATTAGACCGTGTTTAAAGGGACAAATATTGGAATGTGTCTGCACTTTTTCTGGCCTTTTCTTATTATTTCTACCAAAAGGGGTTCACTAAAAACAAAATGTACCAAACATCTCTTAGAAATAGAAATTTTTTATTTGATAATCATAAAGAACATGTCATTGTCCACACTTAATTTCCGTTAAGGCAAATTTGGACCATTAATTAGTGTCTAATTAGACCGTGTTTAAAGGGACAATTTTCGACTCTTTGTCTGCACTTTTTCTGGCCTTTTCTTAATTTTTCTACAAAAAGGGGTTCACTAAAAACAAAATGTACCAAACATCTCTTAGAAATATTAATTTTTTATTTGATAATCATAAAGAACATGTCAATGCCCACACTTAATTTCCGTTAAGGCAAATTTGGCCCATTAATTAGTGTCTAATTAGACCGTGTTTAAAGGGACAAATATTGGAATGTGTCTGCACTTTTTCTGGCATTTTCTTATTTTTTCTACAAAAAGGGGTTCACTAAAAACAAAATGTACCAAACATCTCTTAGAAATATTCATTTTTTATTTGATAATCATAAAGAACATGTCATTGTCCACACTTAATTTCCGTTAAGGCAAATTTGGACCATTAATTAGTGTCTAATTAGACCGTGTTTAAAGGGAAAATTTTCGACTCTTTGTCTGCACTTTTTCTGGCCTTTTCTTATTTTTTCTACAAAAAGGGGTTCACTAAAAACAAAATGTACCAAACATCTCTTAGAAATATTAATTTTTTATTTGATAATCATAAAGAACATGTCACTGTCCACACTTAATTTCCGGTAAGGCAAATTTGGTCAATTAATTAGTGTCTAATTAGACCGTGTTTAAAGGGACAATTTTCGACTCTTTGTCTGCACTTTTTCTGGCCTTTTCTTAATTTTTCTACAAAAAGGGGTTCACTAAAAACATAATGTACCAAACATCTCTTAGAAATATTAATTTTTTATTTGATAATCATAAAGAACATGTCATTGTCCACACTTAATTTCCGTTAAGGCAAATTTGGCCCATTAATTAGTGTCTAATTAGATCATGTTTAAAGGGACAATTTTCGAATTTGGCTAAACTTTTTCACGCATTTCTTCTTTTTTGTACAAAAAGGGGTTCACTAAAAACAAAATGTACCAAACATCTCTTATAAATATTAATTTTTTATTTGATAATCATAAAGAACATGTCATTGTCCACACTTAATTTCCGTTAAGGCAAATTTGGACCATTAATTAGTGTCTAATTAGACCGTGTTTAAAGGGAAAATTTTCGACTCTTTGTCTGCACTTTTTCTGGCCTTTTCTTAATTTTTCTACAAAAAGGGGTTCACTAAAAACAAAATGTACCAAACATCTCTTAGAAATATTAATTTTTAATTTGATAATCATAAAGAACATGTCATTGTCCACACTTAATTTCCGTTAAGGCAAATATGGCCCATTAATTAGTGTCTAATTAGACCGTGTTTAAAGGGACAAATATTGGAATGTGTCAGCACTTTTTCTGGCCTTTTCTTATTTTTTCTACAAAAAGGGGTTCACTAAAACTTATACACATTGTGCCATTTGCTGACTGGTTAACTCACCGTGAAAGTTTTGGTTAAAGGCTAGCAAATATTCAGTGTTTCACTGACGGTTTCCCCAGATTAAAAATTAAAGAAATAAAATATATAAATAGTTCCAAGCACTACACTAAAATGACCGAGTAAAGAAGAAACAATATTCCATTTGTTGCTTGTTTCTTGGTTTTTCCTAAACAGGATGCAACAGATTATAAAAACATTCTCACAATTTATTTTAGGGTGATCTTCAAATTAATTAACAGAATTATGCATGGTGAAATTAGTGTAAAATGGAAAAATTAGTAATAAAAAAAAATTGAGTGTCTATTATTTGGCAAAACCATGTTTATTAATCTTTCCCAATGAGACACATTTATTTCTTATGCCTAATGTTTACTTGTCCTATGAAGACAGTCTGTATAATAATTGTATTGATTTTCTTTATATATTACCTAATATTCATGGTTTACATATTGAATATTCGCTGTCTATATTTTTAATATTATCTATATACCTAATATTCATGTTTAATTGAATATTAATTGTCTATATTTTGAATATTCATAATATGTTGGAAAAATATTTATTGCCAGAGCAATATTGGTGGTTTACATTGTACCAGTGTGTCAATACAGATGTTTATATGAAATACTATGAACGATCCGTCCATTATTTTTATATAAAATCAAAATAATTTATAAACAAGACTTGAACTGTAAGAAACATTTGATAGTATAGTGTAGGAATAAATCAAATATGCCTTGAAATGTTTGTTTTATAATGTAAAGGGAAGTTACAACAATTTGGTTATGTATGTTCATATCAAACCTCTAGTTATCAAGAAATATATAAGTGACCTGTGAAAGTTTTATCACAATAGGAAAAGCACTTCAGTCTTTAGAATTATTTTCCCTCAAACTTTACACCAAGTAAGTTTTTAAATAATAATTTGTCAATTTGATAATTATGTTATTACCAAAGTTGTACCTTCCCTTATCATGGTTTGAAACATTTAGCAAAGATTAAGTGCCTTAAAATTGTTAGTATATTACTGGTACTATGGTAAGTGCCTTGAAATGTTTATTTCACTTGAAGAAACTAAATTATCAAGGATAAAGTTTTTATTTGCAAGATATACATGTAAATTTGTGAAATTGGACAATCATTATGTGTTGAACTTTTACTAATAAAGCCCTGAATTCTAACTAATTGTGATTTTCTGAGTATACGTATTTACTATAATAACGCTTGGTAACTTTAAAACTTGGAATCATATTTTTAGGCACTGAAATATTGATAACCAATGCATTTATAAATGATGGCAAAGTAATAGGTAGTTCAATTTTATGCAGAGACTCCAACAATGTTGTCAATACATCGCAATATTGTCACCATATAAAGAAAGAGTAATGTCCAAAAAAAATTCAGAATTGCATCAAACCTTTTTCCATCAAATATTACATTTTACAAAATATATCCCCAAAATACGTTTTATTTGTTTGGCGTTACCAATTAGATGCAACCAATGTTAACAATTTAAGTATTTTATTAAATTAATATAAAACATGTAACATATGGGGGCAGTATTTTGATAATTACCCTTAATAACATTTGTAGCAATGAATAATTCATGATATTCTATTTCCATCCTATGCGAAACTAAAAACAAATCACGTGGAATAGCATTGCACATGCGCAAGTGGTTGACAGTTTGATGACTCTTCGATGAGGGCGTTTTAGTTTAGACTGGTTCCGGCTTCCTTTTTTACATGCATGGTACACAGCGAGTCGAGTCACTCGACCGCATGACCACGTGATTTGCGCGCATTCTATACAAACTAGAAAACCGCCACGAGTGAAAAGGTAAGTCGTTATGTTATCAATCAATAAACATCGAAAAAATAAGTAAACTGCAAGTAAAAATATCAAAATCTGACTAATTAGTAAGTATTAATAATTCGTCAGTGTTAAAAATAAGACAAATATTCAGTCTAGAATGTTTTATATCTAAATTCGAAAATGGTCGCCTGCGTGAAAGTGATATGTAACGTAGAATTCGAGTCAACTCGTACCCCCAACCAACTCGTACTCGTAAGAAGAAATGGAATTTTGGTGTGTCGTTTTTACCCGTAACTTTTGAAAACCTTAAAAAATATTATTAGAATAAATTAAGTTGAATTTCCCAGGCTTTAAAATTAGCCTATATGAAAATTCCCAATTTTTAAGAAAATTAAAAAAAATTAATTTTAATTTTGGTGTGTCGTTTTTACCTGTAACTTTTGAAAACCTAAGAAAACATTATTAGAATTAAAAATTATATGAAAATTCCCAATTTTTAAGAAAATCAAATTAAAAACAATATTATTTTGGTGTGTCGTTTTTACCCGTAACGTTTAAAACCTTGCATGATATTATTTGAATAAATTTAATTAAGGACATGATATGTAATCTCTCTTTTGAACGTGTGGTGGCCCTGAAAAGGGCCGTTGGTTTTGTTTAGAGACTGGCTGGTCCGTTGAGGTGACTGCACGCAGCCAGTAGTAGTAGGGGGTGTTAACCCAAAAAAATTTTTAGATGCCCCCCTCAAAATATGTACCAACCTATAAGAAACAAGGAAAAAATACTCAAAAAATAATTTGAGAGCGTTAACTCCCCCCCCCCCCCGTACATGCCCCCTGAAAATTTGTTTTTGTGAAACAGCATGGCATCCTGACTTCTTGTACAGATTACCTGTATACCGTCGTTGGGGCACCAGTCTATTTTAAAACAGTGATAGGGAAGCAATTAATTTAAAGTACTTTCTCATGTTTACATACAGGTTGAAATTTTAGCATACTATTCCATGACAACCTTTCAATTACCTTATGAAACAAAAAATCTGATTAAAAAGTAACATTTATATGAATAAAACAGTGTTCTCGTGGGTTTATATGGGTTGCAACTGAAGATTTTATTTCATTATTGTATCCAACTTATTTTATCCTGGATTAATATAAAATTGATATTTGCTTTTAACATTCTTCTAGAAAAGAATTAATTAATAAAATAGTATGAATGTAAAATAGTAGTTATTGGCTTCAGTTATATTTTGAACCTTAGCAAGTTCTTTCTCAGAGAAAGAACTCACTAAGTTTGAGATGTAAGGCCAGAAACTATTATTTTGCATTTATATAATACGGGTCCTTTAGGTTGGTAAGCAGTTTGCAACAGCCAATTATCTATTTATAAAATAATACAAAAGTATATTTATATACATCTAACCAACATTAATTAAAACCCTAACGCACTAGACCCTAGTTGCTGGGTACCATCCTCAATCCTTCAAAATCCTCCGATTGCCCTACCCCAAAAAATGCATTCATCCTCAATCCTCCAAAATTTTGCACTGTGCTCAAAATAAGTGGTGCTCACCTCCTCAATCCTCCAAAATCCTCCAACCATAAAAACAGTGCTGGGAAGGGGAGGAAATGGCTCATACGTGTACCATTGAATTGACTATGCGTTATTGCAGTCGTATTCAAGCAATCATAATCATTGCCTTGAGGAAAGGGAGTGGGGTAGGGACGGATGGGTAGGGAATGGTATAGGATATGGTAGGGTAGGGTAGGGGTTGGGATTTTTTTCATTTATTCATTTATGTATTTTTTTATTTTTTTTATTATTTTTTTATTTAGGCCTATTTTTTAAATTTTTAAATTTTTAAAATTTATTAATTTTTTTTGTAAATAATTTTTTTGACATGGCTGCATGTATGTATGTACAGCACTGTGAAACAGATGGAGTGCCAGTACCTTGCAACTCCTACCACACCAGTCCTCCAAAATCCTCATGTTTTTCAAACACCATTCATCCTCAATCCTCCAAAATCCTCATGTTTTTCAAACACCATTCATCCTCAATCCTCCATAATCCTCATGTTTTTCAAACACCATTCATCCTCAATCCTCCAAAATCCTCCAAAACTGCAATGAGGATTTTGGAGGATTGAGGAGTGTTCATGGCTTAGCAGGGATTTTGGATTGTACAATGCCAAAATGTATTTCTGTAAATGATACATTAGATCTAGACCTAATACTCTTGAACAATTTCTGCTTGCAGATGTGAAGCATCATCTTTAGATATAGTAAGATTTACGATGACATGTATTGTAATAATCTCTGATGGTGTGTGTGTGTGGGGGTGAATAAGGAGGCATGTGTGGAAACATACATGTTGGGCCTATGTGGGAAAAGTCCAAAGGGGTAGAATGTTGTATCCGACCGCCAAGTTTATCATTCAATATAACCAATAATGTAATATGAAATTGCTTACCTAGTAAGCACTGGTGTAAATCCGTGATGAAAAGTGGAGGGAGAGGGTGGAGAAGAATGTCGTATCTGACCACCACTTTTAAGAGTTTTTAGGGAATTTTTTTTTTCCAGTTAAAAATTATTCTATCGATTTTTCGGGGTACAGAAAGTGAAAACAATCTTTTTATATCCACTTTTTGATGGTTTTTGGACTTTATTTCCTTTCTAAAAAAAATCCTCCCCTTCAGAAAATAGACGGATCTTATAGTTGCCACTGCGCATCTACAATGACCGTGTTGGTCACTAATGGGGGAGATCACAAGATCAGACTGACATGACTGAGGAAGTCATTGTATACCCAAATGCCTGATTTTTCATGAAATAAATATCCTGGAATAGGCTAATTTGAAGTATTTCCATCTTCATCCATATGTTCTCCACCTTACTGGGTAGGTAAGATTACATTATTGGTTATATTAAATGAGAAAAAGTGGTGGTCGGATACGAAATTCTACCCATATATCCCCCTGGATGTATGCCGCCTTTGCTGAACTTTAGTGGCAAGTACCTATAGTGGTCAAAACCAGTCAACTGCCTGTTGACCCAAATGTGCACACAGGGGTATTTTTGACTGGTTTTTATTTTCATTTTGACCACCCTCAACAATACAAGATAATGCTTTTACCAGTCAAAAACAGTCGACCCATTTTGACCTGTAAATGTACTTACTACATGCAAGGTTTGACAGTGTTTTTTTTTTAAGTGCACTAAACATACCTTGGCAGGTATAGGCCTATCAACCTTTTGACGAAATTTTCACTCTCAAAATCACAGATCTAAGTCACAGATCAAAGATGTACGCAAGGTCACTAAAAAATGTATTTTTTTTTTACATAACACTATTATCTTGGTCAAAATTTAGACCATTTTAATTTTTGTTGTATCTCTAAAAAAAACTGTGGGCTTCTACTGGGGACCACAAATAAATGAATTCAGTTCAGCAGCAGATGTGAAAATCACCTTTTGCTAACCTATTATCTTGATCTGCAATATAAACTTGAATTATTGGTTTCCATTCCTAATCTTTTTATAACAATTATTAGCTGATGGAGTTTGCAGACCAACCCTCCCAAGGCCTACCACCCTTGCTGTTTTGTTTGAAGAAGTAACATCCGAGTCTTCAACAGCTGAGACAGACTGGAAGTATAATCCATGTTGAGTTTCATATTTTATGTAAATAAGATTGTAAGTGATGTAAAGTAGGCCTAAGTTATTATATTTTTTTAAGTACACCATTGCAAGTAATCTCACACGCACAGGAAGTGGGATCCTTAAAAATATTGCGCTGATTCCAATTCGGTGACGATTTGGGTTTGGTGACAATTCGGTGATGCGACGATTCGGGTGGCGCGGCGATTCGGGTGATGCGGCGATTCGGGCAGCGCGGTGATACGGGCGACGCGGCGATACGGGTGGCGCGGCGATACGGGTGGTGCGGCGATACAGGTGGTGCGGCGATACAGGTGGTGCGGCGATACAGGTGGTGCGGCGAAACAGGTGGTGCGGCGATACAGGTGGTGCGGCGATACGTGAGGTGCGGCGATACGGGTGGTGCGGCGATTCGGGTTGTGCGGCGATTCGGGTGGTGCGGCGATACAGGTGGTGCGGCGATACAGGTGGTGCGGCGATACGTGAGGTGCGGCGATACGGGTGGTGCGGCGATTCGGGTTGTGCGGCGATACGGGTGGTGCGGCGATACGGGTGGTGCGGCGATACGGGTGGTGCGGCGATACGGGTGGTGCGGCGATACGGGTGGTGCGGCGATTCGGGTGGTGCGGCGATACGGGTGGTGCGGCGATACGGGTGGTGCGGCGATACAGGTGGTGCAGCGATACAGGTGCGAAAGGGGCCTGGACACATAGCATTCGAGGCATGTGGGGTCCTACTACTGGCCAGGGTAAACTCAGTCTCAGCTGGCTGTCGATCTTAAAGGTGCATCGGGCCTGCACCTCCGGTATAGGAGCAGTGGTATCGGTGTGATCACAAATGGTCGACGAACAGTAGTAGCTCCTTTCTGCAATCGTACAGAAAGGGGCCGTTGCTGAGTAGGTAGGGCGCTCCCTTCGGGGGGTGGACCGGAAAGCTACACTTTGTGTAGGACGATGGGCCCGAAGACCCGAAAGGCGCGTGGGGCTGGTATCCTGGGACCTGCACGTGGTAGCCCTGCTTTAAACTAACCTTACCAGGATGATGTCGGCAAAATTAAATATTAGAAGCTTGCAGTGGTGTACTTATTACTGAATTGATAAAGGATGCTTTTAGTTACCTGATTTTTTTTAAAGGATGAATTTGTTTGATAACATGTATTATTATGTTGTAGACTGGTAAACAATAATTTGCTATGTTCATGATCTGTAATATTATAATATTGAGAAAAGATAAGTATTCAACATAAGGCCATAAAGAAAAGTCTCCTGTTTGTGGTCTCTGTGCATATTACCTCACACCCACTCTGCCACTCATCAGCAGTTTTAGTTGTTGTTTTTTGCTATGAAACGATATCCAATTACAGCCAAAATTGCTCGATTGATTGCTTTGTGTTAAAAAAACACTTTTTACAGCATAAGAATATTTGTCCAATTTGTGACCCCTCTCTTAGCCACCCTACTTTGTTTTTGGCAAATTTGATCTGGGTCCAATAACTGTCACATTTTTCACTTGTTTGCAAAAATGATTAGTAAAAGTTGCATCACTGCACTGATTTTTGGAAGCCATCCAATGAGTAGAACCTTGAGACTTGTTTTTTGCCTTAATGTATCTTCCCTTTAATGTCAAATCTGATGTAATTTAAAAACAAGAAGTCATGTGAGTTTCTTAAAATATTCATGTACTACTTGGCTAATGATGGTTTTAATCTTTATTAGAAATATATTTTTCTCTGAGGTTCTTTCATTTTTAAGAAAAGACTATTTTTAGTTTAAATTTAGGAAAGAGTACTTGATCCTGAAATCCACATTCGTACGAGAAGAAAATATCTGAAGGTAATTTTACTATTTTCTTGTAAACAACACAACATAATAAGCTGAAACATTCACAGTTTGATTTATTTGATATATATTTATTTATTTATTCAAAGAGAGTAAACAAATTCTTAGGAATAGTTTTGCCATCATTGCCAATATTATAGTTTATTTGTGACCCGCTCTGTTAAAATGAGTCACAAGTCGCAAATTTGAAAAATTGAGATTTCTATGTGGTTGGAAAGAGTACACCATCAGATTTAATTTGGTATTTGTTAGAGGTGTTTGGTATTTGTTTGAGGTCCCATTCAAAAAGAAAACAAATGATAGAAATGAAACGACCTTTACTCACAAAAACATCATTGAGTTTAATATTTTATTGATTGAAATTTATGTCAATTTTAATCAATAAAATATATAACCTACATAGCAATCACAATTTTTCAAATTTGCGACTTGTGATTCATTTTCACAGACTGTCACATTTGGTCATGTAAAAATAACTGAGGTGATCAACCTTGACATCCTTGTCGAATCTGCACTGTGGAACAGCAATTTATTAATTTTATTGTAGTGATCTTAGGGGAAATGTCCACTTCTCCAATAATTCATAAAATTGCACTTAGTGAACTAGATAGAATGATCATGCAATGTTATAATTAATCATTATTTGTACTTAACCCTAACTACCCCATATCCTCCAAAATCCTCAAAAGGACACTTTTTAAATTCATCACTTTTGGAAACTGGTACTTTCACCTCTTCAAATGGGACAACATTACTACCTGGCAAGAAGTACAGGCCATAAGTGCTGAAAATGAAAGATCAACGAAAATGCATGATTCTTCTTGAATATGTTTCCAAAAGTGCACCGGAGGATTTGAGGATTAAGGAAGGTTCCAAGCCAGAATACCTAGAGGGGTTAGGGTTAAGGAGTGACACCTTTGGTAATTTTTAGGGAAAATGATGATGAACAGGGCATGGAAATCAGAGTGCTAGTTTTAGATTAACTTGATGAGTGAAATAATACACCACATGAGGTCATATTACTGATGCTGCTGCATATAATGAGCAAGTTATTTTGTTCATCTTTTACTAGGACACCAATTTCCATGCCATGTTGAAAGTCTGCTCTGATCATGACAATATTGTCCAGTGATCATTTACTACCATCCAAATGAATCAAATTAAGTAATGATTTAATGTGATATAAAAATTCTAAAATTATTGGAATTTTAAATTAGTAAAAATACTGAAGAAACTGAATGTATAGATAGTTCTTGCTGGGAAAAATGTTTGCTTATGCTAAAATATATTGAGTAGATGCATTTAAATAATTACTCGTACCTTATTCAGCAAATTGTTTTTACATGAAGATAAATGATTGTATCATCCAAATGAATAAAATTAAGTAATGGTTTAATGTGATATAAAAATGAATTTGAAGAATTTGCTAGTAATTCTAAAATTATTGGATTTTTAAATTAGTAAAAAGGAGTAATTTTTTGTTTGCACAAGATGCTAGCTTATGCTAAAATATATTTAGTAGATGCTTTGCATAAATGATTACTCATACATTATTTAACAAATTGTTTTTTACATGAAGATAAATGATTGTATCTGGCACTATTTATGTCCAAATACAGTTTTTAAATAAAACAGTTTCGTATATGATTTTGTGGATATCGGTAGATGATGACTTCTTATCCTTCTCTTACCCCTGTCCTCTGTGAATTTGAAACAAATGAAAACATTACAAGGGTTAAGTCTTACTCTCATATGAACAGATTCAAAAGGATAAGTCTTGGAAATCTTTTCTTTAAATTTGCATTTGTGAAAAAAAGTTTGTAATAATTTTATGTCAATTTCAAGAGAAAACATCGCAAGACTTGCCCTTTGTGATTTTTTAAAAACATTTTATTCGTATAATTTGCCAAAATTTTGAAATAAATGTACAAGACTTTTTACAAATGTTCTCAATTTTATTTTTAAAAAATGGGCCAATTATGAATAAAACTTACAAGGGGTAAGTCTTGGCAATTTTTGTCATCAAGATTTTGGCAAATTATACCCATTTTCAAAATACAAAATATAAAAATTCACAAGGGGTAAGTCTTGCATCGGATAGGTCTTGAAAAACAGCAAAGGTTACACAGATATGACCCCAATTTGACCTTGTCTTCCGGGTGTTGAAGTGAAAAGTATTTGAGGGCTCGAAAAATACAAACTATAGAGGGCGCTATACACATTTAGTGGTTGGAAAATTTGTCCATTTGACTTAGTTTCAGTTTGGTCGTGCTTTTGGCGCCCCCAATATTCTTTCTATTGCAGTCCAATATCCGACAAGATGGAACTTAAACACGGTCTAATTAGACACTATTAATTGACCAAATTTGCCTTAACGGAAATTAAGTGTGGACAGTGACATGCTCTTTATGATTATCAAATAAAAAAATTATATTTCTAAGAGATGTTTGGTACATTTTGTTTTTAGTGAACCCCTTTTTGTAACAAAAAATTAGAAATGCGTGAAAAAGTGCAGACACCTTCGAAAATTGTCCCTTTAAACACGATCTAATTAGACACTAATTAATGGTCCAAATTTGCCTTAACGGAAATTAAGTGTGGACAATGACATGTTCTTTACGATTATCAAATAAAAAATGAATATTTATAAGAGATGTTTGGTACATTTTGTTTTTAGTGAACCCCTTTTTGTAGAAAAAATAAGAAAAGGCCAGAAAAAGTGCAGACAAAGAGTCGAAAATTGTCCCTTGAAACACGGTCTAATTAGACACTAATTAATGGTCCAAATTTGCCTTAACGGAAATTAAGTGTGGACAATGACATGTTCTTTACGATTATCAAATAAAAAATGAATATTTATAAGAGATGTTTGGTACATTTTGTTTTTAGTGAACCCCTTTTTGTAGAAAAATTAAGAAAAGGCCAGAAAAAGTGCAGACAAAGAGTAAAAAATTGTCCCTTTAAACACGGTCTAATTAGACACTAATTAATGGTCCAAATTTGCCTTAACGGAAATTAAGTGTGGACAATGACATGTTCTTTATGATTATCAAATACAAAATTAATATTTATAAGAGATGTTTGGTACATTTTGTTTTTAGTGAAGCCCTTTTTGTACAAAAAAGAAGAAATGCGTGAAAAAGTTTAGCCAAATTCTAAAATTGTCCCTTTAAACACGGTCTAATTAGACACTAATTAATGGTCCAAATTTGCCTTAACTGAAATTAAGTGTGGACAATGACATGTTCTTTATGATTATCAAATTAAAAATTAGTATTTCTAAGAGATGTTTGGTACATTTTGTTTTTAGTGAAGCCCTT
Source organism: Zoroaster sp. YZ-2022 (assembly GCA_029582265.1). Lineage (NCBI taxonomy): Eukaryota > Metazoa > Echinodermata > Asteroidea > Forcipulatida > Zoroasteridae > Zoroaster > Zoroaster sp. YZ-2022. The sequence continues at coordinate 12,616,084 of CM055836.1, forward strand.
TTTGTACAAAAAAGAAGAAATGCGTGAAAACGTTTAGCCAAATTCGAAAATTGTCCCTTTAATTAAACACGATCTAATTAGACACTAATTAATTGGCCAAATTTGCCTTAACGGAAATTGAGTGTGGACAATGACATGTTCTTTATGATTATCAAATAAAAAATTAATATTTCTAAGAGATGTTTGGTACATTTTGTTTTTAGTGAACCATTTTATGTACAAAAAAGAAGAAAATGCCAGAAAAAATGCAGACACATTCCAATATTTGTCCCTTTAAACACGGTATAATTAGACACTAATTAATGGTCCAAATTTGCCTTAACGGAAATTAAGTGTGGACAATGACATGTTCTTTATGATTATCAAATAAAAAATTAATATTTCTAAGAGATGTTTGGTACATTTTGTTTTTAGTGAACCCCTTTTTGTAGAAAAATTAAGAAAAGGCCAGAAAAAGTGCAGACAAAGAGTCGAAAATTGTCCCTTTAAACACGGTCTAATTAGACACTAATCAATGGGCCAAATTTGCCTTAACGGAAATTAAGTGTGGACAATGACATGTTCTTTATGATTATCAAATAAAAAATTAATATTTCTAAGAGATGTTTGGTACATTTTGTTTTTAGTGAACCCCTTTTTGTAGAAAAATTAAGAAAATGCCAGAAAAAATGCAGATACATTCCAATATTTGTCCCTTTAAACACGGTCTAATTAGACACTAATTAATGGTCCAAATTTGCCTTAACGGAAATTAAGTGTGGACAATGACATGTTCTTTATGATTATCAAATAAAAAATTAATATTTCTAAGAGATGTGTGGTACATTTTGTTTTTAGTGAAGCCCTTTTTGTACAAAAAAGAAGAAATGCGTGAAAAAGTTTAGCCAAATTCGAAAATTGTCCCTTTAAACATGATCTAATTAGACACTAATTAATGGGCCAAATTTGCCTTAACGGAAATTAAGTGTGGACAATGACATGTTCTTTATGATTATCAAATAAAAAATTAATATTTCTAAGAGATGTTTGGTACATTTTGTTTTTAGTGAACCACTTTATGTACAAAAAAGAAGAAAATGCCAGAAAAAATGCAGACACATTCCAATATTTGTCCCTTTAAACACGGTCTAATTAGACACTAATTAATGGTCCAAATTTGCCTTAACGGAAATTAAGTGTGTACAATGACATGTTCTTTATGATTATCAAATTAAAAATTAATATTTCTAAGAGATGTTTGGTACATTTTGTTTTTAGTGAACCCCTTTTTGTAGAAAAAATAAGAAAATGCCAGAAAAAGTGCAGACACATTCCAATATTTGTCCCTTTAAACACGGTCTAATTAGACACTAATTAATGGGCCAAATTTGCCTTAACGGAAATTAAGTGTGGGCATTGACATGTTCTTTATGATTATGAAATACAAAATTAATATTTCTAAGAGATGTTTGGTAAATGTTGTTTTTAGTGAACCACTTTATGTACAAAAAAGAAGAAAATGCCAGAAAAAGTGCAGACACATTCCAATATTTGTCCCTTTAAACACGGTCTAATTAGACACTAATTAATGGGCCAAATTTGCCTTAACGGAAATTAAGTGTGGACAATGACATGTTCTTTATGATTATCAAAAAAAAATATATATTTCTAAGAGATGTTTGGTACATTTTGTTTTTAGTGAACCACTTTATGTACAAAAAAGAAGAAAATGCAAGAAAAAGTGCAGACACATTCCAATATTTGTCCCTTTAAACACGGTCTAATTAGACACTAATTAATTGAATTGAATTTCCCTCTTGTGGTTGTTGAAAAAAAAACGAACAAAAACAATAGGTGTTTCGGGCACATACCCGAACACCTAAAAAAAAAATTAAAAAACCGAACAAAAACAATAGGTGTTCGCGCTGTAGCTCGAACACCTAAAAAAAAAACGAACAAAAACAATAGGTGTTTCGGGTGCATACCCGAACACCTAAAAAAAAACGAACAAAAACAATAGGTGTTTCGGGTGCATACCCGAACACCTAAAAAACCGAACAAAAACAACAGGTGTTTCGGGTACATACCCGAACACCTAAAAATCACAAAATTAATTATAAACATTAGAATAATAACAGTCTGAGTAAAAAAAAATACTTACACTGGGTTTGAACCTACATGTCAACATTAGTATTCGCTAGACCATTTGCTGTTTAATTATAAACCTTAGATATAAACCTTAGAATGATATCAATCAGAATAAAAATAAACAACACTAGGCTTGTACTTAGGACCTCCTACTTACAAGTCAAGAGTGTTATCTACCGGACCACTTGCTGTGCTTAAATTAGTTGCATTTGAGTTTAATTATATACCTCTTTTATTATTTACTGTGTTAACAGTATTGTCATCATTATGTCTTGTACCAAACATTATAGACTCTTTCTTAATCTCGTGTTTTTATCATTAAGTAAACAAATAATTACTGTTATTGTGTTTGAGTTTATTTATAAACCTCAGACATAAACATTAGAATGACATCAGTCAGAATCAAAATAAAAAACACTATACTCGAACCAGGACATCCTGGGCTCGAACTTATGATCTCCTACTTACAAGTTAAGAGTCTTATCCACTAGTCTTAAAAGCCAAGAGTGTTATCCACTGGACCAATTTCTGTCATTAGAATATTTGTGTTTGAGTTTATTTATAAACCTTAGACATAAACATTAGAATGACATCAGTCAGAATAAAATTTAAAAAACTAAACTCAAGCCGATGACATCCTGCGCTTGAACTTATGACTTCCTACTTACAAGTCAAGACTCTTATACACTAGACCACTAGGTGCGCTTAAGATAATAGCGTTTCAGTTTAATTAATTAGAATGACATCAGTCCTAGTCCAAAAAAATTATTTACACTGGGTTTGAACGTAGGACCTGCTGCTTACAAGTCAACATTATTATCCACTAGACCACTTGCTGTAGTTGGTACAAATGCTTTTGAGTTTAATTATAAACCTTAGAATGACATCAGTCAGAATAAAAATCAAAAACACTGGGCTTGAACTCAGGACCTCTCACTTATTAGTCAAGAGTCTTATCCACTAGACCACTTGATGTGCTTAAAATAATTGCATAAGTCCACATTCTATGAGACGACTTCCAGATAGAGGGTGCTAAAGTATAGACTTTGAGGTTTATGTATTAGCATTGTTGGGGTGGTGGTGGGCACAAGAAGTGGCTGAAATGGTTAAGTCACTGTGAAATAGAAACCGAAGATTCCCCAGATGGGTTCGAGATCCACCGTGGTAAGGAGTGCAGAATTAAGTTTTTCCCATGGGGGAAGCGGGGAAGCGGGGAAGGCGGGGAGGCGGAGCGGGGAAAGCGGGAAGCGGGGAAGCGAGGCAGCGGGGAAAGGGGAAGCGGGGCGAAGCGAAGCGGGAAAGCGGGGAAGCGGGAAGCGAAGCAGGGAAAGGGGAAGCGGGGAAGCGGAAGCGGGGAAAGGCAGGCAGGAAAGGCGGAAGCGAAAGGGGAAGGCGGGAAGCGGGAAGCAGGCAGAAGCGAAGCGAGGCGAAGCAGGGGAAGCGAAGCGAAGCGAAGCAGAAGCGGGGAAAGCGAAGCGAAAGCAGGGAAGCGGGGAAGCGAGCAGAGGCGAAGCGAAGCGAAGCGAAGCGAGGGAAAGCGGGGAAGCAGAAGCGAAGCAGAAGCAGGGAAAGCGGGAAAGCAGAAGCGAAGCGAAGCGAAGCGGGGAAAGCGGGGAAAGCGAAGCGGGAAGCGGGGAAGCGGGGAAGCGAAGCGAAGCGAAGCGAAGCGGGGAAAGCGAAGCGAAGCGAAGCGAAGCGAAGCGAAGCGAGGGAAAGCGAAGCGAAGCGAAGCGAAGCGAAGCGAAGCGGGGAAAGCAGAAGCGAAGCGGGGAAAGCGAAGCGAAGCGAAGCAGAAGCGAAGCAGAGCGGGGAAGCGGGGAAAGCGAAGCGAAGCAGAAGCGAAGCGAGGGAAAGGCGAAGCAGAGGCGAGGAAAGCGGGAAGCGAAGCGGGGAAAGCGAAGCGAAGCGGGGAAAGCGAAGCGGGGAAAGCAGAAGCGAAGCGAAGCGAAGCGGGGAAAGCGAAGCGAAGCGAAGCGAAGCGAAGCGGAAGCGGGGAAAGCGAAGCGAGGGAAAGCGAAGCGAAAGCGAAGCGGGAAGCGAAGCGAAGGCAGAAGCGAAGCGAGGGAAAGCGAAGCGAAGCGAAGGGGAAGCGAAGCGGGGAAAGCAGAGGGGAAAGCAGAAGCAGGGGAAAGCGAGGAAGCAGGGGAAGCAGGGGAAAGCGGGAAAGCGAAGCGAAGCGAAGCGGGAAAGCGAAGCGGGGAAGCGAAGGGGCAAAGAGGGAGCGGGGAAAGCAGGGGAAGCAGGGAGGCAGGAAGCGGGCGAAGCGGGGCGAAGCGAAGCGGGGAAAGCGGGAAAGCGAGGAAGCGGGAAAGGCGGGGCAGAAGCGGGAGGCAGGCAGGGGAAAGCGGCAGAGGCGAAGCGGGAAGCGGGGAAGCGGGGAAGCGGAAGCGGGGAAAGCGGGTCGCCGAATTACTTTCATCTTGGAGCTGGAGGCTTGGGGGCGGGGCTTGTAGAACGGGATGTGTCTCCCATTGAGTATTAACAGGAAATCATCACGGCTTCCAAGTTCATTTTATTGTCCCGCCAAAGTGCCCCTACATGTGCCGCAGTGCCAGCCCACAGAAAAAAAAATCCTGGCAGTACACCATCACCGACTTAAAAAAAAAGGAAAAAAACACCAAGCTATGAAACACAAGCATCATGGACGACTCAGCCATTAGAACACAAATCCGATGCACCAAACCGCTCGACCATGGCACCCCGCAATGAAACAGCTATAGGCTATGTACATAAGCTAAAAACGTAAAGTGACATGAGATGTGATTGATTCAATTGAGTTATTATATTATTATAAAATTCAAAACTAATTTTTGCAGAAAGTTAGTCAGAGGTAATGACCAGGCATTGGGGAGCGTTGAATCTTCTAGGCGAACCCAGCGTGATAACCACCTTAGCACCCTTCTGGGGGAATCGGCAGACCCCCGGTCCCTCCTTTACTTTCCCGCACCGTAACCAACTATCGAATAGGGGAGAGACATGGCGGCCCCCAAGCCGTTGCTGCTGCCGCAACTGCCATGTCCCTGAATTAGGTATGTTCTAGGGCTTCGAACCGGTGCGTCCCAGCTCTGGAAGTCCCGCGATTGACACTTCCAGTGGTCCGGCTAACCCGCTGCGCCATCTGGACCCCGTTGGTATTAGAGGGGTTAAATAAAACCTACTTAAATAAAGGGTTGGAATTGTATTGCACTACGCAATAAAAGAAAATAACGCAGGCAAGATTCGAACCAGGGTCGTTTGCATGAAAGTCGGGCGTCTTATCCATTAGACCACCGCTTCATCTGATTGTTCGTAATGAGATTCATCATCATTTGATGCCATGGAAAATAACGGGACCGCTCATTGAGTTTTTTGAGTTTATAAGGTCTTTCAATTCATATCCAATCCTTCATGTTACCGGTACATTTCTTGATTATTTAATTATAGTGATACAACAATGGCAGATTCAACACTTGAACGGGTTGTAGAGTGTTCGGATCGTGTTGTTTGCGTTATTAGCTGTGTGAACCTCCTTGAGACGGTATGTGGACTTACACACGTCTACACAAGGTTTCACGAATTACAAAATCTCAATTTTCTCAGAAAAGGAAGCATTTTTGTGTTTGTCGTTTTCCGTCGCAAAATGGAGTTTAACAAGGGGGGGAAAATGGAGACAAAATCCGCTCATAATAGGGTAAGAAGAAGATTTCTGTGATCGTGCTTCGATACTGGGACCTCGGAGTTGGCAGTTACGTACTCTACCAACTGAGCTAACTGTTTGTTATACAGTTTAAACATATAGGCCTATTTTAAATGTTTTCAACATAAATTATTTATTACAAAAATTAAAAATTCACGATCCTGGTCCCTCTTGCTTGGCAGTCAGGTACTCTTCCAACTGATATAACTGTTTCTTATTAGACATACACCCATCACAACTTCTAAGTTCCCCCTAATATCTCAACAAGTATTGCATAAATTTAAAAAATTCAAAAAGCAAATGACAGATTGACATGTTACACATGTACTTTTCTGTAAGAACTCAGTTATGGAGAATAATGGAGGACCAATTCCATATTAAACTCTTGCTCTACCCTTCTAAAACAATGGACATGCATGTTGCATGTTGCTCTTTCAATATTCTTTTCTTATTATGAAACAGCCATCAATACCATTGTTATTGATGCATGAGTTCTTACAGAAAACTACATGTGTGACATGCCCTTGAAGCAATGCTTTGTACTGCAACTTTTTTTCAGCTGAATTTTCATTCAAATCACTGTCAATTGTGTATGCATGATTGAATTTCAACCATTTCATTACACGTCCACACAAGGTTTTCACGAATTACAGAATCTCAATTTTCTCAAAAATTAAAAAGGAAGCATTTTTATGTTTGTCGTTTTCCGTCGCAAAATGGAGTAGATTATTAACAAGGGGGGAAAATGGAGACAAAATCCGCTCATAATAGGCTAAGAAGAAGATTCAGTGCAAATAGCGATGTGTTGAAAAATGTGGGTTTTTTCTTAACTAAATGAGAACAAACGAACGTCCACATAGGACAAAAGGGACAATTAGTCCTCGGTCGGAACAATAGAGGGAGACAAAAGATGTTCCTTGGTGGACACCAATTTAATCAACTGTACACTAGAAATAATGCGTTATGTTTAGTCAAAAACCAAATCATCAGATTCAATTTTTATAAGCAAATCACCACACTGCTTAAATCAAACGGGTTGATATATTTGAATTTTGTATTGCTTTTCCTTTTTTCACCTTTGCAATATTTTAAGTATTTTAGAAAAGTATTTATTTTGCTTTGAGTAACTTAGTGTAAATATTATTGTGCATTGTGGTGTTTCGTAGATAAGTAATAAATGGAGTTAGGCCAAGTAAAAAAAATACCAGTTGATCGTCCCCGTATTTTAAATGTTTTCAACATAAACTCTTTTTAAAGAAAATTCAGAATTTTCCTGATCGCGATTCGATCCTGTGTCCTGGTGCTTGGTAGTCATGTACTCTACCAACTGAGCTAAATGTTTCTTATGTATTTAGTTGGTTAAACATATATTTTAAATGTTTTTAACATAAATTCTTTTTGTATACAAAAATCAAAATATCCCTAATCGTGATTCGATCGTGGGCCCTCTTTCTTGGCAGTCTGGTACACTACCAACTGAGCTGATCGTTTCTTGTATATTTCGTAGGTAAAAAATATATTTTAAATGTTTTCAACATTAATTCTTTTTTACAAGACTCTAAATTATCCTGATCGTGATTCGATCCTGTCACCTTGCAGTCAGGTTCTCTGACAACTGATTTAACTGTTCCTTATACATTTTGTAGGTGAAAGATATATTTTAAATGTTTTCCACATAATTTTTTTTTCAAATACCACAATTTCCCTGATCGTGATTCGATCGTATAGGACCTCTTGCTTGACAGTTAGGTAAGCTGCCAACTGATCTAACTGTTTCGTATATATTTCGTAGGTTAAACATATATTTTAAACGTTTCACCATAAATTATATATTACAAAAATCAAAATTTCCGTGATCGTGATTCGATTCGATTTGAGACCTTTTGCTTCGTAGTCAGGTACTCTACCAACTGAGCTAACTGTTTCATTGGAGATATTAAAGATATATTTTCAATCTTTTTTACAAAAATTACCATTTCCCCGATCGTGATTTGATTTGATCCTTGTTTGACAGTCATTTACTCTACCAACTGATCTAACTGTTTCTTATATGGTACGTTGGTTAAACGTATATTTCATACGTTTTCAACATCAATTCTTTTTTCAAAAAAATCAAAATTTCCATGATCGTGATCCTGAGACTTTTTGCTTGGTAGTCATGTACTCTACCATCTGAGCCAACCGTTTCTGAGATGCTTAGTCGATTAAAAATGAACATTTCCCTGATCGTGCTTCGATCCTGAGAAGTCTTTCTTACCAGTCAGGTACACTACCAATTGTGCTAACTGTTTCTTATATAGGTTCTTAGGTTAAACATATGTTTGAAAATATCTTTTAAAGGTTTTAAACATAAATTCTTCAAAAAAATCAACATTTCCCTGATCGTGATCCGATCCTGGGACCTTATGCTCAGCAAGGAAACACTATTCCAACTGAGCTAACTGTTTCTTATATACTTCGTAGGTCAAAAATATATTTTAAATGTTTTCAACATAAATACTTTTTTTAGACAAATCAAAATTTCCCTGATCGTGTCACGATCCTGTGACCTCTTGCTTGGCAGTTAGTTAATCTACCAACTGAGCTAACTGTTTCTTATATATTTTTGATGTTAAACATATATTTTAAATGTTTTCAACATAATTTACAAAATTTTTTTTTTTTACAAACTACCATTTCCGTGATCGTGATTCGATCCTGAGACCTCCAGCTTGGCAGTTACGTACCAACTGACCTAACTTTTTCTTATATATTCAGTACGTCAAAGATATATTTTAAATGCTTTCTACATAAATAATTTTTTTTACAAAAATCAAAATTTCCACGATCCTGTCACCTCTTGCGTTGTAGTCAGGTTCTCTGACAACTGATCTAACGTGATCGTGATTCGATTCTGGGACCTCTTCCTTGGCAGTTCACGTACTCTTCAGGATCGAATCCTGGGAGTTAGGAGTTAGGGGTTAGGGTTAGGGTTAGGGTTAGGGTTAGGGTTAGGGTTAGGGTTAGGGTTAGGGTTAGGGTTATGATTAGGGTTAGGGTTAGGGTTAGGGTTAGGGGTTTGGGGTTTGGGGTTGGGGTTAATGTTGGGGTTGGGGTTGGGATTGGGGTTGGGGTTTGGGGTTGGGGTTAATTGGGGTTAAGTGGGGTTGGGGTTGGGTTGGGGTTGGGGTTGGGGTTGGGGTTAATGTTGGGGTTAAGTGGGGTGGGGTGGGGGTTGGGGTGTTTTAACAGAAATTCCTTAAAACAATTCTACATTTCCCTGGTCGTGGACTGGTTCGATCCTGGTGTTCCTTATGTTCGCAGTCCGGCACTCTACAAACTGTTTATTATACAGGGTGTTAAAAGGCAATCCTACTTTAAAGGGTTAATATGGCAGACTATATGATTACCAGCAAAACGCATGGTATCATCTTAAAGCAGAAGATATGTGCTTTCCAATGATACCTGGGTTACATTCCAGGGTCACGCATCATTGAGCACCACTGTCTTGAAATTGTGGTGCACAGTTGCAGTTGGTTCACTTTCCTGCTGAACACAATCGACACAGATTTATGTTCAATCATTGGATTGAGCGAAATGTCAATGGTCAGGCCTATCTTCAACTGATCAACGAGGAGGTTGTGCCACAGATGGAGATCCACTTCCAGCGACAGCAAAATGGAATGTTCCGTTATGTGTGGTGGGCTCAAGATGGTGCACCAGCCCATCGTCTCATCGCTGTTCGAAATCGCCTCCAAGAACTCTTTCACGAACGTGTGATTGCTCTGAACCTCCCCGTTGAATGGCCCCCAAGGTCACCAGACCTCACCCCTGCGACTTCATTTTGTGGGGTCATTTGAAGAACAAAGTTTTCAGCACCCCTCCACACAACATGCAGGATTTGCGTGAAAGGATTCATCGTGAGGTGGACAGTTTGCGACAAGATCCACGTACCGTGAGACGAGCTGTGGACGACATGCGCCGTCGATGTCAACTGTGCTTGGAGAGGGGAGGTGGACACGTGGAGGGTCTTGGCCTTTGAGAGAAAATCACAAACTTCTGCTGTTAAATGTTTTACTCATGATCATGAATAAAATCCAATGATTGAACATAAATCTGTGTCGATTTTGTTCAGCAGGAAAGTGAACCAACTGCAATTAGCACCACAATCTAGATAAGTGGGTCCTTGGTTCAAACCAAGTGACACATTTTATACTTAGTTACTAAGATTGTCCATTCTAAGGTTTATAATTAAAATGTAACACATTATTATTAAGAAGAGTTTGTAGTACAGTAGAAGAGCTTGGGC